>CM029787.1:16898980-16923980 GCA_017562165.1 Ectropis grisescens | reverse complement strand
AAAGTGTATCTATTTACTTTAAGAAAATTAGGGAAATTTAAAGTTATAGTTACTTATTAATTGTTATGGGTTGATTAATTGACTTACTTTTGGGTCAAGGCTATAAATACAATGTTTTTGGTTCGGTTTAAGTAAGAAATCTACGATTTATAAAACCCCACGTAAAGAACGTCTCTCAATTAGGCTATCGGAAATGCATTTCCTTCGCCAAATAAATACAATCGAGTAAAAGTAGCTAACCACTTTCTCCAATGAACCAATTAGCGACCTTTTACTGCCAGCAGAACAGTTTTAATGCTATAAACGACTTTAACAGCCAAATGTAAAATAATCACCTCAAATTTCTGTTAGGCTCACCTAACCAAAGTTACAGTAGAGTTGGTTGAATAATCGAATTAAAATGAACACGCTTGTTTTTTAGGATTATGTGAAAACTGTGATAGTGTCTCCTCTATCCAACTTAACGCGTAAGACTGTAACACTCTAACACTATTATCTTAGTAGATTGGAGAACTGAGTCTTGAAATGGCAATCTCGATTGTAACAGTTGGGAACCAGCCAAAATGTACCAGAAGTTTTGCTTAACACTAATTGGATCTACAAACCCTGTGAGTAGACCACAATTTATACAGAGGGTAAAGAAACGGATTAGTTTTCTTAGGAACTACATGAATTAAATGTAAAGCTAAAATTAAAAAAGTTTTTGGGCATTACCAAGTTCAATAACAAGCGTAAGTACTTCATCAATAGGTAATTTGATTTGCCCTCCCCGTCTTCCTACTTAATATTCAAAATATCTTCTTTTCTCTCCTACGGTTGACTGGGCGACATTGCTCTTAGCGATAAGGTCCCCAATTGCAAATATATTTTTGAGATTTTCCTGCATTTTTGTCTTTATTATAGTTTAAGTGCTATAAAAAGTCTAGTAAAGTAATATACACGCTTGTTTTTTAGGATTATGTGAAAACTGTGATAGTGTCTCCTCTATCCAACTTAACGCGTAAGACTGTAACACTCTAACACTATTATCTTAGTAGATTGGAGAACTGAGTCTTGAAATGGCAATCTCGATTGTAACAGTTGGGAACCAGCCAAAATGTACCAGAAGTTTTGCTTAACACTAATTGGATCTACAAACCCTGTGAGTAGACCACAATTTATACAGAGGGTAAAGAAACGGATTAGTTTTCTTAGGAACTACATGAATTAAATGTAAAGCTAAAATTAAAAAAGTTTTTGGGCATTACCAAGTTCAATAACAAGCGTAAGTACTTCATCAATAGGTAATTTGATTTGCCCTCCCCGTCTTCCTACTTAATATTCAAAATATCTTCTTTTCTCTCCTACGGTTGACTGGGCGACATTGCTCTTAGCGATAAGGTCCCCAATTGCAAATATATTTTTGAGATTTTCCTGCATTTTTGTCTTTATTATAGTTTAAGTGCTATAAAAAGTCTAGTAAAGTAATAGATTTAATACTACAAGTCCACCCACTCTATACCAAACAAATATTTTCAACCACCATTCACTATTGTGGTTTGCTTCTACAGTTTGATATTAGTTCGTACTTATTAAAATAGTAATGACGTATTTGTGGCAAATAAAGTTTATTATTTCAATGTAAGTATTCTCATTAGAATACACACTTCTAACAAATTCGAAATAAAATAAGATACATTTTACAGTCCATTTAACGAGTATGAATCGTTTTATTTTGTCAATTTACATTTCAAAAGAAATCCATTTACAAAACCCTGAGCTCTTTACCATACGCAATAAATGTGTCAGGGAAAAAACACTTTTATCACCCTTCAAAAACAATTGAAAAGGGCACGATCAAACAGCTTTCCCTTCTTACCTAGAAGGGCTAGAAGACAAGGGTCGATTACCTGCAGCAATACTTTCAATTCCCGCCCGGAGGCTTCGCTCCGTAGTGGTTGAACATAAATTTTGTTGCGTTTTGTCAGATTTATGGCATCGCTTCTCTATTAATTTGTAACGAAAGGCGGAGCGATAAATATTTATGAAAAATGATCGGGCTAAGCCTCCACTGAAAACTAAGAGTACCAAACATTTTACATTTTAGGTAAATACCTTCATTGATCTTATGGGTAATTCAGACGTGCTTAAGGCTTGTTCGCATTAGGCTAGTAATTTAGCCCAGTGGCGAGTAATTTAGCAACTAAACGTGTATGAACAGTGAAAATTTAGTCGAGTAGTTTAGGAAGTGATTTAGTCGAGTCAATCCATTTTGTTTTATTTTCAACGGGCGAGTAGCACCCCCCACCACGCGTTCGTTGGAAGCGGTGCGCTCATTGGCTCGCCGATTAAACAGATTCGAACTTGTCGAATTAGTCTGGAGAGAAATATAACTTCAAACAATTTTCCAAATACGAAATTGTCTGTGGAATAACTTATTTTATTGATCACACAAATTTCCTTATTCACCTCTTCTAAAATAGCCATTGCGATTCGATAAGATTAGCTTTTTCATTCATTTATTTTATTGCGTTGTAGGATCTTCATGTTGCGAAACACTACACACTTGTGAACTGTACTAAAGCACGGTGCGAACGATTTTTGAATAGTAGCGAGTATTTTAGCTACTAAATTACTCTCTACTAGACTAATTTACTAGCCTAATGCGAACTAGCCTTTAGTGTAAGTAGTCAGTAATATAGTAGGCATTGCGTTTTGTAATTAAGTTTTGTATTTCATGTCGTTAAGTATAAACCAACAAGTTGATAAAATAAGTATTAGATTTTCAGGGTTTAACTGTTGATATGTTTTAGAAAGCCTAATATGAGCTCAGTTTTGTTTTTATAAAAATTAAAAAATCTATACCTATTTGAGTTTAATCATTAATTTGGTAGATTTTGACTCATTGAAGCTGCGGGTATTATTTTTACAAAAAACAGGAAACAAAACATCAATAGCTCTTCTGATAGTAAGTGGTCAGCGCCGCGTATGGACATTTGTCCACCTTATCTCCTCTATAATAATAGGCGTTGCCTGTCCTTGATGACAAGTGAATTTTTCCAAGGGAAATTTTCCAGACAAATTGTATTACAGTTACAAAGGTATAAATCCGATAATGTGCTGTTATGAGTTGATGAGTTGATTACCATCAGGCGCGTGTCTTCTTCATCCCAACATTCAATATCTATTTCATATGATATCATCATCATCATCAACAGCCCACTAAATGTTCCCTCTGCTGGGACTCGGGCCTTCTCTCGCAAGGAGAGAGTTAAGGCTATAATTCATCACGCTGGCCAAGTGCGGGTTGGTGGATGACACATGACTTCGAAAGGTTCTAGGTACATGTTGGTTTCCTAACGATGTTTTCCTTCACCGTTTTAAGTTAGCGGCATTACGCACATGACTTCTAAAATACAGTGTTACGTGTGGGGTTTGAACCCGGGGTCTTCGAATCAGCAGGCGCCGTTCTCCCTACTAGAGCAGCCGTAACTTAAATCAATAGCCAGAATTTAATCATAATCCTTGTCATAACTGTAGGTTTATTATCTAGAAACAAACTGAATCCATATTCATAGATCACACAATTTGACAGAACAAATGGTGCCAAATTATAAGTAAACATAACTCTAACCAAGTTTAATTCCGTGAAGAGAATTGCAAACGTTGAGTTATGAGTTCCAAACTTTTAACATACGATTTACGTGTACACAGTGTAAATGTTGATCATAAACTTTTATGCTGTCAGTGTACTCATATTTTACGTTCCATTTTATATTGCAAGCGACACATAAATTTATGAACAGATTGGAGTTGTGTGTGACGTTCTCCGATTGGTGTGCTATATGAAAGTAAACTAAGCAGAATAGTAATCAAAGTTAATCTTAAATAAAAAAAAATGATTTTGTGAAAACGGATCGCACTAAATTAATTCTTATTCCATGCTGTAATTTTGTTGACATCAAATTATGTTTTATAATTATTTGAAAGATTTAGTTTACCAGAGTTCGATGACAATAATTTGAAAGAAATAAATATTTCATAATTGTAACAATAATGTACTAATGTTATCTTAAAATTAAAAGGAAAACAAAAAATTCGTACCAATGAATTACATCGAAAAGCCTAAAAAACTTAACCAGATAAAAATAATTACAGTATTTTAATTTTGAACCGTACACAAGCAACACATATCTCTCATCTCTCACTATGTCAACTTTGCTGTGCAAATGGACTAGAGAATATTATGCGAGAGGGAAGCAAGCAGCGAAAGGCGGATGCAGATGTTGGCAATTGTTCAAAGCCGACCAGATGGCGCTCCAAACGGGTGGCTCGACGATTTTTGCGTAACAATCTGTGCTTTAATGAGACTATATTTCGTGTTTATGTTCGGCATGGTGTGGATGGAATTTGAGACAATTGGCAGACAGGTTTTAACTTTGAATTTGAATTCGTATTTTTGTACTCCAATGGCAGCTATAAGTTTGCACTTGCCCGCACGCCACGTGCTAACTTAGAAGATACGGATTTACCCTCAATAGGCATGTCGATTAATTTTTGATTTAATGTGCCATCAAAAGGCTACCCAATGACTGAAACATAGGTGAAATAATTACATTGTTATTTTAAAAACTTCCCGTCATATCACGATTTTAAAATCACAATTTTGGACTCTCCTAAAAACGCTTCATACAAATCACTACAGAAACGTGACGTCACAATGTCGTATTTTCTATGCGTCGCGCGTAAAGTTTGTATGGTAGCTATATTAAATATTGCGTTTAGGAAATTGGTTTCATAACAAAAGTAACTTGAAATTGAATGGGTTATCCAATGTTAAATACGTTTTCTAATAATTTCGTACTTTTAAAATGGAGTTGCCCATCCAGCTTTGAATCATCATAAAGTATGGTAAACTAAAAAATATGAAAATTAAAATTGGTTATTTTATTCTATTTAACTACTGTCTTAATATCAAATAATATTATTGCAGGGCCTGTCGTCACGCCTGTTATTGTTAATGTTATTATATTTTTATTTTTTTAACTGTAATAGGTTCGCACTTGACCACTATCTTGCCTGATGTTAAGCGATGATGAGATCTACGATGAACAAACATATACACACTTATATCCCATAAAAAAAATATTTAATTATTTTGTCTGTCTCTTTGCGTCTATTTGCCCTAGTCTATCAGTCTTTAAGTTCCTAGCTAATCTCTGACATGGTTGAACCGATATTAACGTGACTTTTGTTTTTAGGGAAGTTTGCTAGTTTTTATACTGCCAAGTAGTAAGATACAAACATTACTGTGTTCCGGTTCGAAGAGCATTAGAAGGCTAAAAAAAAATGTATTTCCGGGTGACAAGTGATAGTGAAGTGCTTGCCAGTAGTTTAAATGTTTCATATTCATGTAGCTGGGTGGCACTATGCTGTAATAGGCCTGTTGTTTACCCTCAGGTTTATGTCTTGTTCGTCCCATCACTCTGTTATAAAAAAAAATATTCATTATTCGTAGTATTCGACAGTACAAATTTAATTGCACAGTGAAGATGGATTTAAGACTTATGTACTAGGCATATTATTTATGTTTGACTTTTGTTTGTTTTGAAAGGTTTAGTTCCCTCTACTTACCCAGAATATAGTAACTCAATATAATGTATATATTCCTAGATTGTCCCGATTTTGTGAAATATTATTAAGAGACATAGTAAAACCATTATAAACTAATAGTTTTACATTAATATCTATACAAAAACGTCTTGTAACACAACCACGACAAAATACCCATAATGAATTAATTAATAACCACAGCTCCCAGCACTAACGAGCCCTAACTTTTGGGATGTAACAACTAACATTACTCGCCAAGCTTAACTTTGCGGAACATTTCCAATTTAAAACCGTCAATGAACGACTAGCTCTATATTTCGAATAACGCAGAGAACCCTCGAAGCAAAATTAAAATTGGTTTTCATTTCTGTAGTAGTAACATTTAAGAAACGATGAAAGTTAAAGTAAATTCAAATAACATGCATACTTTAAACAGGTCTTTCCGACCTTGTGGGTATTAGAAACTTTTCAGGGGAATCTCATATTCAAGAAAATTTGAAAAGTTTTACAAGTATGTTTTATTTTTTGAGTTTCATTGAAATATTTGATGTAAAATCAGACAAACTTAAATGTGTACCTTTGTAATCTGCTAAAAAATGACAGTATATTTCACACCCCGCTTTGTATCCCGTGGATTGACAACCACTAACACACAACTTTAACGGGATAAAAAGTGTTTCTATTTATCAATCCTATAACATAATTTACTCGTGTTATTCTTGATTCAAATACATTTACATACCAGATACGTGTGAACAAAAATATACACATTTGTATCCCATAAATTTTCGATTTTTGCTTTACAATCTAACTTACGCTTTTATGGAAAACATATTGTATGGTCGATTTGAGGAACCTCCTTCTTTATTAATTAGACCTATTAAAAATTCATTATTTGATATGAAGAAATTGCATTTTAACGAAGATGAAGCTATGTGCTTTTAAGAAATTTTAGAATATTATTACCTTAATAATTCATTGGACACAATGACAATTAAATTGTTTTTTTTTTTACATTATTCTAATATTATTATCTGACACCACTAACACCCCAAACGACCAGATCTGGTCGCAACGGTTAGTACAGCGCAGCGTCGGCGTCGCGGCACCCGCGCAGCGATCAACAATGTTGTACTTACGTTTAAACTTTCCTCACACCAAATTTCTCATTACAAAAAAAAATTTAAAAAGATACAAAATTATACCTAAAACATTGACAACAGTGTCCCATCAATCCAGAAACAGGGCATAACAATTGTTAAACGTCGAAAAAATCCTACTCCATAAAAGCTGTTTAAACAAAAAATGGGAACCGGAATCAGAAAAACAAACGAAAGAGCTCAGCTAGCCATTTTCCGCGGGACATCAGCAAAACGATTTGAAGCGAGCTTTCGGTCGTCCACCTTCACGCCTAGCCATGACCATTTCACTCAATGCTATCGTTTTTCATATCTCGTTTTTGTGAACTTTGAAATAAAAACCAGACAAGTGCAATTTGAACTCTCACATTAAGATTTCCATGGTACTACTATAACAAAAACTGATTGCATTTCTACGAGTATTTCATTCTGTTCAAATTAAATAGGTACCGTGTTCTAGACCCCAGCTTGTTGACTACTTTTTTTGTATACTCGCTTACGATTAAAAATAAACTTAATAATGTAAATAAATTTAAAAATTGTGTATTGCTATTTCACTTATAGAAAAGACAAAAAAAACCTTGCCAAACAAATTGCGCTCAATACCTACTATATTGATTGAAGATTTGTTTCTTTTTTATTTTAAAATTAATTTAAAATCTCAGCTAACAAAATTTTACATCAAAATTTGAACTATTGCGCTGTGAAAGCCTTTTTAATAATAAAGATTTACAGAACGAACAGGATGGTGATAAATATTACACTAACTTGGCCATGATATTTCAGTGCCACGCAACTATTTCAACATAAAACATTCAAAGTGGTGCTTTGTACTGTACTGCGCTCGTTACCCAGGGATATCCTCGTAAGATACAGCCAAAATGGGACAAAACCACGGACATACACAATGATATGGTCCCGATTTTTACGGAACCTTAGAATATGACGTGAATTTAGGATCTGTGTACAGTAAAAAAAGTGTAAAATATCGAAATCAACCAAAATTTAGTGTTAGGTATACACAAAATATTTTTTCCTTCTGTATTCATAACTGCATATTCCAAAGTAGGTTGTAAACGAGGCACGTGATCGCAATGATAAAACAATGTTAAATAATTAGAATCTTATCACACGCTCGGCTTGCATGCAAATTGCTCTCGCACCTTCACAATTCCGTGACAAAATTAAAAAAAACCCAAAAGGTACACGTAAAAGGTCGTAAACCCCGTAAACGGGTGCTGTCAAAACGCAACCCTTGTTCTAAAAACCCGTTTTGACCCTTCCTTTTGCTGACTTTTTTTTCGTCAAACGAACCAAGCTCTATCAACAATTGTTGAGATGCCCTAATTTTTGGAATGTATGTTTTACGACAGCCCAACATTTTTCATACACATAGTTTGATTCCATTTGTTTAAAACTGAGTGACGAAGCCACTAGCTAACCTATTACAGCAAAGTGGCGGTCGGAGTAAACAGATAATTGTAAAAAAACAGCATTGTAGCGTTGTACTTTTTTTTCAATTTATGTTCGGCACAGTTAGAGAGGTGTTTCAACAAATACTGTATTAAAGTATAAAACTCGTATTTGGTTCCCGCGTCACAGGCGTTGCCTAGTGCTAGAGCTATAGTATCTTCTATGACGTTGTGCTACCCATAAATATAAGCTACGAGTATATTTTATAAAACTTTATTTATTTGGAAACCTTCACATGTTTATGTATAAGTAATTTTTTTGTGGCATTTTTATTTTAATTTATTACTCATTCTTCATGCCCTTGCCTTTCAAACCAGAATACAATATCGTATTAACATCGTATTAAGAGTGATGTTATACTACGAGTATATTCAGATTTGCAATTATCAGATTTGCAAATTATGTCGGTCTATTAATCCTATTATCCTATTAGTATTATAAATGTCAATGTTTAGATGTTTTTTGCTAAACCACGTTGCAACATCTAATCGGATAGAGTTGAAATTTGAGATGAGACATAGACAGATAGATATATCTGCGTAGTAGTAAAACAACTTTTTATATTATGCAGTCTTTAAATATTTTTTATTACAGTTAGAACTCAAATACCAAGTAATGTGGTTTTCGCCCTAGTGAACCCTATAAAAATACTGAACTAGCAGTGTATAGAAGACAAAATCAAGCGATATTTTAGTACTAGGTGGAAGCGCGGATGAAAGCGATTGAACAAATATTGGACGAAGTTTTATTGGTATTGCCAAAGTTTCAGGTAATACAGAATTGACTTACAACATCGTACACCAACGTTCTTGCCGCTGTCAGCTATATTTTAATAAATATATTTAGCTCTCTTGAAATATGAAGTTAAATTGGAAATATCTCACAATTTCTTTTTTTTGTCAAAATGTCAAAATGTAGCGATGTTGTGCAACGTTAACACACGTCGAATGTAAAATAAATGAATGTTTTATTTAAAGCAAATTTAAAGCTAGACTGTTTCTTGTAGGTGATTTTTTTTCCTATGAGAAATCAAATGGTCTAATACCCCAATTTACCAAAGTTACCATATATATCACGTAAATTTTTTAACTAACTACTTATGTAATTGATGTAGGTATTGTAGTTGATAAATAAAAAGTTTGCCCTGTCCTAACAATTAGCGGTGCCACGAATTATGGATTACTGACTGTTACACGGATTTACCCACGTATTTTCCATTCCCGTTACTTTTACGGGATAAGAAGTAGCATATATGTTCTTCCAGACTATAATCTATATACGTCTCAAAGTTCAACTCTATCCGATCAGATGTTGCAACGTGATTGAGCAAAAAACATCTAATCATTGACATTTATAATACTAATAGGATTAATAGACCGACATAATTTTGTTGCAAATCTGAATATACTCGTAGTATAACATTACTCTTAATCAATGCAACACGTGAACAAAATACTAGCCTCTTTATTGCTCAGTATATTAGTGTTGCCATTGAGTGGTCTACGCGGTCACGAAAGGGCCAGTAAACAGCGCACGATTGGCATTTGTAATAACTTCTTATAAGTTTATTTTTTTTTCCATTTTGTTTAGTAGTATACATACAATTTATGTAGTTGTTTGGACATTTTATACATACTATACTGGCAATGCCCTGAGATTTTACCCGCTTTATTCCCGTTTCCCGGGCTTGAAAGTAGCCTGTGTTATTCTAGAATGTACTTTATCTGTGTTTCAAATGTTTATCCGCCTAACTAAATTGTCTTAGCTTTAATAGACCTCTCTCTTTTCTTTCCGCTTGTAATGATAGAGACCGCAACAGCCAAGCAAAAGCAGATTTAGTTAGACGGTAGAAGAGCCGATCCATTAACACGATCCGATGTGATTGAGCCATAAGAATCCTAACACCTTAACATCCAAACCGTCGCATTTTAACATTACTTACTAGGGGTTCATACAGATTAAATTTTAATTACATTAAAAAGTAATTAAATTTTAACTAATTACATTAATTATATTAACATAGTGACATAATTCTGAAAATTATCAACTATATAAGATTGCGGGTAAAACTGTGGGTAGAGCTAGTGTGCTATTACGTATTGGCATCTTAATAACCTATCCATTATCTAACTAAATATCGACGCTTCACCATAATACCTAGTAATTAACTCGTTTATCGACAATCTATCAAAACGTTCGTACACAAAACTACACCAATTACTTACAATTAAGTAATCATCATCATTATAAGCAGATTCCTCAGCCATTTGTTTCTCCTTCTTTAGCCATTTTTGTCTAATCTTGCGCTAATTAAGGGCCATTTATTGATTGATTAATGTGAGCACCCACTATGAGTACCTTCAAATCAAGCCTTAGGTGTTTGTTTATTGAACTGATATGCCTATAGATTATGTATTTTTAAAATATTTTGTTTCATCATAACAATGTCAATTTTTTAATATTTTTATGTAAAACATTCAATTTCTCCTACGATGAAAACATCGATATCTTTTAATTGCATGCTTTTCATATTATTTTAAATACTTCTACCACTACCGAACACAATAATTAATTTTATCTTGATGAAAGAAATATTGAAAAATCATTTAAACATCGCCAAATAATATTTATGCATTATAAAACCTGAAATCATAAATATTCAATTGTTAACACTAAGAAGTCTGAAATGGTTACACCATTTCAGAGTTCTGATCTGGCATATTATTTACTTCTAACAATAGAATTTTATTCAGTTTCCAAAACATTTTAATTTTGTTTAATGAGTCATTTTTTCACATAAATAAAATGTCTCCATAATCTAAGCTATTTTATAAACCAAAATGACACCATAACGCAAGAATTTTAGTGTCTTTATTATTTTATAGGCGATACTTAAAACTTTCTTTGTTGCTCTGTGTACAAACGGCACCTTATGACCGACCGCTAAAAGCTTAGTTTGCTGTCTAATGGAACAGTTTAGATTTTAGTGTGAAGTATGAATTCTGATTAAATAGAATCTATGCTTTGACTATAAATTGAAATTTCGTACATGTGTGTTTTAACATTTATTCATTTTAGAATTTCCATGCAGACGTTCATCTGACAATTAAATATCTTGATGTATAAAATGCGATGAACGTATATTTCCAGTACATTCAAGTCAACCAATATTTATGAAAGCTTGCAATTACTAATTGTAAACTGGTTCAACTTGAGAGATATGATAGCTCAATTTAGTATATACACATTTTTTATAATTGAATAGTTCAATGTATGACATTACCCGGGTGAAGCCGGAACGAGCTGTTAGTATGCTTATAAAACAGAGCACAAATAGTATTTTTATGTGATTTTAAACTTTACTTTTGTTATTTTTAACCCCCGACAAAAAAAAGGGGTGTTATAAGTTTGACGTCGATGTCTGTCTGTCTGTCTGTCTGTCTGTCTGTCTGTCTGTCTGTGTGTGTGTCTGTCTGTGGCACCGTATGGGCCGATTTCGATGCGGTTTTTTTTATTTGAAAGTTAATATCCGTGCGGGTGTTCTTAGCTATGTTTGGTTAATATCGATTCAAAATGGCCGCCTCCACAAAATGGCGGACAAAATATTTCTTCACAACCTACTTCAATATGGGTATCAAATGAAAGGGCTTGACTAGTAGAGTACTAAACGCTATAACAAATTTCAAATCCAAGATGGCCGCCACCACAAAATGGCGAATTATATAATATTTTTCACTACTACCTCAATATGGGTATCAAATGAAAGGGCTTGATTAGTAGAATACTTTGCACTATGACAAATTTCAAATCCAAGATGGCCGCTACCACAAAATGGCGAATAACATTTCCTTTTTTCACAATTCCCTTAATATGGGTATCAAATGTAGGCTTGACTAGTAGAATGTTGTACAGATAACAAATCTAAGGTAGTCGGGGGTTAATCAAAATTTTTAATTTTGTTCTTGTTTTAGAAAGTAGAGTGAGTAACTTTGTCTATAATTTGTCCGATTGCGGGCTACACGAGGCTAGTTTCAAGCTAGAATAGCAAGCTAGTGTTAGCAAGCCAGTAAACGAGTACTTCTAGCTTCGTGTAGACAACGTTAGTTTTGTCTATACGAAGCTAAAAGTACCAGCTTACAAACACTAGCTTGCTATCCTAGCTTGAAAAACTAGACGTGTAGCGCGGGCATAATAGCGTAGTGCTAAGGAGATATCTGAAAGAGAACAGTTCAAATTACTGACTAGCACAACAGTGCGCGTGTCCCATGGAGATATAGCACGATTTATCTGTTCAAACTATAATTTCTCAAGGCATAATGTCCTATAAACAGAACAATAACGCTTGCACATTACTGCGTGGCCATAACATAACTTGTAAAAGTGTGGTGCATGCAATAGCGAACTCAGCAAAAAAATCTTACTACTAATGAGAATAATTGTTTAGTTTTGTGTGTGCAATATAATGTATACATATTTTGTAGTGGTAGGACTCTTGGCAGAGTCCGCCTGGGGAAGTACCACGCCTTTGCCAGTTATGCTACCGCCAAACAGTAATGTGCGAACATTACTGTGTTCCGGTTTGAAGGGCAATGTTTCCAGAGTAATTACTGGGCTTAGAGATATAACATCTTAGATATCTGGGTGACTAGCGCAGTGCGGTGCTAGGTAATGATTTGGACTCTTCATGTTCCAATAGCTGGCTGTCACTATGCTGTTATGTGGCAAGCATGTTGCTTACCATTAGGCAGATGTCCTGTTCGTTTTGTCACTATTTAACAAAAAATAAAAATACAATTTTGAAATTACTCTTCGTTTTATTGAAATATGTATTTTCTACCTAGCTATATTAAATAATTTTATGCAATCAATTGGTTTATTCTGTTTAGAAACTATCTTTTACTCATATTTACCTGTTACTAATCATATTCTGTTCTTAATTTTTTTCAAAAATGTTGCCAACAAAAGTACAAGATAGCAATAACGTTCCAAAAATGTTTTCAATCTAAACTGAGTTCAATAACAAAACTTACTAGGTCCACATTAGCACAACGGACGTAGAATTTCCGTTGCATTTGCATCCGGCACCGCAAAGTGTTCATTTATGCTCCATTAGCGGCCTCTGGTGGTCGACCCGTTACCAACTGCTCTTTTATCTTGTTTTCAGGTCTACGTTAATTGGATGTAAATAATACGAGCCAGCAATTGGTTTGAAATCACCTATGGGAATCCACGCGATTAAATTTATTAAAACATTTATGAAACAGAGAGCAAAGCAATAAGCCTTAAAGCGTTGTGTTGCTTTTCGGCATTACAAAATTGTGCTTGAGACATATTTTCAAATTCGCAGGTAAACTATCTTGGAAACTATGAAGAAAATTAAATTTAATCAATATGTTATTATTAGTTATTATTCAGAGCATAATTAAATAAGTTCAAGTTAAAAACTGAAATAAAACTGAGAAAAGAAATAATATGAATTATCATAGTACAATAACATCTGTAAATTTCTTAGACTGTGATATATTTTTCTAAATGCATTGTAAAACCTGTTACTTACTAATAAAAAGTTTACAAAGAGTTATTTTATAGCATATAGTATCATATACAATTAATCCTATAGTTTTTTTATATCTCATTTCATATCCTTAGACGTACGTACTCAGTGTAAGTATACGTATGTTAAAGAAAGTTATCCGTATACCGCATAGAGAGAACGTGATCGGACTATTGGGTTATATTGGTACGCCTTACAACAGTTTTATAGTTTGTGAACGCGTTCTCGCTTCAAGCTTCGAAGAGTGCCTTTATTTCGGAGACGTGAGACGGTTCTACGCGCGTAGAACTTCTTCGATAGTAGGCGCGTAGACACAACTAAACATCTTACATGCATAATAATAATACGATATGCGTAGGTAAAAATCTCGATCTACTGCTCGTAGAGCTACTACGATTTATGTGTAGACGAAACTAACGGTTCTACGCGCGTGGTTTTACGATAAAATGCGCGTAGCAAAATAACGATTTCTCCACGACCTGGTTGTGGTAGCTCTTAAACTACGCATCTAGCGTTTCGATAAAATGACACCATTTCATACTTCCTGGCGAAATAAAATATATCAAAAGAAAACCTATATTAGATGATATATTATAAATTGCCTATATTAGCCATCTCTATATTATTACCAATCGTTTTTATAGAGGAATGCATTTCTTATGATACTTATCGCTTGTTTACCCCTAGGTGATCAGCACAATGCAATGGTTGGTAACAATAGCTGTATGATACTATGGTGTTATAGACTAGCGTGTTGATTTCCATCAGGCCCATTTTTTACTTGTCTCATCATTCTACACTAAATAACAAGATTTTTTTGTGGTATAGGCTCTAAAGTGACCAAAACAAACATTTTCTAATACCATTCCAAAATTAGTCATCATCAGTAATTCATCAACATTACATTAGACCTCATTCCAAGGAGCGTTAATTTATTCAAAAGACACTTGGGTAGAAGGTGTCTGTTTCCTGATCCAACGATGCAAAATAGCACTTAATGAACGACGACAAAGGGTACATTTTCAATTGGATACCAAGTTCGTAACCTCGAGTACAATATTTAACACAAGCAGTAAGCCTATTTATTACATAGTTTTTAAGTTCGTCAAATCTTACAAAATAAAATGGAGCTCTAATTACAGCTTTAGTATTTTTCAAAGTAAAAACTTATTTTATTGTGTTGAGGCAGAGGAAAATTTCATGAATTCGCGTCACTGGCATTTTAATATCGAGTATAGGCGGCGGAGCCTAATGTGCTCGTTAGATAATTTTTGGCGGGGAGAAATCTTTTTAGTTAGCATTACTGACATGCGTAATAGCAGTATGTCTGTAGCTATACGGGTGTTTCAATGTACAACATTAGTGTTGTTTCATACTAAAATACTATGTAAATTATAAGTTTTACTTCTATTAGCAGCCCGTGACAATTTTTTTGAGTAAGTCAAATTGCTGCTGAAATTTAACACATTTTTTTTTATTTGTCCGAGCTTTTTATGCCCGGCCCGCGAAGTTAGTCCCTAACGTGATCAGGGCATTTGTTTTTCCTTATTTACATTTATATATAAAATCCCTTTTACAATACTGGGTATACAATATTCGATGTTCAGAAAACTCTTTTTTTTTTAAATAAAAGAGACCAAATTTATTTTTTTCCGAAAGAAATAAAAACTGACTTCAATTTTAAAAATAATCATTGAAACCGGTACTTCACAATTTTCACCAATGGTGTACCGGTTATCGCGGAACATACAAAAAAAAAACAAACTAATTGAAAACCTCCTTTCTTGACGTTCGTAAAAAAATAGAGATAGAGTTCAGGTTGTAGAGCACGGTGGTTACTGTATATACGGCTTTTTCCTTTCCATTCGACGCCACCCTCGTTCCTCGCTTCCTCGACAGCAATTTAATAAATTAAACCGGTATACGATACATTATGAATGGAAGCATACGATACGTTCATCATGTTTTGTTAGTAGAAACTTGAGGTAAAATATAGTTCTTCACAAACAAGTATAAAGGTTTTACTTGAAATTGAATGTGGTTTTCAGACTCGGAACAGTGAACAAGTGTGTACCGGTTTGAAGGACAATGTTTCCAGAGACATTACAGGGCTTAGAGATATAACATCTTATATCTCTGGGTGATGAGCGCAGTGCAGTGCTAGGTAATAATTTGGACTCATGGTACAATAGCTGCGTGTCACTGTGCTGTTATGTGGCAGGCATGTTGCTTACCATCAGGCACATGACCTGCTCGTCTCGTCACTTCCTATTTAAAAAAAAAAACAAACATACGTACTTCAGAAAGATTATTAATAATGTCTATAAGGTTTTTAATTATCTAAAAAGCACTATAAAAATACCGATAATTATATTATATTACCAGAAAAACGTCCTTTATACCTCTATAATTTGTAACATCAGTTTTCACTCGTTACCCGGTGATTTAAAATTGTTATGCCCTGTAGTTTCTCATGCAACCATTGCCATTTAAATCAGAACACATTGATGTTTCCACATTACGACTCGGCGGTAGAATATTTCACAACGATATGGTTCTTCCCCATGTGAACTGTGCAAAGAGCCCTGTCATTACAGCTATTACTACCAATTTGTAGTTATCAATCAAAAGTTAAAATAAAACTGTGTGTTAGTTCCGTGTAATCATGGAAAACACGAAGTCGATTGTAAAATGTTCCTTGTTTTTCTTTTCTTGGTCAGTGCTGTGGTGTATTTAGGTCAGTGTTTTCTTCTTTTTGGCGCGGCGTGCATTAAAATCGCGAAGTTTTAAAATTACTATTTGAGTTGAAGTTAAATTTTAGCTGCATTTTGTGTTACGGAGCAATCTATTGGTTTTTTAATTTCATTGTTTTTGACGTGAATTTGATACGATTTGACAAATTGCGACGCGATAAAAATAATATTTGATGACAAATTGGGATCTTACCGCATTTTCATCGACCAGATTTTTCGTAGTTAATTTAAAGGTTTTTTAAATTTATTATTGGTCTATAAAACCCACTCGTCCAAACCTGTGTACTGCAGTCTCATAGCGTTTGGAATCCCGATAATATTACTATACTCTACCTATATGACCCTGAGGCAAATCTCCAATCCTAAAAAAATACCGTTAATACAGTTTAATCTACAGTATTAATGATATAATCATCACCATCCAAAACTTTCTCTACCCCACTGCTGAACATAAGCCTTTTTCTTAATATGGTTTGGTCCTGTGCTGATCCAATCCAGGTTCGAACCGTATTAAAAACAAACTCAGTTCAATTTTGTCTACTTGTACTTATTTAATATCATGTAAGGTTGTAGGAGCACGTACGGTACGTGACTGATGTAGTACATAAGTGGAGGACAGCGGAGAGCGAGGAGTCTCTCGCCCCGCGTCACTTGTACAGTAAGAACAATATAACCAGCAGTTTATACAGTGACGTGGTTTCATTCCATCTCCAGTACCAGCAACACCTACAGTGGTGACCCCGACGTGATCTGTTTCCGACGTGATCTGTACCCGACGTGATCTGTTCCCGACGTGATTCGAACTCGTGATCTCCTGTTCCCGACGTGATTCGAACTCGTGATCTCCTATTCCCGACGTGATCTGCAGAGGGTCTACAGTGGTGACCCCAAACAGAAATTGAACAGTGAAGATTCAGAACAAATTTTTTTGGTGTTGCTGCGTAATTTTTGTATACTTCCGACAATGTTTCCGCAAACGACGCCAGTAAGTGGGCAAGCGGGTCAGCAAGGCAAGAATGATGAACGGACACATTCCGATGATTTGACCCTGGCCGCTATAGGTGTGTCAACGAGACTCCCAGATTTTTTGGGTTGACATGCCGCGGTTATGGTTTGCCCAGTTTGAAGCAGTAATGACACCGCGGAAACAAGGAGATGAGACAAGATTTAACATCTCAAAAATGGGGAGAGACTCAATTCGACAGGCTTACGAAGAGAGTGCTGAGCAGCAGTTCCAGAAGCTCATGTCAGAGCTAGAACTGGGTTCGCAGAAGCCTACGCATCTGCTCCGGCGTATGAGAGAGTTGGGACGACCAGCACAGGTTTCGGAGCAGACGTTAAAGAGCTTGTGGCTATCCAGGATGCCAGCCTCCGTCAGAACAGTCATTGTGATGTGTCGAGACCAGGCGCTGGAGAGTTTGTCGAGTATGGCGGACAAGATCGTAGAGAACACCACCGCCTACGACATTGCTGCTGTGTCCGGGAGCGTCGAGCAGGTACCGCATTTACCTCTTACGGAGCTAGTCGACCAGATGGCGAAACTCGCTTTAGAAGTGGCCTCATTACGCACCGAGGTTCAAGGCCGAGAGCGCGGGAGAAGCAGGAGCCGGCAGAGATGGAGCGGAAATAGGTCTGGTTCGCGGAAGAGAAGAGCACCAGGTGATCCAGGTTGGCTGTGCAGGTTCCATTTCCGGTTCAAGGAAAATGCTACGCGTTGTGAGCAGCCTTGTGCGTGGAGCAGGAAGCAAGCGGAAAACTAGGAGCGGTATGTTCGAATACGGTGGACGAATGTACGGCAGGTCAGGTTGCGAAGAATCACCGTTTGTTAGTTAAAGATAATTCCTCTAAGTTAACATTTTTGATAGATACCGGAGCTAATATTTCGGTCATCCCAAAAAATTGTGTGAAAAGGCGGATGACAGAGACATGCGATTTTAAATTGTACGCGGCTAACGATAGCGAAATAAGGTCGTACGGTATTTGTTACTTGGATATAAGTTTTGGACTAAGGAGAGTTTTCAAATGGCCATTTATTGTGTGCGACGTTAAACAGCCGATAATTGGAGCCGATTTTTTGAGGAATTTAAGCTTACGGTAGATTTATATAATAATAGGTTGGTAGATTTAGAAACAAAAATGTATGCTTGTGGATCTAAAAGTATAAGTTGTGAAGGTGCGGTAAGGTGCATTAGTAGTAATCACCCATACGCAGACTTACTGGAAGAATTTCAGGAAATCACGCGGCCGCCTACTTATAAGGACATTCCAGAGCATTCAGTGTACCATCATATCGAAACTACAGGCCCACCGGTTCACGCGCAGGCAAGACGATTGCCGCCCCACAGGTATGATAAGGTCAAGAAAGAGTTCGAGTTAATGCAGGAATTAGGGATATGTAGAGCGTCAAAAAGTGCATGGGCATCCCCGTTACATGTGGTTGCTAAGAAGGATGGAGGTATTCGTCCTTGCGGTGACTATAGGATGCTTAATGCGATAACAAAGCCTGACCGATATCCAATTCCTAGAGTGCAGGACTTCACGTACGGTTTGCATGGCATGACAGTGTTTTCAAAAATTGATATCTGTAGAGCCTATCATTTTTTAAAGGTTAGACCAGAAGATATAGAAAAAACAGCAATTATTACGCCGTTTGGTCTTTTCGAATTTCCAAGATTGACATTTGGGTTACGCAATGCAGCGCAGACGTTTCAAAGATTTATAAACACGAAAGTTTTAGCTGGCATTGAAAAGATAAATAATGGTGTCAATGACAGCGTCAGTAATGCTGAGCAATCAGTTTTGTTTGGATACTTAGATGACATAATAATTGGCTCAAAAAATGCAACCTGGCACAAAAAGCATTTGCGTATGTTATTTGAGCGGTTGCAGAAATATAAAATGGCAATTAATATAGGAAAATGTGTGTTTGAGAAAAGTAAAATAGATTTTTTAGGTTACGAGGTCTCGGTAAAGGGAATAAGTCCTTTACCTGATAAAGTCAAGGTTATTCAGGACTATCCAAAACCGGAGACGGTAGAGCAGTTACGCAGGTTTTGGGTATGTTAAATTTTATAGAACGCACATACCAAACGCTGCGCAAGTGCAAGGAATTTTGGATAGATATTTGCATGGCGCAAAGAAGAAGGATAAGAGTAGAATAGTATGGACTGAAGAGGCAATTAGAGCATTTGAAAGGTGTAAGGAAAACTTACAAAATGCTGCCACGTTATCGCACCCGAGTCCAGGGGCAGAGTTAGCTCTTATGACAGACGCGTCAGACTTTAGTATAGGCGCGGTGTTGCAACAGAAGGAAAATGGAGGATGGAGACCACTAGGTTATTTTTCAAAGAAGCTCACGGAATCCCAGAAAAAGTAATGTACATACGACAAGGAACTTTTGGCGATTTATTCGGGTATTATTTATTTTCGAGATTGGATTGAAGGTAGAGATTTTGCGGTTTATACAGACCACAAACCGCTCACATATGCGTTTTCAAACATAGGATCGAATAAGGAATTACCGAGACGTGCCCGACAGTTATTGTTTATTAGTGAATTTACAAGTGACATACGTCACGTAATTGAGCACATAACGCCGTCGCTGATGCGTTATCACGTATAGAATCGATCACAGTTACATCCGCGTTGCAATATACGGAAATTGCAAAAGAGCAAGCGACGGACGCAGAGTTGGCAAATTTATTAAGATCAGGGTCAAACAGCAACATACAATTGAAACGCATGAGTTTAGATGATACAGATGAACAGATTTATTGTGAGACTTCTGGTAAACACGTTAGACCTTACATTCCAGGGCTATACAGAAAAGCTATATTTGAAAAGTTTCACGGATTGGCGCATCCGGGAGTTAGGGCGTCACGTGCTTTGCTGTGTAAAAAGTTTTTGGCCAGGAATGAATAAAGACGTAGGTAAGTGGGTCAAGACGTGTATTCGTTGTCAGAAGAGTAAGATAGTCCGACATACGGTATCTAGACTAGGCAGTTTCGAGGAAGGAGACCGTTTTGAACATTTACATGTAGATTTAATAGGACCACTACCCGTGACGGAACAAGGTTATCGGTACTGCGTGACGATGATAGATCGGCGCACGAGATGGATAGAGATTTGTCCGGTAGGGAATATGACAGCAGGAACGGTCGCAGAGGCGGTTTATGAGACTTGGATTTGTCGGTTCGGTTGCCCCAAGAAGATCACGACGGATCAAGGGAGGCAATTCGAAAGTGAATTATTTACAGATCTCATGAAAATCCTAGGTATACAGAAGACGCGAACTACCCCGTATCACCCTCAATGCAATGGTAAAGTCGAAAGATGGCATAGGTCATTAAAACTGCATTGATGGCTAGATTTAGATAACAACCAAGACTGGCTAAGGGAATTGCCTACTGTTATGTTAGGGTTGAGAGCTGCGTGTCAAGTGGATAACGATTTCACAAGCGCAGCGGAATTCACGTTAGGACATTGTTTGCGTTTGCCTGGAGAGTTTTGTGGTGATAATAGCATTAAAATAAGCGATCCACCAGCATACATAATGAGATTAAGAGACACCTTGGATAAGATTAGACCTAAGGATAGGAAATTAAGAACGGGTAAAAATATATTTGTACATGCGGATCTGAGTTCTTGTTCGCACGTATTTTTGAGAATCGACGCGGTTAGAAGACCGCTCTGTCCTCCATATTCAGGGCCATATAAAGTCATATCGCGAAAAGGAAAAGTTTTCCAAATTTTGATTAACGATAGAATTAGTACTGTGTCAATAGATCGTTTAAAACCGGCATACATTTTAGACGACGACGCTAACACCGATGTTCAGAACGAAAAATCAGACTCGCATAGTGTAGTTAATGTGCGCACACCTAAAGTAACACGATCTGGCAGAATTGTAAAAAATGCCAGTTCGTTTTAAGCTATAAGTCAGCAGGTCAAGCTAGAACGCTGAGTGAGCAAAACGGTTCGAAGTCAATGTGCCAAGGTTAGCAGGAAACATATGTTCATGTGACAGGTTTATCGTAATTGTATAATGTAAACAAGTTGTGATTTAATAATGTTTTTTTGGATTGTTGTAATTATGTTTTTCTCCTTTTTTTTAAGAAGGGGGTGTATGTAGGAGCACGTACGTGTACGTGCCAGATAAGGTTGTAGGAGCACGTACGGTACGTGACTGATGTAGTACATAAGTGGAGGACAGCGGAGAGCGAGGAGTCTCTCGCCCCGCGTCACTTGTACAGTAAGAACAATATAACCAGCAGTTTATACAGTGACGTGGTTTCATTCCATCTCCAGTACCAGCAACACCTACAATCACAATCATCGAATTTTTTATAACATATTAACCGTGCTTCAAAATAGGGTAGTCACTGCACGTCACTACACGTCACACGTCACTGCTATAAAAACCAGAGCTTACTATAAACTATCCCGTAAATTAATTATTCAAAAAACCAAAAACATTTTCCGGGACAAATGAAATCACGTAAATCTAAAGGCAAACGGTCCGTGTAAACGTCCAATAACTTATAAAAAATGACTTTTAATTTTCATCCAGGTCACGTTGACACCCTTTATTAGGTCAGGGCACGTTGAATCGTTTTCTACCACCAAACGTTGGGTTAAATTGTTTCACTTGTGCCTTTTTAACAATACAGGACAGCACAATGCCCAGTTACGCATGGAATATTGAAAAAATAATCACTCGTATTTTTATTCGTGGATTTTTTTTATCCTGTCCTGAGATATTGCAAAACGCGATCACATATACACTTGGAGTTACAGATACAGTAGATTTTGACAATTAAATTACGCATGTCAAATATTTACCTTATAAAAAACTTTTCAGGGGTTTTACAACTTTAAAACAAACCCTTTTATTCATAACTATTTACATGTTTATGAATAAAAGGTAAGTTACTTTGCGGGACATTTTTTGGGAGGTATTTAAATGGTAGTTAACTTGAGATGGCCCTTATGTCTACCTTATTATGTGTTGGCGTAGAAAGCACAAAGTTTTACAAAGTAATTTATGTAATTAGTTATAATAATTGAAACTCTAATTACCTTTGAAATGTTATGTTTTAATTTTTAAGAAAAATATGATATTGATTTTTTTTAAATTAACCTCCACGAAACTTTCTGCGTTACATAATTGCCTTATAATTAGATTTAATAAGTTATTTATAATAACAAAGTTTTTTAGATTTAGCTCAAAAACCTCGTTCAATCTATCTAAATAACTTGGAGAAGTAAAAACAAGTAAAAACTATAACTGACGAAAAATAAAAATAACTGAACCGTAGATTTTTATTCTAAATTTAAAGCAGTAAATATTAAACCAGCCAGAGTTCTCGTTACCGCTGTGATGCTGAGAGAATAGCCCCTGAGTATTGTGGCAGTAACTGGCGAAATCCGGCTCCCTCCAATTCTAATGAGGTGCTGTCACGAAGCCTCAACCAATGTGGCGTCTTAAAATTGTACAAGAACAAAATTAAAAATTTTGATTAACCCCCGACTATCTTAGATTTGTTATCTGTACAACATTCTACTAGTCAAGCCCTTTCATTTGATACCCATATTAAGGGAATTGTGAAAAAGGAAATGTAATTCGCCATTTTGTGGTAGCGGCCATCTTGGATTTGAAATTTGTCATAGTGCAAAGTATTCTACTAGTCAAGCCCTTTCGTTTGATACCCATATTGCGGTAGTAGTGAAAAAAATATATAATTCGCCATTTTGTGGTGGCGGCCATCTTGGATTTGAAATTTGTTATAGCGTATAGTACTCTGCTAGTCAAGCCCTTTCATTTGATACCCATATTGAGGTAGGTTGTGAAGAAATATTTTGTCCGCCATTTTGTGGAGGCGGCCATTTTGAATCGATATTAACCAAACATAGCTAGGAACACCCGCACGGATATTAACTTTCAAATAAAAAAACCGCATCGAAATCGGCCCATCCGTTTGAGCTCTACGGTGCCACAGACAGACAGACAGACCGACAGACAGACAGACAGACAGACAGACAGACAGACAGACAGACAGACAGACAGACAGACAGACAGACAGACAGACAGACAGACAGACAGACAGACAGACAGTCAAACTTATAACACCCCTTTTTTTTGTCGGGGGTTAAAAACAAAAACACTAACAAAATGTTACGCACTTGATTTTGTACATTACAGACAAAAATACGTTTGAAACGAAAAAAAACACCCTAAAAATTGCGTATTTCTTTTACAATTTTTTTAATCGTGCAATGACATTCATGGAAATTTTAAAAAGTAAACGGTTTTTGTTTCTCATAGCTTCTGCACATTAATACACATTTGATATCAATTTCGTTACTATGGGAAAAATATGAAACTAACTTTAACGCTCGCTGAATTTATACTATCTATACTAATATTATGAAGTTGAAGAGGCTTTTTGTATGAAAACGTTCATTTCGGGAACTACTAAACCGATTTCAATAATTTTGTCACCGTTGGATATGTTCGTGATAATGCTAAAGATTTCATTTTTATTAACCCATTTACAACCAAAATGAAAGTAGCAATGTTTTATTTTTACATAATGTTTATATTGCTATTATTTAGACACCAAATGAATACAAAAGTAAGAAAAAACCTGAAAAAAAATAGGTTTCCTTTCAGGAGGGTGTACTCAATTGGGTACAACAGAGTTTGTGTGAAAATTTTCCAAGCATTTTCATCATAAAAAGTTTGAGTCACTTCTTGCATTGTCAGCGAACTCTTGCGTGACATAAAACACATCGTAACGGGTTTTCAAGTTTTCAAGCCTGGAACATCTTGAGGCAAGCCCGGGATCAAGTCAAGTTTGAAAACGTTAATTTCGGGAACTATTGAACCCATTTCAATAATTTTGTCACCTTTGGATATGTTCGTGATAATGCCAAAGATTTCCGTTAGTTAAGTTATAATGACAATAACACTTTAATGCTTATGTTTGCCTTGGTAATCAAAACCAAGGCAAACATGAAGCTGCACGAGAGCGTGCCCCATGCGGTAGTTGCAATTGCACGGCACACGGGGACCTTCACATACTACGCTGACGACACCGACGACGCCATCGGTCGGTTCGTGCGGCGAGTGTGGGCTGCATCACCGAAGATCATCCGCGATTTTAACCTACAGATGGCCATCAGGGATAGAAATGCGGTCGTTGTGGAGGCTCTAGGCCGGGAGGAGGCAGCTTAGGCAAATGGCAAAAGGCAATTAGGCAAACACTCGATGTCGAGTCGATTACTAGCGGAATCCCAACTGGTAGTGATCGGCTCTACAGACGAGCACTAGAATTGGATTTTAAATGTACCCAACTCCCTCCTATTTTCCTCTTCTTCTCCTTATCCAAGATATGTGTAAAAAACAAAGATAATTGTAATGACAAAGATCACAGACCCCGGAGTCTGTGGAGTGGCTAATTTAAATAAAAAAAACACTTTAATGCTGT
>CM029787.1:16848480-16898480 GCA_017562165.1 Ectropis grisescens | reverse complement strand
CGACGGCTGCCCGTTTGGCACTGACCGTATATACGTGAGTGTCCCGTTATCCAATTAAACAGTTTTATTTAGTTTTCGATTCTGTTCCAAACATAAATTAAGACAGTATTTTAATAAACATTGGGTACCAATTACTGTGTTCCCATTAATTGAATTTAAATTTCGCTTGATGCCTTCATCCTGAATTGAAAATTTAATCAGTTTTAATTTCAATTCATGATATTCAGAACTTGGTTTCAAATAATCAAAAGGGATAAAGATTTACGAGCTACGGTTTGTTTTTGATATTACTACAGGGTTTCGACGTCAATTTGAGAATAACGTACGACGAAATAAATTATGTTGGTATTTAATTAAACCTTCGTTTAAATGTAAATCATCACTTGAAAACGCGTAAGATTATAAACTTACGGTAGACTAGCTTAGTTTATAACCTAAAGTCGTTAAAAATATTATAGATAGATAGATAGATAAACTCTTTATTGCACTTAAATTATAAAGAAAAAATAACAATAACACAGAACAAAAACATAGATAAAAGTAGCAATTGGCGACCTTATCGCTAAGAGCGATTTCTTCCAGGCAACCGTAGGATGGTAAAAAAAGAAATTAATTATGGAAGACGGGGAGTGCAATTTGGAGTACAGATACTTCCGAATGATAATTTGATAATACTAACTAACAATTAATTTCAAATACAACAATATAAATACATAAATCAATTTTACGTCCTAATACACAAATATTTTATAATAATAGACTAATACATAATTAATAATAACATGTTCAATGAATGAAAATAATTGAAGATATAGAATACAATTTTATTATGATTTCAAGGAGAATAATGACTTCAACATCTATGTATGTGATGACTGTAACAAATAGAATTCTTTGACTTGTTTCTTAAAAACAGCAAGAGAAGGAGCTTGCCTAATGGTGACGGGCAAGGCGTTCCACAACTGGACAGCTTGGAAAGCAAATGATTTGCCATAAAAGTTTCGCTGCGGGCCGGCGGTGTTTGAAGGAACAAGTTATATTTTGACCTGAGAGGTAGACCATGTGCATTGCTCCAATAACTAAAAAGTTTTTTCAAATACCGCGGAAAAGAGGGATTAAATAATACGCTATAGAGAAGGGACAAAATATGAGCATTCCGACGAAAGCGAATGGGGAGCCACTTGAGCTGTATACGAAATTGAGACACATGATCATACTTCCGTAAACCAAATATGAATCTTATACAATAATTTTGGAGACGCTCAAGTTTATCTAGCTGATCTTCTTTGAGGTCAAGAAAGCAGACGTGTGCGTAGTCCAAGATGGGAAGAAGAAGAGATTGTGCAAGCGCAATTTTGGTAGCAGTGGGTAAAAAAATTACGTAATCGTCTCAATGACCCGCCCGATGCAAACAGCTTACAGCTGATCGATTTCAGGTGGGATTCCCAGCTTAAAGTGCGATAAAGAATAACGCCAAGATTCTTAACTGATTCGCTGTACGGTATAACGACCCCATTAAAAACAATCTCAGGGATTGCGGGCCAATCGACTCTAGCTATCATGTAAGCACTGCCGAGTATAATAACTTGGGTTTTGTTGGGGTTTACATCTAAGCCGAAGGAGTTACTCCAGTGTACAATTTGTTTAAGATCAGCATTTACGATGTCGATAGCCACACTTAGGTCAGAGAGTCGAGCTTGCGAGTAAATTTGGAGATCGTCTGCATAAAGGTGGTAGGAAGAAGTTAAAAAGTGAGTAATAGAATTGATAAAGATGGCAAATAGAAGTGGTGATAGCACGCCGCCTTGAG
Source organism: Ectropis grisescens (assembly GCA_017562165.1). Taxonomy (NCBI): domain Eukaryota; kingdom Metazoa; phylum Arthropoda; class Insecta; order Lepidoptera; family Geometridae; genus Ectropis; species Ectropis grisescens. The sequence goes on along the minus strand of CM029787.1, from coordinate 16,896,670 downwards.
GGGACTCCAACATTTGTATTACACCAAGACGAAAAATTCTCGTCGAGGCGAATACGTTGTCGGCGTCCATACAAGTAACTGTGAAAACCAATTGATCACCGATGGAGATATGTTAATAGAACGTTAATAATAGGTATATTCAATAATTAGATACTTCAACATCACCATTCTTAGCGCGAAATCGTGCACTGCTAAGCGTATGTATCTCTTCGTAGCTAGTCTTGACGATGTCTCGACTTGTCTCGCTCTTGTCTCATGTCTAATTGTGTATGTACACTTTGATTATTTTTACGCAATTAAATACCTATTTATTAATAACTAGCTGTCCACACCGCCTTTGCTCGTGGTACATGAAAAATATAGCTTATAGCACTCAAGGATCAAGTACATATCCAATGCTGAAAGATTTTTGAAATCTAGTTGTTCCTCAGATTTTCGTGTTTAAATAAATAATATTTTCAGATTTATAATATTAATATAGATAACCTCAACAGTAGAGAAAGTGAAGCTATGCAGCTGTTAATATATTCTACCTATAGAAACAATTCATTTAGAAAATTAGCTAGCTGACTTTGTTAACATTTTATGGAAACGCAGCGTAAAATGCCCTAAAAATAATTATAATTAATTAACTATCTAAAAAGAACGTACCTATAAAAAGTAACGCCCAAAGAGCACGGTTTCGTGGAAGGAAGAAAAACATTAACTTAATTCACCATAATCAGACTAGCTAATCAACTTCAAAGGTAAAGTAAGCCCGGCGAGTACAATTTCACGTAATAATTATCTTGGTGCTAAGGCAAAATATTGTGTTTACATTTTTATTTAATTAATTACATAAGACGCTTGCTTCTTTACCCTCGGAGGAGTCTGAAACATTTATATTTTTATTTCTACTTATATTAAATGGTTAGCGGGAATGGAAAGATAATTTATTCTTTTTGTGTTGTCTAGATAGAATATCTAAATGCATGTTCACGCGCCAAGTGCTTCGATATTGTTAGGTACATGTATCTTAGAGTAGCCCAGCATTTCTACTTTACCTTACAAAGTTTTGCAGCTATGTGTACTGAAATGTATGTGTGTAATTTAAAAAAGATGAAGTGTAATGTATTTTCTTTTACTATTATATAATAGTATTGCTATAAACCTTAGCACACACTTAAAGAACAGTAGGTACCTATTTATTTTTGGGGTTATATTATAAAATCGGCTTACTGTGATGTAACACACTATTTCTTAGTGATAATTTAGTATAGAATACACAAAATTAACGAGATATTCAAGTCAAATGAACGTTAACATAGATCGTCATCATATACATACACGTATACGTATACTCTCTTTTCATTTATTTGTATTGTTATTCTGTTCATTTCCATGTAAATAATAAAGAGAGTAAATATTTGTTCTGCGCACAAATTGGGTCTCTTTGCATAAATTTACTTGTCGAATTTTTATTTGTATCAACATTAAATATTTTGGAAAACGACTTTTTGTTAATGAGTTTATTGTTTTAATAATTTCCTCACAACGAAACCATGAAAATATAAATAATTGTAACTATCACGCATGTACTCGAAAAACCGCCAATATAATTTTGTACTTACACCATCGGATAGGCCATTACGAACATTTTGGTAGAATTTTTTTTTTTGCAAAAGACCAAAATCTGATTTTGTAAATAGTTTATTCTAAAATTTGAGTGTAAAACAGCGACAAATCTTGCTGTTTGTATCTTGCTCTTTCTTGCGGTGTTCGATGAGGTAAGAAATACTCCAGGTCGTTTGCTTGGGGTACGGCCTTAACATGACACATTTTTTGTAAAAAAAAAAAAACTATTAAGTTTTTCAATTTACATAATTCGCTAAGACTTTATTTTCTACAAGGAACAAGATGTTACCAAAACGAATTTTGACTAAGAGTTCAGTTAGTGTGATAAAAAACCCCTACCCGAAGCTATTCGTAATGGAGCCACTTAATCGTCCCACTACAAGAGCCATTGCAGCTGACTAATAGCCTATTTACATTCTACGAGATAATAAAGCTACTGGAGCAGGAACTATGTAGGATCTTAGAGATTTCCTAATCTGCAAAATATACTGGAAATTCTAAATGGCTGCCATGTCGTGACATCACAATATAGTTTAGAAACATGAAACACAGACCATTCTAAAATAAAATCCGACCGAAACCTTCCTCGTGTAGGAACACCTCCCATTATCTAAAAGTTTTCCATTCTTGATCAAAATAACGTGTCCTCCCAAACATTTACGATCTAAATAAACATTCAAACCTTGTAACCCTTATTCATAATTTTGGTTAATAATTTCAAAATAATAAAATTAATACATCACAAACTTCTAAGCATTGCCAAATCACCGGGAACCCTATTAAAACTTGACGATGGGTCTGCAAACGTTGTATTATAGCTGAGTTGAGTAATTTTGCCATTAGCCCCCTGAAGGTTACAAATTGGAAATATAATTCCGCGTAATTTCCTTTTGATACCGAGTGATTGGTTGTGAAAAGTAAATAAACTGGAGGTGGATTTTGTGGCCGTTTAAAAAAATATTTATCTACTATTACGAATAAGTACATTTTTAGCTGTTGTCGCCAAAATCGCTCCAGGGTAATTTTTAATATTGATTTGTATCTTGTTGTATTTGATTTTGCTGTGTGATGTTTGTGACTGTCTTATCTTCAAATATTGCCTTGAGCTATCATGTAGCTTGAGCTAGCTCATTGTACTCGTAATTCATAAACATAAAAAAATTGGTTGCCTGTAAAGTCGGTATACGGGCGAAAGTTTTACGTGACAACGACTTTGAGTGGTAAAATAATTTTACGGAAGGGACGCGTGCCTTTCACTTTTTATGTCTGTCTCTCTCGCTCTTAGGCGGGCTAACCATACCCGAGTGGAAGGGACGCGTGCCTCTCACTTGCTCTCGTTGTGAGCGCATAACGTGAGCGGAGCGTAACGCAGTTTCTTGAAGTGTCACCCGGCAAACCAATTTATAAGACGTTGTCACGTCAAAACTTGGTTTGGCATTTGAGAAATACCCTAGAATGTAACTTAAAACGAAACTGAAATAGCCAATAAGATAATAATCAATGCATAAAGTGTCTTATAAACTACATACATAGGTATGTACATTTCATTGGCGCGTTAAAAAAAAAATCTTACTATGATGATAAATGCAAAATATGTTCATAATATGTTTGTTGGTCAACCATGTCAGGACGTCTGAACGGATGGAGTTAAAATTTGGAACACATATTGTTGTCTGAAATAGCAAGCACATAGGCAACATTTTACATCGGGAAAATAACGGCAGCGGAAACTGTCCCTCTACCGCCTAACTAAATCGGCTATGACTTTTATATTGTTGTCTCTATCATTACAAACTAAAAGAAAAGAGAGCGCAACGTCAAAGTTACCAGTTTTCGTTAGGCGGTAGACCCTCTGCTCGGGTAAAACCGCCGGGCGCTGGTATTTCTACTGTCATACTTTTATTATGTATCTCAAAGTTTCGATGTCACGCTGGAACGTCTGAACGGATCGGGTTGATTTCGGATTTGGAACATAGATTATGGTCGGGAATAGCACACAAGCATTTTACCACTGGATAAGAATGGGAACAGGATCTACGGGTAAAACCGTGAGGTGTTGCGAGTAATATAATAGCGTTTAGTAATCCAAGTAATCCTACTTCCTATTAATAATATAATTGTCATTGTATAAATATCTGAATGTTTGTTACTCAATCACGTCGTAACTTACGAACGGATCAAGTTGAAATTTGAAACACAGTTAGATTATTGTTTGGAAAAACATATAGACTATAGTTTTATTCCGGGGGAATGAAAGGTACGACGCGGGTAAAACCGCGGGGTGCTGCCAGTAAAACTATATATTGCGAGTCAAAAAAATGACAAAACGGGAATTTGTTTTTATATTTTGATAAGTAATTAACCATGGTTACATCGTCGACCAAGTAACTGATATTTCGAAGCAGTTGCATCAACTATTCACCTATGAACTGTTTGTTATTAAAATACTCGAGTACCTACGAGTATGTATTATATTCGTTTTGTTATTTTATTAACTCAACTTCATTCGCTGAAAAGGCTGCCTTTGGGGTACTGAAATAATTTTGTTCACCATATGTTATAATGTAGGATGAACATAACAAAGGGGGTTTTTCGTTTGTTTGTTTAAATGAAATCGAAATAACTAAGTACTGATTAATAACATTATTTGATAATAACCGCTTTCGACACATTCGATTTCTTGTTTTATAATGGTTGCCAGCTTCTCTGGTATTAAAAAAAAACTACACAAACGTATTTATCTCACTCAAAATTGAGAATTATAAATTTAAAGCATTTACAAGAGATGAGAATAGCAACGTAAATTTGAAGACATTTTCTATGATTTATTTCAGGTCAACTGAATTTAGTTTCTCATTAGTGCGCTTTCGGGAGACTTGCCTCGCTTCGTCATTAAATCTTTTCATTGTGTTTATTTTTGTATAGAAGCAAGTTTTTTGACATCAAATAAAAGTTTATTAATTATCAAGAAACTATTATAAAACCTGAACAAAGTTACGTCTATACCTATCTAAAATAAAATAAAATTGAAAAAAATAATTGACACCTGCAATTTTCGTACGAATGTATATTTTAGTCAACTTTATAAGTACATTATGATTTCAAATTCTCGAAATTTACCATTACCTAGTTTTCAATTGTCTCAATTAAGATAACATAGAGGTAAGCAGACAAAGTTCCACAAAAGTTTGATGTCGATAGCCCAGTATCAGATGAAGCAATAAAAATAAAACAAAGATGTGTAAAATGCTAGTAAAGCTTAATTTATCACGCTTATCGCCAACACGATAAAAAACGTTCAATCCATCCCTAACCAAACGAGCCGTCAGAAACATCTTCTAGGTTCAATTTATTACTAGATTTTATTTGTTTGTCTGCAAATTTTCCATAAAGCATCTCTGAATATAATTATGGTAAAGGTCAAGACAGGGTTGAGGTTTACTAAATCGTGTCAAAGATGTTTATGGACGCTGCAACCTCGAAGTAAGAGTTTTGAGCAAAGTTGGTACTGTTGGTTTTTGAATATTTTTGCGGGCAACATTTTTGCGGGCACAAAAGCTGACGAAATAAAAAGAAACGTTTTTATTTCGTCAAAATGGTTATCTTTAAACGTAAAACAAGACGTTCAATGTCAAAATAATTAAAGGAAGCGAGGTTGTGCTAAAGTAATGTTTTGGAATACGAAAATAAGTCGTGAAATATAAACCGGGTTCTGGAATGGAACAACAAACATTAAAAATGCAAATGCACGCGTTTAAAACATGAAAAGCAGCTACGTACGAGTATCGTACAAAGTAGCAATGTATTGCCAAATTCATGTCAATGTGAATGTTAATTTAATTTAAAATTGGAAATATATTTAACACCAACAGCGTCCCGCAGTTTTTTTTAGAATAGAGTGACGAGAGGAGCCGGCCATGTGCCTGGTGGCAAGCAACATGCGTGCCCAAAACAGCACAGTGGCACGCAGCGATTGTATCATGAAGAGTTCAAATCATTACTTAGTACCGGACTGCGTTCGTCACACGGAGATAGGTATAAGGTATTTTATCTCGTAGCCCAGTAACTTCTCTGGTAACATTGCCCTTTAAACCGGACGACAGTAATGTTTGCCCACTACTACTTAGCGGCAGAATAATTGGCAAAGGTGTGGTACTTCCCCAGGCGGACTCTGCAAAGAGCTCTACCACTACTAAACTAAGGGTTTCACCCGCGTAGTTCCCGATCGCGTCATTTTCCCGAGATAAAAAATTACCTATGTTTTATACCAGATTATTATAGATTTTATGTATATATGTATACGAGGGTCAAACTGAAAGTTCTTAGAAAATCAAAAACTGATTACATTAGCCAGTTATTAGTTTTATTATATCTTTTCAAAATATTGTCCATTCACGTCAATACACCGCTGCATGCGATGGAACCACTGGGAAAAGCACTTTGCCCACTTCACGCCCACGTCCTTAGGGGTCTCTTCAATGGCATCGCGATACGCAGCCACCGCTTCTTCAGCATTCATAAACCGCTTTCCTTTAAGTTTTTCTTTAATTTTTGAAAATAAATAAAAATCACAAGGCGCGAGGTCGGGGCTATACGGCGGGTGACCCAGTAATTCAACGTTTGATGTCGCCAAATAGTCGATCGTTCGCTTGGCGGTGTGCGATGAGGCGTTGTCGTGGTGAAGGAGGATCCTACTGCGAGGTCGTTTCTCTCGAACTTTTTCCAAGACAAGTGGCAAACAATTGGTAGTGTACCATTCTGCAGAAACTGTTTTTTGATCCTCTAACACAATTGTTGCGAAATGACCTATCCTTCCAAAGAACGAGGCCACCATTTTTTTCCCCGCACTTCGATCTCTCTTCACTTTAGTTGGCAACTCCTCGAAAGGAAACACCCACTGAGCAGATTGTCTTTTGGTTTCAGGATCATAACAGTAAATCCAGCTTTCGTCACCTGTTAGTATGTCGAACACAGCATTTGAGTCACCTCCGTTAAATCTTTCAATCATTTTACGGCACCAATCCACACGATGGAGTTTTCGAGCCTCAGTCAAATTATGAGGTATCCACCGGGCGCAAAGCTTCCTGACCGCTAAATGTTCGTGTAGGATTTTGTGCACTTGACTCATACCGATGCCTAAGCTTGTCCGAATCTGCTGATACTCTTTTGTCAGTCTCTATCATACGCCGCACAACACAGATGTTATCTTCAGTCGTCGCCGTAGAAGGCCATCCCTCACGTAAATCATCAGTGACATTAGTGCGACCACGTTTAAACTCATTAAACCAGTTGTAAACAATTGCACGAGATGGGGCTTTATCGTGAAAGGCCAATCGTAGTCTATCATTACTTTCTTGTTGACTTAAATGACATCGAAAGTCATAAAAAAATCATTGCACGAAAATTTTCTCGTGTTAAATTCATGTTGACGTGACACAGACAATTTTCAATTTGCCGCCAAATCGTAAAACAAATGACAAATGAATGAACTATATACTCAGTAATATTGGCAAAGAGTTCTATTTTCAAATTATAGATTTTGTTTTTATTGTATTGTTTATAAGTGGCCAGTTCTAAGAACTTTCAGTATGCCAAATTTCATTCAGATCCCAGATACAGTAGTTTTGCGCGAAATAACATATCCAAAAACCGCGTTTAGAAAAATTAAAAGTACTACACAACATCGTAGAGACGTGGGGTCACTTTATATTTTTTACCGGGTTTATTTTGAAGAATGTTCTGAATAGCTTTTTTGATTAGTACTAGCGTCGGAATTTCACTACTGCATCGCCCAACACCGAAAAGCTCATGCCCATATTCTGCCAAACTGGAAATGTCAAACCGTCCGGTTCTCCCAATAATTTCTCACGGACCTGCAGGCAACAACATGGAACAATTTAATAAGAGTATCTTTAAATATACCTCTCCGGGCTGACCGAACGTCGACAGCATCTATAATATTACAGGTGTTCGAAAACAACGACTACCGCTTAACATCTGTCAGGCCGTATTGTTAAGCTACTTAATTTGATACCCATATTGATGTTGAGGTTGTAAAGAAATATTTTGTCCGCCATTTTGTGGAGGCGGCCATCTTGAATCGATATTAACCAATCATAGCTAAGAACATCCGCACTGATATAAACTTAAAAATAAAAAAAGCCCCATCGAAAACGGCCTATTCGCTGAGCTCTACGGTGCCACAGACAGACAGACAGTCAGACAGACATCGACATCAAACTTGTAACACCTCTTTTTATGGTCGGGGGTTAAAAAACAACAAAAGCATAACCCTGTCAAATATTTACGCTGCGTAAACTATTTCCCTTGTTAATCGCTCAAAGTTTTAAAACTTAAGCGTCTGTTAACCGTTTCAGTTTCAGAGCGGATCATAATATAAATCATTGGCTATACACACCAGGATACGGAGCAGCTGGTTTTATTCCCGGCCTGACCCACTTTACCCGTGACTCGGGAGACTTGCTCCCTTATAACGTTGAACCTTGCTATAATGCGACAAATCATGACGACTTGCGACTTTTGCGTGAAATGCGGATGATAGCATCGTATCGTGGTTTCATATGTAAAAAGGATAGATGACCATGTTCGATTTATTGTCATAGAACATGAATAGAAAATAGAAATATCTGGGGCACGTACGGTGAACGAATACAGGTTATGTTTCATACAATATTGAACATTGGAAATTGGCTAGATATTCGGAATCGCTGCTTAATATTTTGTCAGTACATTTGAAGATATATTGAACAGGTTGATAATATATCTTCCAAAAAACTATTAAGGTAACAATGATTGAAGCCTTTATTTAGAAACCTGTTTGACCTTTTTATTTGGGGGGATTTTTATACGAGTTATTTTGTTCGAATACGTAAAATCAAACTTAAATACATCTCTTAAATTACTTATTTGATGTTGTTTGATAAAATGATCGAACTACTTAGTGTTAGGTGGCCATACTTAGTATTAATTATAGCTTAGTCTGTGCCAACGACATTCCCTCTCTTTTGCTCTGCTCGACCCATGGCATACATGTTACTAATTACTAAACTGTACAAAGTTTAAAGACAAGAATATACTGAATATCCAGACATCTAAACTTCTTTATTAGCTGTTTCTACTCGCATTGGTTCCCGCCATCCACACAACCACGATAAACTTAGAAGTTTGTTTAACTATTATTTTTTTTGCGACTTGTACCATAGCTCGTAACGATGAGTACATAGCATTCAACAGAAAAATACGAGTATGAATACATTTTCTACGTCTTCATAGTAAAGTTATGAAAACTGTTTTCGGAATTTTATCGACCAGGACACGTTGTCGCTTCGTTTTCGTGTATTAAGTCAACTATTTCTGTGCTATTTATTGTCTCAAGGATATTGTGCCCAAGTGCGTATTAACCCTTAGCCCCGTTTTGCAATAAAAGTGCATTCTCCCCAGTTTACTTCCTCAGATGCAATTACACGGACCTTCCTCATTACGAGGGCGCTACTGTACATAAAAATATATTGCTCTTTTTGCCAACTAGGTTGTAATCTGAACGTTTCCTTGCCGAGTTTGTATTGTAGCAAGCAAACATTCAAGAAGACCTGATTGTTTTGTCGTAAACAATCGCCGCTTGTTAAGATAAAAAAAATGCTTTCGTCGGCTTTACTTATAATTTTATTGCAGACAAAAATTGGAAGAATCTGGAATCGATCGAGAGGCGTGCCAAAAGGCTCATAGGCAAAGACATTCTAGTGCGAAAAAGACTTCAAATTCTTGAACATCGCCGCAAAATTGCTAGCTTATTCGTTTTTTTATCGGATACTCTTCGGAGAGTGTGCAACTGATCTGCATGATCTTATACCACCTTGCCCTTTTTTCTATCGTACTTCTTGTAACTCGAAGAAGTGGCACCGTTTCATGGTGGATATTCCAAGGACACGGACGAAGAGGTTTGACTCTACGTTTGTGATAAGAACGTCTTGGCTGTGGAATGAGTTGCCTGAGTGGGATTTTCACGATAGTTATAATCTTGGTGTCTTCAAATCGAGAGTGAATCGGTTTCTTCTAGGTAAACATGATCCATCGTAGGCCGCATCGTCGCTTAACATCAAGCGAGATGGCGGTCAAGTGTAAACCTATAAAAGTAAAATACACATATTTAATTCTATTACTAGATACACAGGCTTCTTTTTGATATACTATAAATCACTTGATAATATAATGTACAATTATGAGAATGAAAAACATCTACCTACTGATACCCAGTATTTACTGCCAAAGGTAAAAGAAAAGAAAAATAAGTCGGGGAAAGACGCATCAAATAATATACCTCTAATTTACATAAAGTAGTCGCCGTGGCCCAAATTTGCCTAGAATACCTAAATAGTCATGATCTGCTATCTAACAAACCCTATCCTCGAGTTTTTGTCACTAATCTGTCCTGAAACGTTTACGATTGGACATGAAAATTTAGTGGTTTGTGTTTTTCAACATTAACGAGCTCAAATTGAGCAATTTACAAATTTGAGCTAACCTGCTGGCGTATCGTTTAGATTGCCTGGGTTTTACGATTCCATTTATGTTCTAGAATTTTATTATTTAGGAGAAATTTGATTTTAAAATGAAATATGAGAACTTTCACATCGCAATTTACTCGTATTATTAAAATACTATGCTATATATTGGTACTTTGTGATTACGCAGATACATATTCTTACGTTTAACAGAAAAATTATTCATTTAGGTAGTTTTTTTTTTTTTTTTTTTTTTTTATCGCGTATAGGTCCGCGTTTGACCACCAACTCGCCTGATGGTAAGCGACGGTGTGGTCGAAGATGACGCACGTTGACTTAGAAGGTACCTATTCACTCTGACCTTGAAAAGTTCTAGATTGTATCTCTCAGGGAACAAGGAGGCCGGCAACTTATTCCACTCCAAAGCTGTACGTACGAATAGTTTTTTCAAAATTATTCATTTTGTGGATCTTTAGGATAATTTGCAATAATAGGTACTATGTTGTAATAATAAACTTTATTGAGTTTTTTTGCTAAGATTTTTTCATGATCTAACTTTGTCAGTATAAGTTTAAAGCATTAACATCGCTCTGAAAGTATTATACCAGCTATCTGGCCTCCACAATAAAGCTTTGCTTAGTTTGGAGTCAGACGGGTCAGATGAGTATGAAATGAGGGTCTTCTATTACTGAGGGTCGTGATCTCTCTTGAGCACCTTCTCTCTGATTATCGACCGCCATAGGTGATGATCTGCGGCGGTGTGGACTGCGTTGTGGACAGTGGATTCGAGTGTGGTGCGTATCTGGTCCGTCCAATGCGTCGGGCTTCTTCGTATTGGTCTCATTCCTTCGATTTTGAAATATCTACCAACAGTTATTTTATTTTTTCACTGATGGGTCTCAATGATTTCTCTCACAAGAAAAGAGTCAAGACTATAATCCACCACGCTGGCGTCACCAGTCCATACTCTGGAAAGCTGTCATTCGTGGAACACGCTGGTTTTCAATCGATGTTTTACGTTACCGTTAAAGCCAGTGGTGATGAGAAACTCCTACATCTGTACTTGGCAAAATATTAAAAACAATAGGTTTAGGTAGGTAGGTGACCGCCATCTCGCCTGATGTTAAACGACAATGCGGTCTAAGATGGAGCATGCTTACCTAAAATATTGCAATACTAATATTACCCCTAAAAATAAGAACTTCACGTAGACGTTTTTTTTTATATTATGCTCTTTTCAGTCGCATTAAGATTTTGCGATAAGATATCGTAGAATTACGTATTCTAATATGAAACGATAAATTTGATAGCAAATGTGTTCTGATAACAAGGATGGTCATGGTTATACGGCTATATCTTTGTTTTACGTCGGTCCGTACATAAATGGTTAACGGTTTTGTATATTATATAGATGTTTGCAAGCTTAGCTTAGAAACGTTTTGTTTTGAAAGGCGAAACGCTTAGACACCTTCAATACATTTTAAATATTTCATCTCTAGTGCAGACTTATTCTAGCAATTTAGGCGCTGCGTAAAAATACTAAACTTTTGGTTCCCGGTCAACCGCCATCGAACACTTCTTGATCAACAATGAATATTCTTTGTGCTAAGTTAGAAAAACAAAACAATGTTTGTAATTTTTTATGTAAATGTTAAATGTAATTTCATATTGTTGCTATAGAAAACAAATACCTATGATATTCATCGGTAGATTGCCTCTGACACAGGATTCAAAAAGTGTCCACGTTTACGCCCTGCCGCAAACTGGAATCGAATAGTGCAATTAATTAATGAAGTAGTGCGTTTATTTAAAAAAAGTAGATTTATTTTTAAAAAGTCTCCAATTAAAGTAATCATTATTTAATAATCTATGACTTGAAAAGAAATTAAAATATAATACCATGAACAAAGAGAAATCTCATTGCAGTAAGCATATGCAGTGTTTCAGTTATCACAATTTTCGCTTTGAATTCAAAGTAATATAACGCTAACCTGGATATTCTTAAGTATACAGTGTGTACGTAACGACACTACGAAGTTTAAGTACACTGAAGATTAAGCAAGCGAAGTTGTGAGCATACTGAGGTCGTTTAGACTATTGTTTATTAGTTTCAAACGTCCACGGAATCTTGTCGAACCTTTAAGTTTGATGGTGAATAGAAAGGACGGATTAAGGAATCGCAGATTTCGTAAACAGCAAAGTTTGTGATGACAATTGGTCCCTTGAAATCTAATTTAACAACAATGTTTGAAGTGTGACGGTGATAAAAGTTTGCTTCGTATTGCGTTAAGTTAGTCATTTCTGTAGGAACTGGTAGGAACGTTCGTGAAGAAAAAACTTAACCTCATTTTATTTAAAGGCCACTAAGGGAAGTAAACACAATATAAATTAATGCATGCATTTGCATAATTTATACACAAGCTATTGTTACGCTTACTTTCTTAAGACCATACTGAGTAAACTAGAACAATCTAATAGAACGAGATGCTCTGGAAACTTGATAGGAACGATCTAAGTTTCGCGTCGAAATCATGCTAAATCGTCGTTGACCGCACTCAGAATTTAACTAACAATAGCGGCAGCAAACGTCACATAAACGCCTTGCAACCACCAAGAACAGTAGGTACTGTAGAATAGTCAAACATATTTATATCGTGACAAATATGTTATGCGTCATTTGCTGAGTCGACTACAAATTGTCGTTTTCAATATGATAATATTGAAAATGTAAATTAATCCAGATAAATAACAAAAACATAAACATTCATTCTACTACATAAGGTTAAGGTTAAGGTTACTTAAAAATTTTACTGCTAGTAAAACGATTAAGATGAAGTCGGAATGAATCTGATTTAGAAAGTCATTTGAATACGAATTCAATATTTTATTACATGTTATTATTATACAGTAAAAGCTTCATCTATTGATAGTCTTCTTTCGCAACATGTTGGCGTACGAGTTTAGAAGTATAATCTATACTAATATTATAAAGCTGAAGAGTTTGTTTGTTTGAACGCTAGGATCTCGGGAAGTACTGGTCCGAATTGAAAGATTCTTTTTCTATTGGATAGTCCATTTATTGAGGAAGGCTTTAGGCTATAGAAAATAACTCTACTATTAATTAAAGCGGAGCATGAAACAAGAATGTAACAAAATTGGGAAAAAATATTCCCCTTTTGAGAGTTTTCGTACGTTTCGTGCTTTGACATGACACATGACAGCATGTGTCAAAGATTGCGTCATTGAATTTCAGTAATCTGTGCATTGAATATAAACCTTTGCTAATTTTTTTTTTCTAAATCTGAGTTGGCACGACCAATTTCCGACAGGTGGCGTAGCAGGTAGCTGAAGAGGTTTTTTGTTTGAAATCGATATTCTCAGGAATGAGTGAACCAATTTCAGTAATTTTTTCACCATTGGATTTGTACGGGATCCCGATGAGTGCTATATAATATACCAAGGGCGAAGCCGGAGCGGGCATCTAGTATTTTATAAAATTAAAAGGAACGTATCAATAATTAATTGTCATCATCATCCCTACATCTAATACTTCTAGGACATCTGCCTCATCCATCTATTTATGGAGTGTAGTTTGACAACAATTTAGTTAAAAAATATTTGCATTGCTCAATAGCCACAAAATTGGTACATGAAATTTATTCAAAGTAGTTACCGCTGTCTTATATACTTGAATATAGAGCAATCTTTTTTCTGGGGTTTGTTTGATATTTGAGAAATTCTAACTGTATATCTCTGTAGCAATAAATTACAGTTTTAGAATAACGAAAGCCTAGAAAAAATTTTTGGAATGCGTGGAACCGTTGTAAAAATGGTACCATTTATCTTAAACGAATTCTACGGTTCGGTTTGTGGCTAGCATATTTGGTAGAATCTGAAAATTGCACTATGTGGGTCTTGCCAAAACTGTGTCAAACGCTTAGTGGGAAGAATCTTCGCCGCATGACCACTCCACGGTATACTTGTTCCTGCCAAGGAAGTTCCGCATGGAAGCGAGGATAATTAACAAAGTTCAGAATGCTCCGTGCGGGTTAATTCCTTTATAGATCGCCTGTTAGCTACATCGTTGCGCCCGATTCAATGCTTGATGCTTTTACTTGTTTAACATAATTCTTGTGGCATTTGCTTAACGAAATAATACTGCGCACATAAAAGTTGGAATGATAAAAGAAAAAAACATGAATATATCTCTCCACTTAACGTCTTTTCAAAAACCTGAACTAAGCCCAATTTCGTCGTTTAGCGTTACTCATTCTAGAGCAATTTTCTCAAACAAAACGAAAGTTTGACAATTTTAAAGTTTTACTTTTATTTTGCTCAAATTTTTATAATTTTTTGGATACCGTTACCTTTAAGTTAATCTTCACAAAAACATCAATTGATCTTGCCCTTTCGGCCGCCTTTGTAACTGTGTTTTGTAACCAGTTACAAAAGAAGAATTTTTCTAATGCGGTTTTTAAAATATGAACAAAAAAATAAAATTAACTTTCATTTCAATTTGAAATGGGCGAGGCAGTGATGGTTTCTGTTGAATTTAAGTAAGTGTGTGAATTTAATTTTTAATTGACGTTGTCGTTTTTTGAGAGTAAATAAATTAAATGCATTGAATTGGTAAATTATTTTTTTATTAAAATTAACGATATAGTTCAGGTTTTAATTGAAAATACATTGTTTTCGATCAAATTATTATTGATAAACGAGTGCATTCGTAAAATATGATAAGGTTTAAAAAAAGTAAAGTCGTTTAAATTTGAATGCTGAAAACACACTAATTAATCCATTGCGTTTTCATTGATAAATGAATAAACAACTTTAAAGTCTAGCTTAGAATAAGCTTGGATTTGAATCCAATTTAAATTTGTAATGCTTATGCCAAAGAGATGGCCTAAAATGACGAGAAGACTTATTAAGTTAGCAACAGAACCCAGGTTTTCAGTAAATAGGGAATTTTCTTTCATTCGTATTTCAAACTGACTTTCCTAACATTTAAGAACATATTTTTAGGATATGACAAAAAAACATTCAAATTTATTTTGCCTGAATTTGTGTTTCATGTTCGTGGCTTAGATCTGAGAAAGGCTTTGTCCCAAGTGGCGTGACTAACTGACAGACAATGCCGAAACCCTAAGCCGAGTAGATATTTGAATCACTCAGATGTAATGGTTGTTTCTTTGCGTAACGCTTGGTGCCACTGAAAGATGTGATATCAAAATATGTAAAATTTGGTTTAAATTAGTATTAAACCTTTGTTTACAAAATTACCAATGTGTATGGGCTACGTTCTCGCTTATTGTAAAACAACCTATTATGCAAGGTACCTACTTGGACCAAATTTTTTCAATTCCAATATTTTAAAAATAATGATTTATAATAAACTAGCGACCCGTTTCGGCTTCGCTCGGACATTGTCACATAAAGCCCATTAATCGAAATAAAAACAATCCTATATTTTAAGTTGGATCAATCTACACACGGTGTCCAAATTTTACTGAAATCGGTTTAGTAGTTTGGGAGTCCATCGCGGACAAACATCGTGACAGGAGATTTATATATATTAAGACTAGCGGCCAGTTCCGGTTTCGCTCGGATATCGTCATATAAAGACTATTCAAAATAAAAACTATCTTATCTTTCAAGTTGGTTCAAACTGCACACGGTGTGCAAATTTGATTAAAATTGGTTAAGTAGTTTAGGAGTCCATCGCGGACAAACATCGTGACAGGAGATTTATATATATTAAGATAAATATGAAGACTAACTTACCGATATAAGTGTTTTAATTCTTAAGGAAAATATTTTATAAACTAGCAGCGCCTTGCGGATGTACTCGGGTAGTTCCCCTTCCTCTTACTTTTTTCTCTTGATAAAAATAACCTATGTGCTAATCCAAAATATAATCTATCTGTGTTTCGAATTTCAACAGAATCCGTTTTAACGTGGTTGAGGGACAAACATCCAAACTTTTATATTTATAATATTAATATAGTAGTTAAAATATTTATAAACGTAACTGGGGCAACACCACATTTTTGAGTCAACCAAACATTGCTATATTCCTCTTTCCAGGGCAATATTTACAGATTTTCTTTTGGGTGACACTGTGCCATTAAGGGCAAACGTTTTATTACCAAGCAATATTATAGTCTTGACATCATATCTAATAACAAAAATACACGGTTTTTGCATAGTTTTGGTGTTACAAGAAAATAGCTTGTTTACTAAATTGGCATTACAACATGAAACCAGGATAAAGTTACACGTAGACACTGTAAAAAAATTAACAAAAAAACATAATAATATTGATTAAATTCCTATGACATAGTTTAAATAAAAACTGTGAATAAAATATGTACACTAAATATTCCCACAGCTGGGACTCGGGGCCTTCTCTCGCAAGGAGACAGTCTAGGCTCTAGGCCATAATCCACCACGCTGGCCTAGTGCAGGTTGGTGTATGACACTTGACCTCGAAATATTCTAAGAACATGTCAGTTTCCTCGCGACGTTTTCCTTCACCATTACAATGGTTAGCGGCATTACGCATATGACTTCGAAAATACAGTGGTTAAAAAGTATAGTGGAATAAAATATACGACTTATTATTGATACCTCTGCAATAAATACAACCAAATCATCGTTGTCACGTCTCAAGTTCGTGCGAATTGCTGTGCCATCGGAATGCCCCGATATCGAGCCATTTAGCTGAATTATTATAGTCTCAGGAGACCAAATCATACCAAAATAACACTTTTCTGAATACAAATCGGTCGCTTAAAACCCTCGCTCGTTTCTCTTGTATTGACATTTCTGACTACTAGAATTTTACTTAAATAGAGCGCGATATTTTGTTACCCATTAATAGTTCGTTGCTATACTTCGTGAGCGTATCTTATCACCACATAACGCTAGCAAATGTGTCGGAAAATTGCACGCACGTTAAAATTGTTTAGCATGCGTCAAACGAAATGTTTTTTTCATACATTTATTACAAGAGTTACGTGATGAAAACATTAGTGCTACTTATTCAAACTTGGTTCTATGTAGGTTGTTTTTGTTGTAGAGAAATATGGTTTACAGAACTTCGAGTTCGGGCTTAGGATAAACCCTAGACGAATTCAGTTTGTTCTCCCAATATTTTTCTTCAAAGTTGCAAAGTAGCAGCAATTTAAGGAATAAACTTAGGATGAGAGAGTTTTGAACTGCTTGTTTATGCTATTTAAAACTACAACTGCAGACGCTACTGTGTCAAAATGAATAATATTAAAAAAAAATATTAAGGAAATAAATTCAACAGTCGATTTAAAGCTAAATTAACCCAGCGTTACATACACTACTTTACATGATAATTCTGTTTCAGTCTGTTCTGCTACCACTTTCACGACATCACTACCTGATAGCACATTCTTTGCCTGATATACCCTGCTGTCATATTAAGATATTACTTTCAAGTAATAAAGTAATCAAAGCGGCTAAGTACATTTATATGGTCATAAATATTGTAAGCCTCTACGTTTTGATTATTTCTTCATTTTATCAATTACAAAGCGCTAATTGAATTGCAAAATAGCGAGAATACAATCTATTGGATGAAAGAATTAATCTTAGCTTCGTTTACGGTTTGGATGTAACTAGATAACAGGATGTTAGAGAAATTGTTTGATCTTATAACTTCCGTGGAATATTGGATTGCTTTATTACAATTTTAATAGTTCTAAGGATA
The DNA here is from genome assembly GCA_017562165.1 of Ectropis grisescens. Lineage (NCBI taxonomy): Eukaryota > Metazoa > Arthropoda > Insecta > Lepidoptera > Geometridae > Ectropis > Ectropis grisescens. The sequence goes on along the minus strand of CM029787.1, from coordinate 16,878,796 downwards.
GATCTTACCAAAGGAAGTATAATAGTATTTTAATCATCGGTTCCATTATTTTGTTAGTTAGTGTCATGTTAGTCAGTTATCTAACAGTTCAAGCTTAATACTCTTAGCTTATTCGACCCCTAACGTCGTCAAATTTCTTAGTATAACAAGATCAGTCAATCAAGAGGCAATCGAACTCAAAAAGAGATAAAACTGAGGTTAAGGTTAATTGCCTGACTTAAGTTATTGTTTGGAATAGGACATTGAAAGACTGGTACAAGATAAATAAAGTTTTGAAACAAGCGACAAAAACAATTAAATATTAGTGAGAATTTCTTACCCAATGTTATATTGCGCAAAACCAAGCACAACCATAATATCCTGTACTTTTTTTATCTAAAACTATTTATTTATTTTACTATATAGTATAGATTTAATAGATTAAAAAGGCGATTAGAGATAATTTACACAATTATGGATAAAGTTTATCAAGATAATAGATAAATATTGATCGATAGCATCTTGAAGGCTGAATAAAATACAGCTCGTCTCATTAGTACATCTAGATCTCCATCTACCTCAGTTTGGTCTCCAAAAACCATACCTTTTACTAAGATACACGAGAACACCCAAACGTAACATGACGGGATACGCATCTGCATTTATTTCATACATTACTTATATCTGTATCGGCTAGGAATTTCTAAAACGAGTATCAATTACACGGGACCTAGAAAAGCAATATAGAATTGAAAAACGAGATAAGTTTTTGCATAGCTCGGGGATGTAAGTATATAAACGTAAAAGCTAGTAATCACGCAAACGAGTCTCACGTCCCGCCGCTGCCACCCCGTCGCACAATGGATCACGCTGTCCCGCAATAACACAGCGAGACAGCCGGCTATTGTCCCGTGACCCGTCTCTGCAGTCTGCATCCGACCAATTTAACCTTTTAATACGGAACGGTAAAAGTGCAAGTGGACGATATGAAAAAGCGTAAAACATTCTGTCAGCTTTTCAACGAAAAGTTTTAAGTTATTTATTGCAGTGAAAATATCTATTGATACACAGATTTTTCGTGGGCTGTGAATTTTGCTCAAGCGTCACGCTCATGAATGAAAGCAATCTTCGCGTGAACTCGAGACCGTAGCCATGGCGTGTTACCATGGTTCATCATCATCATCATCAGCCTGTATTCGTCCACTGCTGGGCATAGGCCTCCCCTATGATACGCCACTCGGTCTTACTTCTCCAACTGCCAACTATGGTTACCATTACACATTTAAACATCTAGTCTAGATGTCCATGCTTAAAAGACTTATTTTGTATTTGGCAATGTTTTGAAAATTTATTCTAGACTAGCATCGGCCTCCGGTTTCACCCGCGTAGTTTCCAAAGTGAGCTATCAAATTCTAAAGCTTACAAGCTTTCACTTTTATCGGCAGTCCCTATGACTGCAATTTTTTTATTGTATTCAGTGACGTGAATAAGCAACAAAAAAAACAAATGCATTTTAGTTATTTAATCAGTATAAATGTTTCGAAAATTGCTCTGGTTTTATTTGACCTCACTCCAGGGATGCTCGCCCCTTCGCTGTGTCACGTTACCGCACAATGGCTCACGCCGACCCGCTGTACTATTGCTGCCCTTATCTTATGACCCGTTTAGCGGTACTTCGAATGTTTGTACTTATAAAAAAAACGCTGTTTGTAGACAAATACCGGGCTATGTGTGCAGCTAAGTTTAAAAACATCCTCTTCAACTACAACATTACATTCATGATCATCAAAGGGTATGATAAAGGATCAATTGAGAAAAAAAAATCCTTCCTGTCTTTCGGTCCAGACAAAATTACCTAGTCCCAAAGATGTTTATGTATGGGACAACTTCATTCATATATTTTCAGTCCGAATCGATCCGCAGCTGAGACCTTCCCTCCTCGATACCATTGATCTCATTCACATAATCCTGTCCTGATGTCATCGTCGCATATGGTTGGTGGTCTGCCAACAGAATGATTGTTGGCTATCTGTCACTGTGATAGAGATTTACTCCGCCAGCTATGTTTTTATGGATAATAGGTTTGCACTTGACCGCCAACTCAATCTCAATCCCGCCTCTAGCTGTCACCAACTTTAATAACAACACCAATGGGACAACTTGGTTACAATATCTTACCAAGTATCTATGCAAGAATTTCGCTTGGCAAAAAAGTAGTTTCAAACAAAAATTGCGAGGGAAATTGGATTTTGACTAAAAAAGTAGATTTATAGGGTCTTTATTCCTTTTCTAAATAAAAGTAATAGCGCATGATCTAGCCTAGTGTACGGGTAGGATGTTTATAGTTTTCCGATACGCGATATTTTATTTGCTCGTTATCGCAGATAAAATTTCCGGATATCCAGATACCTATATCTTTTCAGATAACACAATAATGTCTTGAAATACGCGCCCCACTGAATTTAGGTTATATTTGCCATAAACTTATTTCACCGGATGCGGTTTTGTTACCTCTATAGTGCTACAAATGGGTTCAATTTACCTTAGTAAGGGCAGATGTTTTCATCCACAACCTTCTGCATTTTTGTCACATTACTGGCTAAAGCGTTGAGCAAATATTTTTCCAGTTCCTTATCCACTCGCTTTTCACATTGAGGAAAACTGTACCTTCCTGTAGTTACTTCTTTTTAAACGTATGTCACAAACAGAAGAATAGTTTACTAAAGTAATACAGTACAAAGCTACACAGTGTTTAAAGTATATCGTTTTATTTTAAACAAATTTGATAAAAACGAATGACTGAAACTCGATTAACACATCTTTTTTCTTTGAATGCTCCGACAAAAGAGGTACGTTTTTATCGGCTTCTGGATTAAGGCTAAATCTTTACGGCTTTTGGATCGTTCGAGGATTTTGACTCGGCTTTACTCAACTTTCGTCACGTTAAGACTTTTTTGCAAAACGAGAAATAATTACTTGAAAATTGAAAAAATAAACGTATTTTCATTATAGCACTTTATTGTCAATCAATGTATTATATTTTGTGATTGTGTTCATATTTATTAACACACTAGATGTCTGCCCCGGCTTCGCCCGTGGTACATTATGTAGCACTCATCGGGATCCCGTACATATCCAACGGTAAAAAGAATGACTGAAATCGGTTCAGACATTCCTGAGAATATCGCTTTCAAACAAAAGAAAACCTCTTCAGCTACCTGCTACGCCACCTGTCGGAAATTGGTCGTACCAATTCAGATTTAGAAACAAAGATTAGCAAAGGTTCTTCAACTTCAACTTTTTCTTTTGGCTTCGATTCGGTGATGTCACCGTTGACATGACGACGATGAAATGACGTTTAGCTGTCGTTTACATTTTAAGTCAGGTTACACGGGAACGCGGTCGAACGGGATATTCGTCGTTTTTTGACGTCCCACGGGAACGTGATAAAAATTCTATGTCCTTATTGTTAAAAATTCCTTAAAAATTCTATGTATTCTATTCTATGTCCTTTTCCTGGTCTTAAGCTACCTTCTCACAAATTTTCAGCCAAATCGGTTCAGCCGTTCTTGAGTTGTAAATGGTGTAACTAACACGACTTTCTTTTATATATATAGACTAGTAGCATCCGCCAGTGATACCGGCGTAGACCCCGTTCCTATATTTTTTCAGCAATAAAAATGCCTATATGTTAAACCAGACTGTAATCTATCTATCTGTGTTACAAATTTCAACCCGATCCATTTAGGTGTTCCAACGTTATTGAGCATCAAACAACATCTAAATATCCAAGGTTTTGCACTTATAATATTATACCAGGATTACAATACTTCAAAAATGTTCACATAATATATGAGAGTTTGATTTACGATTGACTAGAAAATGGTAGAACCACAGACTAGAAAATGTTTTCTTCGAATAAATGTATTTTCAATAACTTATTGTAAATTGCATTTTCTAGAAAGTGGATATACATCCGTAGGATTACATATTTATGGTTTATCGAATATGAATAATTTTATGAAACGTTCATGTAGAAGTTGTAATGAAATCTTGAGATGTACCTACCGCGCACAGTAACCCAGAATATATTTAGAAAACATTTAAATGATACAAATAACAATCCAAATACTACTTACAAACTTTAATATATAACTTTATTATTTAGTCACGTATACAAACAAAATTAAATAAATACAGCACAATTTCAAACAAATACTTGCATATTTTTCGAGTACAGACTTCTTTTGAGTTTAAATTACCGACATATATTTTCGCCAAGAGAAAAATGCAATATAGAGATAATATATACATCGCGCAATAAACCAGTCCAAGACCAATAAACCCAAGACAACCAAGACCATTTCATATTGCACGTAAGGATAAATTATTTCACACTGTTGCCCTGACGTATTGCTATTCTGACCCCAACTTGTTCACACCAATTAATATTACTGCAAAGCTACGAGGGGTGATCCAAAAGTAATGATAATCAGTTATTTCTAGTGCACACAAAAATACAAAAAATACAGTCACTTGCTCAATTACCCACTAGTTCAGGAAAAATCATATAAATAGGCCACGATTCCCGGAGCTACATTCATTTGAATACGGACTGTCAAGGAGTGAACATCAAAATGGAAAAACACGAAATCAGAGCTGTCATTAAATACCTCTGCTTGAAAAAAATGTCTACCAAAGACATACACAGCGACTTGGTGGAAACATTAGGGGACTGTTCTCCTCCATATTCCACAGTTGCACGCTGGGCTAAGGAGTTTAAGCTGGGAAGAACATCGACGGAAGACGAACACCGCGAAGGGCGCCCATCGACGTCCCTCACTGGAGAAAATGTGAAAAAAGTTGAAGAAGTTGTATTGGAAGATCGAAGAGTGACTATCAGGCATGTAGCTGAGGTCACAGGGATCTCATGGCAGCATTCAAAGAATCCTTGTGAACGAATTGCATATGAGAAAGGTCTCCGCGTTGGTTGGGTACGAAAATGTTAAACGACGAGCAAAAAGAAGAAACGAGTCGACATGTCAAGAGCAAATCTCGAAAAGTTCCAGGCAGACAAGGATAATTTTTGTCACGTTTTGTGACCATGGACGAAACCTGGATCCACCATTTTGATCCTGAAACAAAACAACAATCGATGACATGGAAACGATCCGATGAACCGACGCCGAAGAAATTCAAAGTGTCAAGCTCAGCAGGGAAGGTTATGGCGTCTATTTTTTGGGACGCTGAAGGAATAATCATGGTGGACTACTTGGAAAAGGGGGCCACTATTACAGGCTCCTACTATGCAGAACAAATAAGAAGATTGCGGGAGGCTATTAAGGAGAAAAGGCGAGGCAAACTGCGGGCTGGAGTGCTGTTCCATCAAGACAACGCACCGGTACCGGTTCACAAAGCTGCAATTGCCATGGCTGCCATTCAAGAAGCGGGCTTTGAGCTGGTGGAACACCCCCCCTATTCACCAGATCTAGCCCCCAGTGACTTCTATCTCTTTCCACGACTCAAGGAACACCTCCGGGGCAAGAAATTTGACGATGATAGCGACGTGATGGCCGCGGTTGAGGACTTTTGAGAGTCAAGATAAAGATTTTTTTCTAAGGGAATTTTAGGTTTAGAAAAGAGATGGACTAAATGTATAGACTTGCTAGAGACTATGTTGAGAAATAAATTTAGTTTTTGATTTTATTCATTGTGTTTATTATTGATTATCATTACTTTTGGATCACCCCTCGTATTACGTCGCTGCAGAACTCACTAAAAGGATTCTCTTATGCATGGATCTTGGCCTCGCTCTAAGTGAACTTTATTATCACTGCGTTATAATTAATCTGAATTAATGCTTAGACGTGACGTCACTCGTCAAGTGTCAATGGTGTCAGACGTGACTGGACTGAGAGACGAAGTAATATCTCAGAGCTGTTTGGATAGTAAGCTCAGTACGTATTTCAGTTCGGTATGCCCATGAATAGCGAGCCTTAGCATGTGATGTCATTCTGTGGAATCTGGGACTGAATTTTTATTGCGCCTCCATTGTCGTTCCAGGATTTTAATGTTGGTCTATTTTCTCTGGAAAAGGCAAACTGGGAGGTGGAAAATTGGGTTGGGTCAAACCAAAGAAGCGTAAACATATTTTTAGATTAAATTACAAGTCTCATTGATATGTAGATGAATTCAAATTGTATTGGTTTCCACTTGACTGACATTCTTTGTCCAAATTTCGTGATTGATGTTGTTGGGTACGTGTACTGAAATTGTTATTTGGTGTTGTCTAGGCTTTTATATTCTGTACGGGAATTATAAAAAACAAAACAAAAACTAGATATACTTATGCTATTTTTACAGAAAAGTAATTTTAGAACACACAAAATCAATCAAAAAATTACGTACAAGTTAACTTCAATTAACAAAAATTAACATTTGCCACTACCATTTACCTATTTATATGATACATGCGAAAGTTTAGATGTTTGTTGCTCAATCACATCGGAACGGCTGAACGGATCGGGTTGAAATTTGAAACATAGTTTATAGTCTGGAATAGCACAGAGGCCAATTTTCATTACGGCAAACTTACAGGAACTGGAAATACGCGGGTAGACCCGTTGGACGTTGATAATAAATATAGTAAACGATTTCTAATTATGCACGGAAAATTATAAACGCAGTAAATAAAATGTGTTTCAAACTGTAATTTCAAACAAAAATCTTTTTCCGTGAAAAGAAACAGAAGTGTGAAGTAGGTACTATCTACTTTCTGTCTGGAAAATAAATGCTTTTCTGCTATTGAAGCAGTGAAATTTGCTGACTAACAAATTACGGCTCGTGGCTATTCGGAATATACTCGTACTTAGGTATGTTTGGAACTACTGTCTCGCTGATGTTGTGAATGGATTTCTTTTGTCTGTTTTTTTACTAGGGTCTTTGTAATTGTATTTAGAATTTGTGTTTTACACGAACGTATAGTTTCTTATTTTGTAGGTAAGTGTTATATGTAGCTCCAATTCATTTTATCTCTTGTACGCAGCTTTTTACTCAGACAAGATGGTGGTCAAATGCAAACCTATAATCGATAAATAAAACTGTACTGAATCACATTCAGTAAGCCACTTTTTTTTTGTTTTACTGAAAATAATTCATTTTCCTAGGTACTGAGTTTTTTTTCGACTATACTTGATCGCCATCTCTTGCAAAAAATGTTTATGAGAAAAGCATGAAACTGGATCTATATTTTGGAAATTCACTCTACGAGTACCATGTAACAACGATAAACATTCAATAATAACTATTAATAGCAGTCTATTTCTCCAGTCCGGCAATAACTTGGGAGCAGTAGATATGCCTATTTGTGTTTTCTTCTGTTTCAGCACCGTTTGAAAGTTGTGAAATAATTATTACACCAATAAACCGTTTAGTGCAGAAACTGGTCGGCACAATCAAAACAATTAATTACAGACCATAAAGCCCTAACTATCAGTTATTGTAGATGATTACCAAATTATTCAGTGGCGTTAATCAATTACGAGCTTGGGTTTCCAATTATGGGAACCGAATAGTTCCAGCCAAACTTGATATAAACAAAATTAAATCATTAAACAATTTCAGATTCAATAGAGCTTCTATACTATAAAGTCAGTAGCATATACCTAGAGAGGAAACAGAAAACTTGCTCGTTTACAATCCTTCAATCGAGGCGTTTTCTCATAAAATATTACTGCTTTACTGATCTGTGCCTTTACATACCAAACGCCCGATATGTATGTAAAATAATGAAACACTAACAAAAGTACATTTTATCAAAGATGAAATCTAGAAACCAATTTCAAACAAACTGAAGCCACATAATGCCAGGCCATTTGTTAAAAAGCCACAATGTCATACACACAGATGCACAGCCACAGACAGAAACATGTCAAGGTTATAACACTACTCATCTGGGATTAAGACTGCATGAAGCTTCAATTCTGTCCAAAAGTAAAGTTTGCGACGCAAATAAAGTAAAACAGTTAGATAGGAAACAATAACCGCGTCTTACCAACGCTCATTCCTTGATTGGTTGCCAATTACTGCTGCAGCCTTCTCTTCAATTAATTTCGTATCGAGCTGAAACTGACTTTCGAATTTCCTCGGAAACAATTTTATTGAAAGTGATTTGTTGCTTTGCTAACAAGAGTTAAGTTTTGATGGGTATTAGTGGTTGTCTACATGAAATATAGTGTTTTCTCACTGTAATACGATACAACTGTGTTTTTATTTGAGGATATAGACCTACTTTTTGTGTATGGACGTGTAATAGAAAACAAAGCGTAGGTACACTATTTAACTTATTGTTCTAAATGCAATAATGTGTCGGTTTTAAGATTTAAAACAAACACTTTTTTTTATTCAAGTTTAAGTGTGCATAATAAGGCGTTTGTCATTGTCATGGGGTTTCTGAAAGTGAAAGAGTATGTTTACATTTCTTAAATTCTATTTAAATTTAGAATGTATATTTTCCTGTTTTTTACATGCGTTGATTACGACGTTTTGTTCTCAAACTCGGCTTGAGCATTTCCCGTATTTTCATTGTTTTATCCTTACAATTATTCTGATTCTTACCCAGCATCTTAGTAGCAGTTTTCAGTTCAGTGGCTCAAGCTCAGTTCGTGGAAATTCTCAGAGCAATGTTTAAGTGAACATTTCGACGAGTTATGAAACTACAGTGTACTATTTTATAACCAGTTTTAATTAAGTTTTGTTTCTCAGAGTAAAATATACCTATCTGTTCAGGAATAAACATGTTTGCATTATAAAAAAAACTAAGTTTTGAAGTTATTTTAAATAAAATATGGAATGAACGTAGATGAAAATTTCTCACACAACATTATTCAGCCCCAAACTATGCTGAGCTTGTACTATGGGAACAAGATAGCTGATGAAAATATGTATATAATTGTGAATACATACTTGTTATACATGGAGAAACATTCTCCCAAAGAGTATACAAACATATACTACGTAGGTACCTATATAGTTGAACAAACGCTTTCCACCGAAAGCACGGGTCTGATCGCTCTTTTCTTGTCGCTCTTGTGGAAGTGTCATACTTTTGTCATAGAATAGATAAAATAGAACGGACACTCCCCACCCCCCGCCAATTTCAAGCTTCCTCACCCCTCAGGCCGTTTCGGATACGTTAGGAGCACTCAACGAAGGGCTGGTATCGAACATTTAATTCCTAACGAAATATCATCATGGTGGGTTGTTGTGCTGTTTACGGCTGTCCATCAACTAAACGGGACAAGATTAAAAGCTTTATTTAATTTCCTAAGAATAAAATAACGTAAAATTAGAAACTTTTAAATAACGTTGCTTTATAATAACGTAGTAATGTTTAACTCAAAGTTCGTAACTTACACACATTGAGATAATATTATTTACGTAGTAATAATTTCTCAAAGCGGGGTGTGCTTTTGTCGCTGCACATCACTATGTCGCCATAGTTAACATACACCTCATTTGCTTGAAAAACCTGACCTACTTACTTATTCTTTATCTAAGCATTCGCCCTTATAGGGTGATTTCTTTTCCGAGGCAATTTTCGTTTGGTTACGACAATACATCGAAAGTATCGGTAGTTATTTAGATTTCAATACAATAAGTACATAATATGACTACATGGTTGTCGTTAGGTACTATTTATTTAAAAGCCAAGAATTATACCTACTATTATTTTTTGTGGACTTAAAACCCAACAGAATTGAAAAAAACTGGCTAATATTTGCTGAATTTATTCACTCATCAATACCATATTCAGAGTTTCATTTATCTTAATACTATAAATGTCAATGTTCAGATGTTTTTTGATCAATCACGTCGTAACGTAAACATAGTCCGATTTAGTTTAGTAGATTATAGTCTGGAAGAACGCCTACGTGTTTTGTCCCCAAAAAAATCAACGGGAACGCGGACTACGCGAGTAGAACCGCGGAATGCCGCTAGTTATAAATATAAATTACTCATAATGCTTACGATTTAATTTATATTAAAATCGGTCGCAAAATAGAAAACGATTGAAAACTGTCTCTTATATGGAAATGAAACGTTTGATGTTTCGACTTATACATAATGCATAAGTAAGCAAATTGTTCCATTTAGCTTTTTATTTCTGTTTACTGATTGCGATGTCACTGCTAAATAATTCACCAGTTATCTTCGGACTCGTAAACAATGAAGGAAAATAAACTTTAGAAAAATTTGGTTTTGTTTGCAGTTTCGAAATAACTTTCAGTGATTCCATGTTATCGTTAAAAAAACTAAACTTATAAACTATTTTACTATAAAAAATTAAACCGACTTCAAACCACATAGGCGCTCAAAAGCGAAAAATAAATTAATATCATTATTCCAAGTGCTACTTACTCACTCATCTATTTGAAGTCGGTGTGATAAGATTTATATGGGACCATTCGGAAAGCATACCCATCCGAACATAAAAATAAATTTTAAAATCGGTACGGGGGTTCACGAAAAATCAGGTAACATACATAAAAAAAAACATGGGGGTCGAATTGATAACCTCCTCCTTTTTGGAAGTTGATTAAAAATAAACTTAAGTAGAATTTTGTGTATTGTAACTAATACAACACATAACTCTACTACACCGACGCATAAAATTTACTAATATACATATCAAAAACATTTTTATGAACATTGAGTGACGGGGTGGGTAGGTAAGACATGTGCTCGATGGTAACACACCCGCCTCCTATAATAATAGCAGCCACGCAGCTATTTCTATTTGATGAGTTTAAATTATTACCTAGCAGTGCACTATGCTTGTACCTTGTACTACTGGTTGTGTTTAATTTTTCTGGAAACATTGTCCTTCAAAGTAATATTAACACATTATTGCTTGGCGGTAGAATAATTTGCAAAAGTGCGATACATTCCCAGACGGAAGAGGCATACTAATAATAAAAAATTGGCAGTCATAAGAACTGCCGAAATAAAATGAAAACTCATAACTCAGAATTTGATACCTTACTTTGGACACTACACGGGTGAAACCGGAAGACGTGGCCATGTGCATGGCCATTTAGAAATACTGAACTCATTTCTAGATGGCCAATGGGAAATGCTGACGCATGTCTAGATGGCAAATGGCCATGGACCCGAGTTTACCCGAAGATGTCTTATCATTCCCGTGACGCTAGAATTCAATTCACATCCCAGTAAAAATCTGTGTGTGGCGCGCCAAAAGAAGTTTTTACTTTAAAAACATATATACGGTCGAATTGAGAAACCTCCTTTTTGAAGTCGGTTAAAAAACGAAGATTGACCAATAACACAGTACTGAAATAGTAGTCGAGAATAAATCGATTTCTTCTAGGTAAGAGCGTTCAATAATTAGTAGGCCGCATTGTCGATTACCATGCGGTAAAATGGTGGCTGAAAGAATATTGTAAAAAGTATTATTGATAAAAAAATCACAAAATAGTGTTTTTGTAACGTTTACTTATCATTGAAGCTTAGAGTACATAACTTAGCAACTTCGTGTAAAGAAACTAGTTATAGCCAAACTATACCTAGTTATCATTCAACTCTTCATCAAATAACGTTCATCAAATAACGTTTAAGTTAGATTTAAGTAAGAATTTCGGTCACTGGACCAATATTTGAGTTTATTCTCTTATCGCCTCAGATTACGTCAGGGAAACTATGACGTGTTGGCATTCCCAGTTCAGACGTTGGCGCACGTAAATTATTCAGGTATTACTCTAGTAATATTTTCATTGTCAAACTCATTTTATGAACTTCGTGTTTCTTTAATAAAATGTTTTTGTTCTGAAAACTATTGGTAATAAAAAACTTGATATGAATGTGATATCACTTGACTCTTATAAGTCTATAAATAAAAAGTTGTAGCTAATAAAAATAAGCAAATAGCTTTTGCTCATAGATACAAATTAAAGAAAGAGACGAATTGTTTTTTGAAACGCTTTGGTAATATTTGCGCGTTTTGGTACTATTTACGAATGCTTTACAAGCAGTTATTTCTTTAAATTCTGTCTTTGATACAACGAGATGTCATTAAAAAGCCACAAATTCCACCAATCGCGCCTAAATACATTTCGTAACTGCGAAACCAGCGTCTTTGTTCAATTTTGTCACTTCCACCGAGCAAAAAAACTCTCGGCACTTTTCTAGCAAAAAACACTTCGAAACGGAAGCTTCGTTTGAAGAAAATTGTTCTCTCCTTTGTTCAAATACACCTTATTAAGATGTCAAAAGAAAGTTATCATACCTACTCGTTTAAACTTTCTTGACAGAAAAACTTTAACGATTTCTCCGCACGTTATTAAGATGGACCTGATACAATGGCCCTTAAGAGATAGATATATAGATAGATTAACTCTTTATTGCACTTCACAAGTAAACAAAGTTACAAAAATATACAAAAACCAAAAAAATAAATAAAGTAACAATTGGCGACCTTATCGCTAAAAGCGATCTCTTCCAGGCAACCGCTGGATGGAAAAGGAGAAATGAAGAATAAGAAGACGGGGAAGTACAAACAATAAGTAGGTAAAATATATTTAGAAATCTGTATATAGTAGTTGCTTTGGATGTGTAAAACTTTTGTGGACTACTATAATTTACTAATGCGTAAACTTTGACTTGACTATAACGTGACCTAATATAACTAGGTGTTAGCAATACTAATTATGGATGACTACCGCCGCGATCCGCCCAAGCTTCGCCCATCTTATTGCTACAAATATTATAAATGCGAAAGTTTGGATATTTGTTGGTCAATCACCTCGAAATGTGTGCACAAATCGGTTTGAAATTTGGAACACAGATTATTATATTAGAACCTATTATTGTTTGAATATATATTATCGTTTAAATGGATAAATTATTGTTTGAAATAACACATAAACTACTTTTTATCGTGGAGAAAAATACGGTAATTGGAACTACGTGGGTAATACTGCGGGGCTAGTAAATATAATTGGTCCAGGAAAAACAAACTAAACATTTTGATAAGATGTTTTATTTACAATTTTAACTACAGACAGTGACATTGCCAGTTCTTTTTGTTAAAATTATCTTTTTAAAATGAGAGACATTTAATGTTGTTAAGAAAACTTTAGACCCCAGTTCTAGTTTCTATGTAACAGTCCCACTTCCAGAATCAATACCAGTTCTTGAGTAAAATGCATGTCAGCTATCGCTCTCCTTGAACAAATTTTAAGGGAAGCAATTGGTTAAATAAAACAAGAATATTTTTTCTCTATGATATGAAGATTTCAATATTTCTTGTTACTTTAGCAAAAATGTGTTTAAACTTTGTTACCTTCACAAATATGTAAGAAAATGTAAAAAACAAAAAATAAAAACAAATTGAAATGACATTATAATTGAGAATTTCAAGAGTTCGACTCAGCAGAAGACTCGGATTTCGTTAGCACGACGTAAATAGATAAGTACTTCTCAGTTCGTATTCTCGTCTCCAAAAAGGCTTTTATTTTTAGGGAATATTTATTTCACTTCTCGCGTTTGAAACTTACTTGATTGAGAGCAAAAAGTTTTTTACTTCTAAATAGGAATTTTGGATACAAATCTTAGTTACGAATAAAAGTGTGGGTACGAACAACTTTCGAGTACTTACTAGTTTTTTAGATATAGATAAGTACTAAGAAAGCAATTGTGTATATTATTTGGTTTAGAATCTCAAGTGTACTTAGAAATAAAAGTATATAGTAATAGGCGAGTGATATGAATTGCCATTCGAAGTGAAAACTTAGAATATTTGTACTAAACAGTACTAATTTAGCACAACACAATACGTCACCTGTAAAATTATAGATATACTGCTATAATGCGTGTCGATGACGCGAAGTCACAAGGTTTCATTCACCCATCTCAAAAACGTCTAAAGCATATGTCCCGCTCCGATTCTACATTAGTATGTTAGTGATACGAAACTATTCGATTTTCCCTTACCAAGAAGTGGTAAATGCGTCTAAAAAATATTGACTTGAAGAAAATAAGCTCTCCAATACCAAAACAAAACATTTATATAATGACAATAAATTCTGGCTCCAATTTTGAGGAAAGACAGTTTTTCGAGCGCGTCGTAAAAATTCGCTCTGAAGAAACAGTTGTCAGCCAACTTCATCATATCGTTATTTGACTGTTGGTGTGCGCGTGCATCATTAATTACGTGCGCGTTAGTTATCGTGCGCGTGACTAATTATTAATTTTGAAAGCAATCCAAAAGAAATTTAACTTCAATACATATTACAATTAAATAAAATTAATATAGTTGTATGAAAAATCTCCCACTGCCAAATAGTTCGTATATCTTGATAACAGTCTTCATAAAAGTGCTCACGAAACTCGAATCAGAGACACCCACGCGCGCCTGATTTAAATTATCACACTAATATTTCCCCGTTGAAAGATTTGTAGCAGTTACGTGACGTCGCCCGCCTAATTGCTTTTATAGAACTACGAGTATAATAGTAACGATGAGTCCTGATACTCGTACTACAGTCCATATACATACATATTTAATTTATTATAGACAATGTCTTAAATATAAACTGAATACTTAAGGCGATATAATATGAACGTTTGTGATTTTCCTAAGAATACATTTGTATCGCTTTTTAATTTTTATTCTTAGAAGTCCTTTTTTGACGGTGTGGTTATTGTCAAATAAGCAATCACGCAAATTGTCCAATTTTATTTCAACGAAATTATTGAAATCGAGATTTTGTTCGTTTCATTAATTTATAATAGCAACTGAGTTCATGTCCTTATGTTTCTAATATATTGTGGTGCTATGTTAAATAAATATTTAGTTAAATTAAATAAATAATACCTGTGGGCATTTCTCACACATCTCACCAAAATAAGCAAAACTTTTACTGTGGGATATATGTATATAGAGAGCTAATATAAATACTAAACTTATGTAATTGTAAATACAATCTGTAATTTTGCGGAGTTCTTGTAATGATAAAAAAACTTGCTCGACTCGGTTCTTTTGTTAAGTACATTAAATTAAAATACACAATTCTTTTAATGAGAAAACGGTAAGTTACGCAAATAAAACATTTTCTGGCCATTAATTTAATTTAGTCTAAAAAACAAACTGTCCCGGCAATTATAACTTAGATTTGTACGCATAAAATTTGCACAAATTTTTCGCGGCAGTGATAAAATATTTGCGTAATTTATGCTCAAATACGTTCTGCTTTTGTCTCATTTTTATAACACTGAGTACGAAATCTTCCGAAGTGAAGTGCGAAAAACGACGCACTCTTTAGATAGATGTCATTTTCTTTCTCGTCCATATAAAGTCCCTTCGTCCTCAAGTCTCGACGGCAACTTGTTATGTTGATCCCGAATTAATTGAGGAAAACTGGGCGGCTCTGATGACTTTTGTAAAGTCCTCGGGGGTGGGAAAATGCTCGACTCTGGCAATAAACTTGTACCTACTGATGTAATAATAATACTTAGTTGACAGTGCTTTTGTAAATTCTAGGTTAAATAGTTTAGGTACTTGAATCTTGTGATTTTGAGTGCCTTCATGTAGCTATGTGCTTTTGATATTGATCAGTTATACCAATCGTAAGGATAAATACTCGTTTGTTTCAGAAAATCTCTTAAAAAGTAGTTCTTTTAATAATAAAATTGCACAAAAATGCCTTTAACTCATTTCGCAGGAGATCAGTATCCAACAGAAATTACAGATATATTCTACACTTTTTTAATATGAATGTTGTATTTTTATATGTAGGAATAATTCTACACGTTATAATAATGTAGTTTAGCGGTGATTTTATTCAAACTTTCAAATAAAAACGTTTTCAATTCGTCTCATTTAGTTTAATTGAACTCAATTTTTCACGATTTAGTTTGATATAGGTAGATGTGGATATGTGGAATATCAAGTAAAATCTATACTACACCAATTGAGAAAAAACTTATCACCGTATTTTCACAGACAATTTGACATTTACAAAGAAAATAACCGGCGTTTTTTCTTATATTTTTTCAAACAACCTTTTTCAGTAAGTTGTTTTTTTAATACTTTGGTTGAACAGAGTAAAGGTAAAGAGCTTCATTTCAAATTTTGTTTGATAAAATGGTACATTCTTGTTTTATTTGTTTCATAACATGTGATATGATAATTGGTGTTGCTTAAAAGTAGAACAATAAAAACTTTTTGATAAGATATTTATACCAATTTTCGAAGTTATTCACAACCATGCAGTCATGTAATGAATCATTTTAATGTTATTCTTTTCTAGGAGTATTCCCAAATACAAGTTTTCGTAGTTTTCTCGCTACAAGTTCATAAATAATTACCGTATCTACGCAATGTTTTCACTGTTATTACAGCAAATAAATAGCTTTGTTACGAAGGGAATCCTTTTTCTTCTGCGATTATTATTATTATTTAATAAGAGATGTTTGCTTGCTCATATTTTCTATAAAACATTGAGTAAATGAGCAAAGCGAAGATTCTTTGTGATTTGTATCGTGTAATGTTTTTATTACTCGTACAATGAGAACATGTAAAAAGGTTTTATCAGTGGAGTTGATAAATTATCTCCTGAATAAACAATCTCCTCTCATATTAAACCAAAAAATAGAAATACTTGGAAAATAATAATGATACGTGCATTTACAACTTTTGTCTTTAACGATGGCTGTTTTATCTCTCAATCCTGGGCTGACCTGTCATGACCTTTGATTATACACTTGTCTAGATAAACCGTTCGAGCGTAGAAACACCAAAAATATGTCAGCCAACAGTTGGCTGATAAGCTCGATCTGTCAGTTTAGTTGTGACGTTGTGCGGTAAATGCGGCAAATATGGAATATGAAGATTTGCGCTATAAAAGTCTACAAACATTACAAAGGACGATTTAAAATAACTAAAAACGTTAGCTATCACAGGTAAGTAACCTTTACATTATCATTTAGTTACAGAAACAATTGATTTAAAAAAATCGTGTCATTTGACGCTATGTTTAAAACATGTCACGAACACAAGTTTCTGTGTTTCAACACTTATGTGCGTGACACGCACACAAAGGTTTGAAACCTGGTCTGTTACTTTTGTCGCAGTTACAGCATAACACTCTAGTCTAGAGAAGTATATAATCAAAGGTCATGACTATGTAATCAAGAATGACCTTTCATTTTAAAATGAATTTAAAAAAATATCACCTGCATGTTTATAACCCAACAGTAACGCAGTATAGTTTAAGTATAATCATCCTATTTATATTATTGAGAGCCCATTGTGTCCCAATGTTGAGCAAATGCCTCTCTACTCTCCTTCCAAGCTATTAACTACAAAGTGTTTTGTTAAAAATAATAGTCTAATCACTACATAGTGTTTTGTCAAAAACCACTCTTAAATAGTTCTCATTAAAGTTCATTCAAAGGCTAAGTCTAGAAACGTAATGTCTTGTCCTATTAATTTAATAATATATACGTACATTCATGTAATGAGTTCCAATCTGCAATAAATGTGACAAAATTTCAAATAAAAGGTGTGGTGTAGTTCGCCATTCCAGCCCAATCTTGACTTTGTGCACCAACGAAACCACTGTTGCAAGTTAATTTAATAAATAAATTTTTGACATATTTGTAAACTAAAGGATAACTAGGTATATTTATTTCACAAAAGCTGGTTTAAATCAATATTGATGCACTAAATAAAAAAATAATTTTTAACAAAACCCCATTTAGCCCTAAACTATAAAAAAAATGGTTGTCTGTAAAGTTGGTTGGTTTACGGACTATAGTTTAACGTGACAACGTCACAACAAAACATTGATAGATGCGGCGCAAACGCACAATGAGTGTAACGGGACAATAAGGGGCAATTTTTCGTGCATGCAGCCGGTGTTTATCAATTTATTAGACGTTGACACGTCAAAAATAAACAATCAAAAATTGTACGTAGTAATGAAAGCCGGATAGCTTATAAAACAAAAGTAATATTAATACGTAATTTGATACTTAGAAACACCTAGATATACTACACCAGTACTGAGTTTCAGAGTCGTCAGTCTACGGATTTAATAAAATAAAACTAGCTACACCACATTTTGCAGGGTTTACCGTGCAATAAAATTGAAAATCAAATTAATTAAGCAATCTGAACAACAAAGACATGGCCGCGGACATCCGGATATCGCGTGACAGAAAGCAGGGGCCAGCATAAACGGAGCTCCGGAGTAAATGAGCTCATTTTGTCGTGTGGTGGATGAAAATAAGGTTTTCGATTTACTCACAGCTGTTTTGCTCTTGGCAATTTGTTTTGACGAGAAACCACTAAATGTGCCGCGGCTGAGAGAATCAAATACATACCAAGAACTAGGAAGATACCGCTTGTTAGCGGCTATGAAAAAAGGACGCTTTTGATCTCTTAACTGCCTTAAAATACATAATTTTTCTTCAAATATGTAATAAAGAATTTAATTATTATAGCTGTAATAAAATTATCTTGAACTATTCTTTTCTTATTTGGTATCTCGTGACGTGTCAGATTTTTTAACAGAATTTCACAAAAACATGCAGATATTAGTTGAGTCGTAATTTTGGGTTATATGCGATTCACCACAAAGTAAATTCGTCACAATTTGTATACTCCATACAGTATATGTTGTATATTATGTTGTCTGTTTATATTCCTTTAATTTTGTACCTCTTAGTTTTAAGCTTAAGAAAAATAAGTATATATAAAATACTACACATTTATTCTTTGATTTTTCTGCTATCTATACAGAAAAAGACACTGTGACGAACTTACAATTGATAAATGAGGATTTATCAAAAAAATTGAATTGTGGCGAATTTACACACACTTGTTTTTGTGGCGAATTAACTTTGTGGCGAATCGCCTATAACCCGTAATTTTATACTAGTTGGTATTTACGAGTATAAAAAAATAGTACATATGCAGGAACGAAACACGTAAACACAAAAAACAAACACTAATAAACCAACCACATGGGTATGGTCCGATAAACATATTACTCAATAAATAGGCAAATTGTAAAGTAAACAATATAAAGTATTTGTTCGTCAAAATTGGTGCAGACCTCGATTGGTCCACACCTTTTTTTGAAATTATGTCACATGTATTGCAGATTGGAACTCATTACGTAAATATATTATTAAATTAATAGGACAAGACATTACGTTTCTAGACTTAGCCTTTGGCGCACACTAACCACATTGGCCCGTAGTAGCAAATTTCTTCATACTAGTCAAAGATGTTTTTACAAAGGTATTTCTTGTCTTAAATTGAAATTCTTGCATACTATACACCTAACTCTTTTATTCTGTTTATAGTCGTGTCTATATTCATTTTCAGTGACAAAGTCTTTTATCTGTGACATGTAGGTTATTAGGTCTACTTGGTAATGACGTTGTCGTAAACTTACTCATGTTTACATGGCCTTAACTAGCGACGTAAAAGAAAACGAATTCCCTTTGAATTTGCAAGAGCTACAACTAATTGGCTCAATTAAGCTATAGGTACCTATATCTACTTTTCTCTTGTAAATAAATTCAATGACGTGGTTTTATAAATAATAAGTTGTGGATAATTCTTTTTTGTGTTGTATGAATAATATTTACAGTACAATATACGAGTAACTAGGTATACACGTATGTTCCATTTATTTGTATGGTCTATTTTAAAAATATCCCTTGATCAAGTATGGAGGTTTTAATTAAATCTCTTACTACGTAAAATACACATGAGTATTGCCACACTATAAACTTAATTACCCAGTTTTCTTGAAGTTATATTCAGCCCTTTTACACGCAAAATAATATTTGTAGTAAATAAAATTGTCGTTGTAATCAATAATAGAGTCAGTTCGTTATTAATGTAGCAATCATTCTACAATTTAGAAACACGAATATCCCATAAATACAAAAAACACTAATTTTTTATTCCCTCCTAGTTTGGCTTCTAGTTTAAATTCATTTTCAGAAACATGAAAAGATTCATAATTTACCCAATACTAAAATATATAGCTATAAATAGCAGCTGCTACCAACATTTGGCAAACTCAAGCCGGTAGAATCTCGATGTTGGGAAAGTTGGCAGCTTCCATACATACATCTTCCTTGTTCCTACTTCATCAAACAAACAATAACTTGAACAAATGTTATGCCGCGCCTGTGCCAATAGCCGCGCGGTTGCATCTGGAAACTTCACTTGTTGCTGGTTGGAATGTCAATGTCACATAATGGCAGAAATTAATGGTACTTACTAGGCTGTTTTAAGATTTAAAATCAATTAAGTTTGCGATGTGTAAATAACAGTGTTTATTTAAAAATCTTACCAACTACTTAACAAAGCACTAACAGCTTTTTGCGGTTTTGCCCGCGTAGTTCCCGTTGCCATTATTTTATCGCTATAATTTTGCTTATTTACTAAATAATTTTGCTTTTAATAAACTATAATAGTTTGGAATTTTGAAGCAACTCTATTCCAAATTTCAGCCCGATTCGTTGAGACGTGATCGACCAACAAACGACCAAACATACAAGTTTTTTGCATTTATAGTATTAGTAGGATGTGTGAAAATAATGTACGTTTAATTATGTGTCACCGTTAGTGAGATTGTCTCGCGTCTTCCCAAAGTGTAAATTACACGCAAAGCCATCATACCAGCAAAAACAAAATGTCTTTTCCATTCCGTACCGTGCAATAAAACTTGCTAAACAAATTTTGGTTGTGTGAGCCATTTGACAGGTTACTTTAAGAAGGTTTGCTATTGAAAGACACGTCGAGGAGAGCAATATGTACTCGAATCGGGTAATAGACTTCAAGCCAGCATCTGCCACAAATTTTCGTCTCGACTACTGTAGTGAGATAGCGTTAGAATAGTCATTTACGGCGTGTTTTACAAAAGTCATTTATCAAAATTAAATAATAATTCAAATTAAATAAATCACTATAAATTATGATTTACTTATTATTAAATAGTACTAAAAATTTTACAATTTTAAAAAAAAATTGAAATATTTTTTAGAATGTTCTTATTATTATTAAAACTCAAAAACGTAATGTAGGTACTGGTATCTATTCATTTTACCAAGAGGAGATCCACAAGTTTATTAGCACTACGATGAAGGAAAACATCGTCAGGAATCACGATGTTTTCCTTCAACGTTTCTAAGAAATACATCTTTCGATGATGTGTGTAATCTCTCAACACGCGCTTGGCCAACGCGGTAGATTGTGTTATTGAGTCTAGTCGAGTACCAACAGGGAAATATAAAATGGAGTGCTTATATCATGTATATTTAGTCGTACAGCAAGTTGCATTTCAATAAACTTCATAGGTAACTTTTTGAAAAGGTAATTAAATAGCTTCATTGTTTAATGTCCAACCGCCAACCTTCCCCGGAAAAACGCAAAACATTTTTCCGCCGGCCTTTTATATTTTTATAATAATCGTATTTACTATTATCCATAGAAAAATGCCAGTGAAGAGACCGCTGGCGATTCCCAATTTCTTTTTTTGGCACGCTCTTTTTTCCCTTCCAAATTTTTATTTGAATTTTTCCAATAGACTTAATTGGAATTCTCGCTGCGCCGTGTAGTATTACAAACACAATTATTTTATCCGTATTTAGAATATTTGCGTTCAATATATTTATTTTATTTATTTGTCTGATTTTAAAATGTTAGCTTTGATGATATTATTACTTAAGTATTAAAAAAAATTACGGGATTGGTCTCATGTTTTGAGACTGTTTGAAAATAAAACTGTTGCAAAGGTGTTTTTTGTTATGCAATTTGTTTTAATTTGTAGGGAATACGTTATGTCAATACCAAACTAATCAGTGAAATGTGTAACTACCCGCTTGATACACCGCCCGCTCTTCGCGTTTACAAATTTGGCGGGAAAACGGGTCTCAGGTTACATAAGTGCGGTGTTTATGATTCGGCATATGAAGTTCCGCCTTGCTTGTATCCGTTTGAGCCCATTTACTCTCAAGAGCGTTTCAAGACGCTTCTAGCAGTATCGTTTATTTATAATTTATGTATTTAAAATGTAAACTAACATTTTTGGCACTTGAGTAAAAAATTTCGCGATTTCTCAAGTAGTCTACCACTATTATTACATTAGTAATTCAAAAGGGTTTTATGGGTTAAATGTGTTTTATACGAAATAACAAACTCGAAACACCAAAAAAACTGCATTCGATTGCACAATTATTATTTTTTCAATATTTGGGGACCATTTCCCGCCAAAATTTTTATTTTTTTTAATTTTACGATTTTTCTATTTAAATGAACTCTAATTTTAATGTGGGTTATATAAAAATAAAGACCGGTTTAAGTAGACGCCATTAAATACAAATGTATGGGTATACCTTCCCAAATAAAAACACGAAAAAAAATTTTTCCTGCCAAAAACCAAAACGCAACTTTAAGTTTGTTTGTTGTCGTCATCAACCAAGTTTTTGGGTACTATATTACACGCCGGTGTATCAAGCGGCTTCAAACTAAAAATCTTTGCAATTTTTGAATGAAGTGAAACCTGTACTTTAAAGTTTTCGACATTAAACAAGAGACTTAATTATAATTCTAATAAGGCTTAACTCTGGTTTAGTACTCGTAATACGGTGGTGATAGTTGATGTGTATAATTTAACACAATACCTACTTAACATACACGGGGTCTGAAGACATGTCTTAAATCCAGATGGATAACTTTAATATTTTATTCTTTATTCTTCGGAATGGTATCTTAAATTGTTTCGTTAAAAATAGTCTAAAGCTTTCAATGAATCTTTTTTTCTGTATTCAGCAACATCCAGTATTTCTCATCAAGAAAACTAATTTAGGGCTTCTATTATCGATAAGGGTTTGCTCTGAGGCGCTCATAACTAGTTATTTACAGTTAGGATTAAGAATATCTGTGTAGTAAAACCATAAAGATATCGATTAACATCTTATATTAACCAACGTTTTCGATACATTCACCCAAAGCTTACGCGAGCCAAAGAAACCGATAGAAAAAAAACAAGGTATTATTTGACCATGCATAGCAATAGCAACTTTGCGGCGATGATTATATGTGTAAAGTTAGTCAATTATCTACTAGGTTAAATATGAAATCTGAGTCACTCTATTTTGCAGACGAGTGTCATAGAAAAAGAGTATTCTAAACTGAAGTGGTTTTAATAAAGAGGTTCGTTGGACATAAAAAACATTGTTGTTTTTCATCTTCTGTCATCAGTTATTATCACATTTTCTATTAGAACATAATTATAGTAAAGATGTAGCGTTTTCAAAACAGATTCATTTACTCGTTTTCTCGTGACTTGGGCCGTGAGAGTGAGTGAGTGTCGTCCGGTAGATAAGAACACTAACCCTGCTTACGCGGCTAATTGAAACGTCGTGTAGCTTCCATTGGAAATACTGTTTTCTGGATAATAGTCTATATTTCACTAGGTTTCCCTAGTATTCTCCATGATTGGTCTGTAATGTAGGTACATCAAAATTTATGAAAGGCCTTCAGTTTTTAATGGGAAATCTTGTTAAGAAAAAAATGTTTTACTGTAAAAGTATATTTTTAGATTTTAATTTCATTCAAGCTATTTAAGAAATAAAGTACTAAAAACTTCGGCTTTTCGATGCAAAAGTTTTTCTCGGAGCGAGGTTGAGGTTTCCTACGTGCAATCGCAAAACTTGCTTCTATTTTGCTCATGATATACTAATAATACCTTAAAAAATGTTTGAAACTTGCTTAAAATTAAAAATTCAAGGTTTTAAGGGCATTAGTAGCCTACTAAATATTCCCGTTGCTGGGATTTGGGACAATCTCTCGCAAGAAGCTCTCTCCTTCATCATCAAGACGGTAAGAAGTTGGTGGAAACTGCTTCAAAACTTCGAAAGGTTTTTGGAATATGTAGGTTTCCTCCCGATGTTTTCCTTCAGCGGTGATGGCAAACTTGTACATCTGAACGTTGAAAAAGGCTTATTACCCAAGTCAATAATCCCTTAAAAATTAAGTAAATTCCATTCAATTAAGACGTTTCTAGTGACGTCAAAAGAACTTAAACAGCCATAAATTATCCAAAGTTTTGGAATACAACAGTTAGTTACGTAACTTCCGAGTTGTCCTCGGCACACTAAAATTACAATGCTCTTTATATTTAAAGTTTATCAGGAAACATTTTAATTTCGGGTTTAATATATTGTGTACTTAAGACGCTTTACCTTATAAAATTTCCGTTACTTATTATTTAAGGGATGAAATTAACAATATAATCGTTTGAGGCCAAGTCAACCGACAAAAAAAAAATGATTTAAGGGCATACCCCGAGCAAATGACCTTGAGTATTTCTTACCTCATCGCACACCGCAAGAAAGAGCAAGAGCGAAACAGTAGGATTTCTCGCTGTTTTACGCTAAAATTTTAGGATAAACTCTTTATAAAATCAGATTTTGGTCTTTTGAAAAAAATGGAATTGACTATTCGTTAGTGTAAGTACAAAATCCAAATAATGGCGGGTTTTCATGTAGGTGCATGATAATTTCAGTTACATATTTTTATTTTTTATGGTTTCGTTTTGAGGAGATTATTCAAACAATAAATTCATTAACAAAAAAAACTACCATTTTGAAGCCAAGAAACTGCATAAATGTAATGTATTTTTCACCGGTTGATATTTGTTTTGGCTAATGAGTAGATAGCTTTGAAAACTAGACAAAAAACTTGTTTTGCTGGGGGACACACCTTAAAAACGAAATGTGTTGCTACTTCAACTACCTACACAAAAAAAAAAATAAGAAATAGCATACAGTAACATTCATAGAGCTAAGCAGTACCGTCGAAATTACTTTCGTAGTAAATTCGAAGCGCAAAATGCTAGGTCATTGGGATACCCAGTGTGATCACACCGTAAACAACTCACGAGCCACCGGGGATGTGGCGCAAATACCGCGACGTGTCTTGCTTTGATGACAAATTACAATGGCTTGTCTGAGATACAATGCTCCTAACATATGAATAGTGCTATATATCTCTCTAAGGAAGCGGGAAAGGGATGCATAACTCTTTGTTACTCCTGCCCGACATGTTTCTCTGACAGGTACTGAGTAGTTGTTGATTGATAGATGTGATAAATCTTTTGCAAAGTTTGGAAATATCCTTATTTACAGTAATGTTTGAAGAGTAACTTTGTATCCTCGAATTTCTCGTTTATTTTTTAATTTCACAAAATTTATTCTTAAATACATATACAGCAAATTATAGTCACGTTTATTTCTCGTATTATTTTATGTTTTCTTAGAACGTCCAACTTAGACGCCAGATAGCCTGAAAATCTCATCTATATTTCTAAATCTGTTTTGGATTTCGGATATAAACAAATTTGTCATTATTATTTCCTTAAATACTTCAGAAACATATTGTGCGGAAGACGCATTTCATGAAACAAGTACATGTGACATACAATAACTGGCACTTGGTGGGTTATGGTTTTGATTTTTCCTTGTGAGAGGACTCGAGCCCCAGTTGAATCAAGTTAAGACGTTAATATAATTTACCCACAATAATATCCACTCATAAAGTTATGGCACCACAACTGGGTAGCCGCTGGTGGCCTACGGTACCTGTGCTGTCTGTGTCGCTCCCCTGTATTAGGTTTTCACAGATTTTAGCGTGGCAATACCAGCGTCCTGAATACATTTCCAACTTACAGCCTACTTTGATTTTTTCGTCATAGTGTAAGTTGTTAGCTATGTAAGTCTGAAAAATAGTTCAATTTTCATTGTAAATTTGTTTTGTTATAATATAATATAGCCGCCATTTTAAGATACCCTATAAATAAAATTAAAAGTACAGCCATAATGCTACGTTAAGAAGCATTAAGCTACTTTTGTTTGAAGATGAATCAACATAAAGTTTGATCTCGTTTTAGAAATAGGTCACGCTAGACGTTGCTAGTTTGTAAAATCCGCCGGCAGTTGAATTAAGTAAGTTTGTTGCATATTAAAAATTCTAAGATACTAAAGTATCATTACATTTTTAATTTTATGTTATCAATTTTTAAAGTTAATTTAATTTGTTTTCAGGGTTTCGTTCATAACATAATAATAGTTCCCATTCAACGTGGGAATGAAACTAGTATTTTGAACAATATTCCCATTGGTAGTTTATGTTTAAATTGCGTTTATGGCAATACTAGCAGAGCCCCGTTGTTTGCTCGAGCAATTCCTATTCTCACTGAAAGAATTTTAGAGGAGTAACCTACGTCTAGCTGTCAGCTAGAGTATAGACTGACGATGATAGACCATTTAATATTAAATGATAATAAAAGCTAAGGGGCTCTATGCAATTTTTTTTATGGATTTAGGTAAAACAATAATGCATAAGAACGGACAATTTCGTTTTTTAAGATTAATTATTTTTGTTAGTCATCTGTAGTAAATATTAAATCTAACACTTTAAAAAAATGTGGAGTGGAGTTTCGCTGTACAGCATTTTAATTTAGATACATAAATTAAATGCACTTAACACCATCTCAATTTCAATGTGATGTCCAGTGGTTTATGCTAAGCGTTGTCTGCCATTGACCTGGCAGTCACTCAACGAAGCCTTACAAAACCTTAATAGATATAGATTTATTGCAAACTTTATTACATAGTATACAAATTAATATACTTATTGCATAGTATACTTTAAACTTGACAACTTAAAGGTTTTAGCATTTTCCACCAGTTATTCATAATTTTTCAGAAATATATTTCCATTTATTTACCTCTGAGAACGTTATAAATGTTTGTTCAAAGCTGTAGGTAAATGGTTTGCATGATGAAGACCCATAAAAGGGTCGATGCTCTTGAAATCACATGAAAGGGTTACGTTTTCTGTATTTAAAATATTATTTCCATGGCTTCATTTCGCCCTTTTCGACTTCATTTGGTGCTTTACGAGATTTCTACGTGAAACCTTGCATTATAGATATGAGTGTGTTATTTCATTCATATTTTATTAATATCTGCTTTAAGGGCTGCTTATATAAGAGGAAAATTGATACCGGAATATGTTTCAGAGGAAGTAAAAGGAAAAAATCAGATTAAATAATATGTTTCAGTAAAAAACAAATGATGATTGTAACATTTGATATTTAATAAGACTAAAAATTAATATTATATAGTGCCAATATAACAATAACTAAATTCGTACCATTTGAGCAATACACTATTCTAAATTTTGATTAATTATATTGAACATCGAATTAAAATACAAACGCAATGTAATATAAATGGACTAATTATATTGACTACCGAATTTACACAACGATATAAATTAATTAATTAATTGGATTCGTGTGTAAACGGAGAAGGGTTAGCAGCATCTACGACACAAGATTTTTTTTAGTCTAGGTGTTGCGTGACTTGCAATGTGCTACAAGACATTATATACGCTTAATTAAGTACCCTATATTGTGTCAAAAATGTGCTTGTAATAATCTTATAATAATAAATTTTCATTTTCATTTTCAGTATCAAAAATTACGGAGAAACAATTTTTTTACGTAAGATCGGTTAAATAATAATTACAATTTCCACCGAACTACCTGACTATAAAATACGTTATAATAAATACTTCACAGCAGATTGTAATAGTTATATTATTAGATAGGTACCTCCGTCTTCCTTTTGAACTTTGAAGCGATTACAAACTTCATCAAGCAGATATCACTTTGTAATTTCCGAGCGGAATGCTAGACAATACTCGTATACAAAGAGTTTACATATACTACGTACCTAAGCTAGTATAGCTTACTTACCTCTGGGATGTACAAATTTCAGTACTCAATTCTCACATGACACCCGTATCCCAAAATTGAGGGGTAGTAAGAGAAATTTGCACCGTACATTGTCGAAACACAATTTGATTACGTTTGCTAAATTGTGCTATATAATGTGATAAAATTTACAAGTTAATAACGCTTTACAAGCTAAGTAAATGTATAGTTTTCAAAAAAAGAGTTTAAAAATGAGAAAGCCACATCATCAAATATACCTACAGAATGTAAAATATCTAAATGAGTAGAGGTTAAAATAAATAAGTTGTTGTTCGATTGCCGAGAGTGATTTTTTGTCTGTTTGTCTGAGAGACATTTAATATTTACAAATCATAAACCAATAAACTAGATTATTGTGACCATATCAACACTTATGAGAAGCAGATTCATGATTTTTTTTTTAATGGCATATCTTGACATACTACAATCCGCACTGGGGTTAGTAAGCGTCAAACTGCTTTGCCAGATGTTCAGAGCAAAATATTGTGACAAGCGATGAAACTAGGCAAACTGCGTCCAATGTTTAAATTGTCAACTATACCAGGGCAATTTCAATTCTAAAATTCCTTGTGTGAATTTGATCTGTGTAGAGCTGGTATTGGTACTATTCATAAAACTCTCTCTCTCGTAACTACATACATTTATTTTTACAACAACGTATTTATTTTTTACTACAAATTTAAAATTTGAATATGAAATATTGGTAGATTTTTCTCACACAACACCATCTTAGCTTCAAATAGAAAGCAAAGCTTGTACTATAGATCTATAATACCCTGATAAAATAATACTTACATAAGTAATCCTAAATATTTTATTTTATTTCGCACTAGCCGCACCTCGTGGTTTTACCTGCGTTGTTCTTGTTTCCCGTTATTATTGGCTTTCGGTGAAAAGAAGCCTACATGCTTTTATATATTCAAACTGTATTTAACCATATTCAAACCTTTCAATCCATTGCTTTCAGATGTTCCAATCTGATTGAGCAACAAAAATCTAAAAAATTCAAACTTTTGTTTTTATAACATTAGTAGAATAAAATACCCAGAGAATGAACAAACGTATGTATTCATCACACAGATATTTGTCCTACGTGGGAATCAAACCAACGACTTTGTGGGCGTCTACCCACATACTACCAACAGAGTTATAAGCCTTTTTTTTGTGTGCCATGACAAAATTAAAAATGGCTAGGCGTATGTATATAATTTGAACTTATTTGGTAGAACATATTTCAAATTATGTACTCGTTTATAATAACGAAGAAAAATTTCAAAAGTAATTCGTAGAATAACCAATAATGAAGAAATGAATAAAAGCCAGCCGAACAAATTTTGGATAATGCCGTGCTAAGCAGAAGTAATGTGATTATGTCATATGCTTAGAGCTCAGACTTTTGGAAAGTATCCAAATAACTGGAATAAATATTACTGGGAGCGCCCTACGGACTTACGTACCGTCACCGCTATTTCCCAGAGATAAAAAGTAGCCCGAGTAATATTCAAGCTTATTCAGACTATTTTCCAAGTTCCAATCCATTTTGTTCGGCCGTTCCGACGTGATTGAGCAACAATTATCCATAATTTGTCAGTTTAGTATTGGTAGTATTTTATTTGAGTAGTGAATAAAAAAACGTTATATTGAAAGCGCAGATCTTTGTGGTGGTATTATTAACTGATAATTCATTTGTAAAAATACACGCATTACACAGAACTACAGAAACATAATTTTATTTCTGAATTATTTGTTATTATATACTTTATAAGTAAATAATTCAGCGTGGGATTAAGTCTTCCGTGTTGTTTTTAAAACATTTTATAGAAAATCTTAAACGATGACCAACCTAGATCTTTCGAGACTTTGATCCCTTGACTTAAGACTTTAAATACATTGAGTACTCTGTATCAATCATCTTGGATTTTTCTACCGTTATTAAGTTCGTTTCTTTCTTTCTCTTTTCAATTGCTTACACTGACTGAGAAGTAAAAAATTAAAAACAATTTTGAGGTAAAATATTTAAGGATAAACTGTTAAAATTAACCAATGTGGATCAATCATATTTGTAATAATCACAAATGTAGCGTCATTGTCCTATTTTAGGATATCATTTCTAGTTTATATTTAACACTTCTAAAGTTCTAGAATTTTCAAAAGTCATCTAGCCTTCCCTGTTCTGATTTCGACTTCAACACTTTGGGTATTTAATCGGATAATCACAGAGAACAAAATACAGTTTAAAGGAAAGGTTCCTTTTCACTTCGAAATATTTACCAATTTATCGTCTTCACGGGTAAAACCGTGCGGCGTAGCGAGTAAATTACTCTTTGAAGTATAAAATTAACTGCTGTTGACTGCAATTTATTTTAACGTCAGACCAATTTCACGGTCCGACAAAACGATCGATTGGTTTAATTGGTCTCAAGTCTTTGTTAATTTGTCTATAAATT
>CM029787.1:16197480-16247480 GCA_017562165.1 Ectropis grisescens | reverse complement strand
ATAAATAATAATGATAAATATATGTATAAGGAATAAGGAACATCGCGTCAAATTTGGGTGATTATATTTTGATTTGATTTGATTATTTATCAAATACATTTCTGAAAGTGTGCAGTTGACCTGCATGGTTTAGACCATACAAATCAACTGCACGGTTTAGACCATACAGATCAACTGTATGGTTTAGACCATACAGATCAACTGCATGGTCTAAACTCTAAACCATGCAGAAAAAGAGCAAGGTGACATTAGTGTCACCTTCCTCTTTTTTGGTGGACTGATGTTGAATGTTTCGGATGACGTTCGAAAGACTCGAACAAAGAAATTTGACTCGGCTTTTGTTTGACAAATAATGTTGACAAAGTTTGTATTGAACTCATGGGTATAATGAGGGTCTTTTCAAGTCTAGAGTGAACCTCTAGGTTTTTCTAGGTAACCGCGCTCCATCATAAATTGTATCGTAGCTTAACATCAACGAAATGACAGTCTAGTTTACCTATTTTTTTTTATACGGGCAGTTTCGTTTTATCAACAAAATTAGATTAGCTAACTATCTACACTAAGCACTTCTTATCCATAGACCAATAAAGATTATGATAATCAAGATGATCAAGCCCACTACAAATCGGTACCGTGCCCAGCATGCTGACGGCATTATCACGCTGAATGTCAGTGCTTATACGTTGGGCCAAACATACGTCAGAATGTTGGTCGCGCCATATAAGCGCTCGGAAAAGCTTTTGAAAAGTGCAAATCAAATATTCTTTTCGATATAAAAATGAGAAAATGTAGGTTCCCGTATATTGTCTCCCAATCGCAGTTTCTTATTATATCTTTAATCAAAATCCAAATATCGCGTCGTTTGACGAATGACAATAATATATAAAAACCACTACAAATAAATTGCCTCGTGAGATTAATTCATATTGATTTTTCAACTGCTTGCCAAAACGAATATTATGCAAACTTTTGTGGACCTTGAATTAATGCGGAAACCTGCAGTGTTGCATCTGATGCACCCGCTTTCAATGAAATCACGCTATATAAGTTTAGAATGTAGTTCTGTAGGGGTATGATTTTTCGCAGAACCACAACTCTGCCAGTTTTTCTACCGCCAAGCAGTATGATATATGCAAATATCATTGTTTTCCAGTTTGTAGGATAATGTTTCCTGAGAAAATACTGAGCGTAAAGGGACAGGGCAGAGATAAATCATCTAATATTTTGTGAGAAGCACAGTGCAGTGCTAGGTAATAATTTGGACTTTTTATATTTCTATCACTGGTTGACACTGTGCTGTTATAGGCATGTATGTTGCTTACCATCAGGCATGTGTATTGCTCCTTTTGTCACTCTGCACTAAAAAATGTTTGAATACAGGGTTACGTATAACACAAGTACTGAACTGAAAGAGTCAGAATAGCCTACATATTATTATAGCAAAGTTTTAGTGTGGGATAAGCGCAAAATCAAAATTTATATAGAGCTGATATAGAGCTAGTAGTTGATTCAAAATCAAAATTGAAACACCAAGGGTCAGATGGTATCTGTGTGATCGTACAAAAGCTAATTTGGCTTTTGAAGGTAGCTAATTTAGAATCGGGCTAAGGGTCAGTCCTAAAACATAGAGTAATAACTAATAACTAAATTTAAATTAAATTGAATGTAATAATAAAACAAATAAAAACTTATTTACATTTGAGACATTTTGCGGTCGATTTCTTTGACGAACATTGTGAGGAAACTAACATATTTCAAGAATAACATGTTTCGTAGACACATGACAATGTCAATGTAAAAAAAGAATGCAGATGATCTCGCAGTGATAATAATGAACTTGCACATCTGCGTTTGGATTAATATCCTGAGAAGACAAGCGATTGGAGATGGGCGGCCGTTCTACCGCCTTACTAAATCGGCTCTGGGTTTGCTGTTGCTGTCTCTATGATTTCAAGCGAAAAGAAAAAAGAGAGCAATATCAAAGTTAACTTAGTTTTACTTAGACCCTCCGGTCTAGATCTACGACCTCTATCTTTGAAGTACACGAAAAGACTTTCGATTACTTAGACTTAGCTAGGTTATTTTTTATTTATTGTAAAGAGTGGTGAGACGAGCAAGATATGTGCCTGATGGTAAGCAACATAACTGCCAAATAACAGCACAGTAACATGCAGCTATTAGAACATAAAGAGTCCAAATCATTACCTAGCACTGCACTACGCTCGTCAACCAGAGATCTAAGATATAACATCTCCAAGCCCTGTAATTTCTCTGAAAACTTTGCCCTTCATACCGGAACACATTAACGTTTTACATTACTGCTTGGTGGTAGAATAACTGGCATTAGTGTGATACTTACCCAGGTGGACTTTGCTAAGAGTCCTACCACTACAAAAAAATGTAATGTAATGTAATACCAGAATACAGAATCGTAAAAATCCTTGAAAATAAAATGAATTCACGATAAAAAACATCGAAAACAAACAGCTTTGCTCCAGATAGTCTCAAAGACATTTGACATCGTCTAATCTACGCCGAATGTTCCCGGGCAGTTATCGTCAAGAGACTTCTTTATGGAGCAGATTTATAACGCACATTTGGTACCTACTTTTTTATTTAATAACTTTAGCCACCACCGACACGACGGTTCATCTTTTAATATTTTGATATGAGCGACGTTAAACACTTTGGTAATCGAATCGGTTAACGTAGTGTAGGACGCCCTGAGACTAGATGGAGTGACGATATTCACAAGGCAACTGGTGGCGGTTGGAGACGGAAGACCGAGGATCGGACTGAGTGGCGTGTCATGGGAGAGGCCTATGTCCAGCAGTGGACAAGTACAGGTTGATGATGATGAAACATTTTGGAAGGAACCTCACGTAAGTTCCAAACATTTGCTCATAATAATAATCCAGCTCATTTCCAACATTCATGATATAAATATTTTTTTTGAAACTTTTATTAGTTTAACCTTGACCGCCATCTCGCTGAATTTCAAGCCATAAGGTGTACGATGGAACGTGTTTACCTGGAAGAAACCGATTCACTCTCGATTTGAAGACACAAAGATTATAACCATCGGGAAAAACCCACTCAGGCAACGCATTTCACACCCTAGACGTTTTTATCACAAAAGTAGAGTTAACCTCTTCGGTAGAGTCTTTGGACCATCAAACATGGAATGATATCAAGTATATTTAACTTACGTACAATACAAGAATAGAATGGGTGAATAGATTGTATCATAAGGGAGCAAAATAGTATTTTTAAGGCGAGCGCGCTTTTTTTAATCCAGAGCAAACTGAGGGATTCTAGAGTAGAATCCTGAATGTAGCGCAGGATTAAAAGTACATACTCCGAGCCGAATAATTATTTTGCGTCCGAATGATACACTCTACTTTTCATCACCCATTATGCGAAAATAAAAGTTGCCTCACAAAGAGTTTACATATACTACATATAGAGTTGGCACAAACGCACGTGCACATCGTAAGCACGTGGAAGCTTGTGGAAGTGTCATAATTTTGTGGCGGCACATTACTTTGTTGCCATAGAAAGTATGCACGGCATCTGCTTACGATTGACACAAAGGAACCGTGCGGAAAATCTAACTCTATACGTAGTATATGTAAACTCTTTGGTGCCTCATATTTTATTGTGACATTATTGTTTAATAAAACATAGAGTAACAACTAAATTGCAATTAAATTGTCTCTAATAATTAAATAATTAAAAATTTATTTACATTTGAGACATTTTGCGTTCGATTTCTTTGACGGTGAACACTAAGATGTTCCAAATTAAAAAAATACGCGGCATAGACATTTGCGGCGCACTTATAAAATAAGAAATAAAAACTCATGTTAAAAGATTATTATGGAAAACTCTACCTTTGGGTGCACTTAACGGCGAACCCGTTTCCGTTCGTCTCGCAACGTCCTTTTCGAATTGATGGGATGAAACTTAATTGACCGTAAATGGTCGACTAGTAACCATTGACCAATGGCAAAGTGAGAATTCTGAAATACGTCACATGGCTGACCCATAAGAGCTGACGTCACAAAGCGCTTGTCTAAAATCAACAGCTAGAACAAAGCAGCTCAAGGCACCACTGCAGCTGTCTGTGACCGTAGCTAGTGTTCTAGCGTATCGATCACTGCGGCACGGGGTTTATTCACCCGCCTGCCGCCCTGCCGCCGCGCCGCGACCGCTTGCCGCCTGCCACCCGCCCAACTCAGATGTACTCATTGAATTATACCCGCCGACGTTTGTAAGACGCCTCCACCGATACTGTGGCCTGATATGGACGCTTCGCGATTGTATTGCTGAACGGTATGAGGCTGTGGATAGTATAATGATCTTCTCAATGTTTGCTATTTGTCCAATCACAGGTAAAATCACCATCGTTCGCCAATCCCTATCCCACTTTAGTTAGTCCAACCAAAGTTGAAATTTGATCAAAATGATCAAAGAAATTAATACTTTTAGTGATTTCTTGGGCAATACAATGTAGCCCCATGTATTATAGTTGATAGGTACAGCGGGCGCCAAACAGGTGATATAATGTTAACATAATGGTAAATACATATACATACATAATTATGATATATTTCAATATCCAGACACAAAACAAATATTCGTATTCGTTACTCAAACAAAATCGAAGTCACAATCTACAATTCTTGCCTTATTATATTTATCTGCATACTAGATGTCCGCCTCGGCTTCGCCCTTGGTACATTATATACCACTTATCGGGATCCCATACATATCCAACGATGAAAAAATGACTGAAATCGGTCCAGTCATTCCTGAGAATATCGCTGTCAAACAAAAAACCTCTTTAGCTACCTGCTACGCCACCTGTCGGAAATTGGTAGTACCAACTCAATCGCAATTCGTTTATAAATCGTATCTCAATCGTAATCGGTCGTACCAATTAGCAAAGGTTTATATTCAATGACGCCATCTTAATCACATGACACATGCTGTCATGGTGTCATGTCAAACATGCACGAAAACTCTCAAAAAGAAATATTTTTTCCCGTTTTTGTTACATTCTTGATTCATGTTCTGCTTCTATTGATAGTAGCGTTATGTTCTACAGCCTGTAGCCTTCCTCGATAAATGGACTCATCATCAGCCGCAAGACGTCCACTGCTGAACATAGGCCTCCCCCCTAGATTTCCACAACGAACGGTCCTGCGCAACCTGCAACCAGCGGTTTCCAGCGACCTTTATGAGGTCATCTGTCCATCTAGTGGGTGGCCATCCAACACTGCGTCTTCCGGTTCGTGGTCGCCACTCGAGAACCTTTCTTCCCCATCGGTTGTCAATTCTGCGCGCGATGTGGCCTGCCCATTGCCACTTCAGCTTGCTTACTCTTTGAACTATGTCGGCCACTTTCGTTCTTTTGCGAATATCCTCATTACGGATTCTGTCGCGCAAAGAGATTCCGAACATAGCTCTCTCCATAGCTCGCTGTGTGACTTTGAGCTTCGTTATGAGGCCCACAGTGAAGGACCACGTCTCAATTCCATAAGACATCACTGGCAACACGCACTGGTTAAAGACTTTCGTCTTTAGGCATTGGGGTATTCTGGACTTAAAGATGTGCCGAAGTTTCCCGAACGCTGCCCATCCGAGTTGGATCCTTTGCTGGACCTCTTTGTTGAAGTTGGATCTACCTAATTGGATCTAAAGTCAAAGTCAAAGTTCTTTATTGATAAATGTAAAATTAAAACGTCAATACAAAAAAAACAAAATAAGAGCACACAAAGAGTATACATTTTTAAAGTTTAAATTGAACTTTATATTGTACGATAATAGGTATCGTACAAATAAGTGTCAAAAATTAAAATATATGTACTTATTACAATTGTAATGAACAATGTCAATTTTTTACAACTTTATTGTGAGTTTGCCATCACTATATAAAAACTCGCTGTAACAATAAAAAGTTTAAAACAATAAGCCAGCTTTTTAATTGGTTTTTGAAGCTACCCGAACTCGGTGCTGATTTAACTATTTTAGGAAGAGTGTTATAAACTTTCGGTCCCATAATGTGAGTCAGTTTTTCCGATCTCGCGAGAGAGTGAGGTATACTATCCAGCTTGTCAGCGTTACGTATATTGCGCGAATGTCTCTCTCCTCGCGTGTCGTATGAGTCTACGTTGTTTCTGACATACACAGCTACTTGGTAGATCAAGATTGCAGGCAACGTAAGTATGCGAAGCTCTTTGAAATATGGTCTGACGGATGTGCATTGCGACACGCCCACGATGGCGCGTATGGCACGTTTTTGGGCGCGGAAAGCACGCTCCCAGTCGGCAGCGCGTGCGTATAGTTCGGCTCCGTACTGTAACCGGGAATGCACCGTGGCGAAGTAACACGAACGAGATACATCTGCAAACACCACTCGGGATACCCGTCTTAGTGCAAAGCACGCACTGCTTACTTTAGCACACATCTTGTCGATGTGGTGGTCCCATGTCATGCAGCGGTCAATCTCGAACCCCAGAAATGTTGTGCTTTGTACCTGCTCAATCCGGACCCCGTCAAGTAAGACTTTTAGCGATTTTGTACAGTGACCCGACAGACAAAAGTGAATAAAATGAGTCTTTTTTGGAGTTTACCATAAAACCGTTAGTACGAAACCATGTGTTTAAACCGTTAATTACGATCTTTTGACCCAGGTAGCCGTATTCGTTAACAACTTCGAGTGTGGTATTCCCAACAATAACCGGTACATTGTGGCTTTACTGTAGATACACTTCAACACTTCGATATAGCGATAGTCAATGCGGCATCGCTGGAGAGACTGAAGCACTGCCCAGGTCTCGATGGAATCGAAGGCTTTCTCATTCTCATAGTCACATAGCCGGTTTTCCACCCGCTCTCAGAAGCTCAGTCGTAATTCCGTCGTCGCCAGGTGCCTTATTATTTTTAAGTTCTTTGAGGGCCATCCTAATCTCATACAGGTTGACTTCCGGGATATCTTCGGTAAAGTGTCGGGTCAGCTTGGCTCTGGGGTCTTTTACCATGCTAACGACAGGTTGTGCTTGCGTAGAGGTGTATAACTGTTCATAGAACCTCTCAATCTCCTCCAAAATCTCGGGCTTCGACAAGACGATGTTACCACTATCGGTCTTCAGTTTGGTCAGCTGACTTTGCCCAAGAGACAGATTTCTTGCGAACACCTTCGAGCCTTTATTCTGCTTGATTGCTTCTTCAATACTATCCAATAAATGGACTATCCAATAGAAAAATAATCTTTCAATTCGGACCAGTACTTCCCGAGATCCTAGCGTTCAAATAAACAAACTCTTCAGCTTTATAATATAACTATAGATTAATTTCACGTACCTGTCTGACAGATAGGCACACTCGTATTTAATACGCTAAAACTGATCTTTCAGAGGTGACTGAAGCTAGTCTAGTATTTTCGTAGTTACTATTTTCATTATTTATGAGGAAATCAATTACGTATATATTGAAAATTATTATTAATTACTTAATAACTATATATTCCTGTGTTGTTGATCTGTCCAGTACGATGTGATACAAATCTCTAACTATCAGCTACTAAAATAATGGTACTTAAGTAGATATTAATAGTTACGTGTTCCTATGCTCGTATACGACTTAATAGATACGCAGCAGAAGGGTAGGATTAGATTAGATAACTTAAACTGCGATGTTGCTTACAAAACGATTTATCCAAATTGTAATTTCAATATATCATTTCATTGTATATCTCAGCAGGAATTAAAATAAAGCATTGTTTCAGTGATATTTCATTCCGTTATCCTACTAATATTATAAATGTGAAATTTTGGATGTTTGTCGCTAAATCATATCGAAACGTCTGAACGGATGTGATTGAAATTTAGAAATAGACTATAGCTAGGAATAAATAAAGCCCATGATAAAATATAGCATATATCCTATATTTTATAAAATATAATATATATGCTATATTTTATAAAATATAATATATATAGTATATTTTATCGCGGGAAATGTTAAGTAAGAAATCATAAGGTATAAGTGAAAATCGTAGACGCCACCGTGCGTAACGTTTCATATATTCTGTCCATAGAGGTATAACATGCTTATGGAAATAGCAACACCATGTACATACTATATATGTAGTATACTTTGTATACCATACCATATATGTAGCATATACTTGTAAGGTTTTCAAACATTTACCATTCTATATTTATGTTGTAGTCTGGTATAAAACATTCGGAACCTTACGAGTGCAGTTGACGCCTATGATGTATATAGTACTCAAAATTGACATCTATGAGTACGGCATTTAATGCCATACTTTTCAACCTAAGTGAAAAACTTCTTGTGAGTCAACCCATTTTGAACTACCATCCAAACAATATGACCAAACATGAAAGAAACCCTTACTCTGGTTAATATACCAGATTTACTTTTATAAAGTAGGTACATAATAAGTATAAAAAGATAATTAAGAAGTTATT
This sequence comes from Ectropis grisescens, assembly GCA_017562165.1. NCBI lineage: Eukaryota > Metazoa > Arthropoda > Insecta > Lepidoptera > Geometridae > Ectropis > Ectropis grisescens. The sequence goes on along the minus strand of CM029787.1, from coordinate 16,238,979 downwards.
GCTGACGACTACCTATATACAAATCTCACATAGCTAATCCTATGCTTCACACTCCACGACAGTTCGTAGCGAAGAGTGACTCTCAAAAGTCGGTAATAAAACCGTAGCTACTTTGAGATGAGGAAACGGGTGCCTTGACCTAATTCTGAAAAAGAACTCGCGCCTACAAAACGACTTTCCGAGAGATAAGACAAAGGACTAATTTTACAGTCGTCGAATCTCGCTGCCCAAGATTTAAAATATTATTGTTTAATTCAAATATTTAGGACGCAACGGCAAGTTTAGGTCTCTCGTTATTGGTGTCATAAGTTTTGCATTTGAACGAAATAGTTTATGGCGTAGTAACACCATAAACTATTTCGTTCAAATTCCGTTTCGTTTTTTTCTACCTACTGATAGAAAAAATAACTTAATTTTAAACATTGATAAATATCATTCCCTTTTACAGCTTTAAAAATATATATAGGTATACAGGAAAGCAGTAATACAACATTAAAACATAAAAAAACCATTAAAAACGTATATTTTGGCACATAAATATGTATCCACAAAACTGTTTGTGTCCTCCAAATATTTCCAAAGTTAAATTAGTTATGCTAATTTTTCATTATAAACGAGGGTTACCTATTTATTAATATAGTACCTGGTTGACCGAGCTTTGCTCGGTTTAAATGCGTTAATAAAGGGCTCTAAGTAAAAGATTTTCTGAGAAAAAAAAGAACAAAAAGAAAAAATCCGTGTTTAACCATTAGGATTCGAACCGGGGCGTGTTGACTCCGAGGGCGAGCCTATTTCGTCTGAGCCATTTAGACTTAAAGAACAATGGCGAAATAAGTTATCGTATGCTAATGACATTGTAGGAGTTTTTCATTGTCTAAAAACGCGCATAAAATGATGTTTTAAAAAAATAAAACCTAGCTCTATCGATTTATCGTCCCCGAAACCCCCCTATATACATAATTTCATGAAAATCGTTCGAGCCGTTTCCGAGATTCAGATTCTATTTATACATACCTATATATATATACCTACAAGAATTGGTCGTTTAAAGGTATAAGATTTGGAAATTATTTGTGTGAAGACGAGATAATCCCCAGCGTTGAACACCTCGTGAATATTCTCTACATGTTGACATGACAACGTCTAATAAATCGATGAACGCCAGCTGCATGCACGAAAAAGTGTCCCGTTACGCTCATTGTACGCTTACGCCGCATCTATCAATGTTTTGTTATGACGTTGTTGTTAAACTATCGTCCGTAAACCAACTAACTTTACAGATAACCATTTTTTTACATATTTTTCATGGTTTGGTAGACATTAGAAAAATAATATTTATATGAAATAATACAAATATACATCACAATTAAATACTCATTACATTAAAGAATAAAATTGTATTTATTTATTATTAAATAAATATAGTATTTATACATTATTCTATGTAACCGTTGTTTTCACACCCCAATAGTTCGTTTATATTTTTATCGCCTAACAATGTTCAACAGTATTCCACCATGGGGGCCCATCAGAGGTCGCGCCGGGTCCATTGTGAGTTGATCAGGAGTGTTTTTAGTTCTCTCCAGACGGAATTTGGACAACAACTTGATCATACACACCCGCGATTGGACCTTTGCAAATCGCATGCCTGAAACAATGTTTCGTAAATTAGGTTTATCACAGATATGACAGATAGACAACCATTTTTCGCGACAAGGCAAATTAAAACTTTGCAATGCAGCACCTGAAAGGTTGCTTTAAAGAATTGATCAATTTCTTAATTTGCTCAATTGCTCTGAAACCAATTATTCCGAGAGCTGGCAAATTTTGGTTACCTAAATATTTGAGGGAAGCTGAAAACTTGTCACACTTTCTCCTAATATATTCACCTCAACACGGAGCTGTAGACCTGGCTGGTGAGTTGGAGTGAGAGAGAGGCAAAATTAATCCATACATCTTATTTTATTTTAATTTTACCTGTTATTTTCAACAAAGATTTTATGTTATGTTTGTAATGTAATTTTTATACGTGGTAGTTCAATGTTTAAAGAATTAAAAAATAATGAGCCAGACGATTTAGTCGGGGTTTAAAACACTTCAAGACTCGTGAAGATATGTTTTGCAAAAAGGTATAAAAATATATTTCATTTCAAAAAACGTTCCAGCTCTCGGAATAAAGCGGTCAAAACGGAGAAGTTAGAACTAAAGTTTAAAGGTATTTTTTTTTTAAGACTAGATTACGCCCGGGGTATTACTCATGCTTAGCCATGAATCTCTTTATTTTCTAAGAAGTCACGTTGTAGTATCCTTAGTTTATTAGGAGACATCTTAAGACGGCCTAAACACTATATAGGCATGACTATTTCTCGTATTTTCAAAGTTAAATTAACCGGGTCTGGAAAAATAATAAAATCCAGACAGCGATGTTAGATAATTTAATTTCTGAGTTTAGATGACCTTCAATAAATTTTAGTTGGACGAACGGTTATAAATATATGTAGTTTTGCAGTTTTTTTTTTAAATAAGGAGTGACGAGACGATCAGAACATGTGCCTGATGGTAAGCAACATGCCTGACACATAACAGCACAGTGACACGCAGCTATTGGAAGATGAAGAGTCCAAATCAATACCTAGCACTGCACTGCGCTCGTCACCCAGAGATCTAAGATCTTATATATCTAAGCCCTGTAATTTCTCTGGAAACATTGCCCTTCAAACCGGAACACAGTAATTTTTGCACATTATTGCTTGGCGGTAGAATAACTGGCAAAGGTTTGTTGTTTTGAATCAGGTTTTTAGGGTTCCGTAGCCAAAATACGGAACCCTTATAGATTCGTCATGTCTGTATGTCTGTCTGTCTGTCCGTCCGTATGTCACAGCCATTTTTCTCCGAAACTATGAATTGGGAAGAGAATGAGAGCTATACTATTGAAACTTGGTAAGTAGATGTAAGATTTTGATACAAAAGATAGAAAAAAAACAAACATTTTTAGGGGTGTCCCATACTTAAAATGAAACTCAAAAAAAAAAATTTTGATCTATACCATACGTGTGGGGTATCTAACTATGGATAGGTCATTAAAAATTATATCTAGGTTTCTAACATACTTTTTTCTAAACTGAATAGTTTGCGCGAGGGGCTCTTCGAAAGTGGTAGAACGTGTGTCCCCCTGTAACTTCTAAAATAAGAGAATTACAAAAATAAAAAAAAAGTGTATGATGTACGTTACCATGTAAACTATCAACGAAAATTGGTTTGAGTGATATCTAGTAAGTAGTTTTATTTTAATACGTCGTAAGTTGACTAATGTTTTGTATTATGTTACTTGCTGCTACGGAAGCCTTCATGGGCGAGCCCGACTCGCACTTGACCACATTTATTTTTTGTTGAAATCGCGAATTTGTGAAATTTTACGTTTCCATTTGATAATCTCACTGTTAATTCTCAAGCGCTCAGATGTTTATTATGCAAGGTGTTAGTTAACGAATTACTCACGACAAAGTTTTATGTATTCATTGAAAAAGATAAGTCTAAGCACACTAACTACTACTAATTATAAAAAGTTAAGCCTACCTATCGTAGAAATAATGACAACTTTACATTAAATGTATTCAAAACAAATTGAAATTAAATATATTCACTTACCAATACAATTTCTAGGTCCAACTCCAAAAGGCATGTAAGCGCAAGTGTGTCTATCTCCAGAATTTTCAAAAAGAGTGTCTTTCGGGATCAAATTTTTCAGGATCGGGATAATATTGTTTATCGTGCTGGATTCCTAGGGGTGACACCAGCACCGTCATTCCTTTCGGGATTGTTACGTTTGTACCAGGTATCTTATAATCTATTTTTGCATTTCTTTGTAAAGGTTCTACTAACGGGTACAAACGGAGAGTTTCATCAAATACTTTCTCCAGATAAGTCATATCTTGCAATGTTTCATATGTCACTTTTCCATCATGTTTCTCGAGTACTCTGTCAATATCAGCAATTAATTTTTCCTGTACATCAGGATTTTTAGCCAATTCGTAAAGCATGAAACCCATAGTCGTAGCACTGGTCTCATACCCTCCCGCATAGAACACAAACGCTTGAGCCGCGATCACATCTTCCGTCAACTCCACTGACAATTGCTTTTCATCCTCGGCTTTCTTCGTTCCATATACTTGTTTCTGTTGTTTAAGTTCTAAAATTAAATCCATAAAATCGTTTCTGTTTGTTGGGAGTCCCTTTCTCTGGGTGATGACGTCTTTAACGAGGCCAGAGAAAAATACTTTTAGGAATGTTGGTAGCAGTGACATGTTAATTTTTTTCAATAAACCGGGATACATCATATCCAGTTCTACAGCATAATTTATTGTAAAAATCAATTTATCAACTCGTTTCAAAGTTTGCATCATCTCAGAATCTTTCGTGGTATCTACGTCTAATCCAAAGGCACAAGCAGCTATTGTAGCAGTTGTGAATTTTTGTACAAGTTTGTGTACTTCTTGTTCGGATTGTTCTGCGGTGATCGTGTCAACATATTCAATAAAGTTATCTCCTCTCTCCGTGATCAGATACAACATGTTCTTGAGCTTGCCAGAAGTGAATATAGGAGTGAAGCGGTTCCGCAGCACACGCCAGGTATCTCCATCTGCATGGAACAGGTTCGCGCCAAGTCCTTCTTTGCTGAATTCGACACCACGATCCAAGAAAGTGTCGAAGTCTTTAATCATAATGTGTTTAATGATATCCAAATCACGGATTAGGAGACACGGCGTAGTCATTCTATAAATTCCAACCACTTTCTCATTTGGAAATGCATCGTACATTTCCTTAAAAACCAAACCATAATTTTTTTGGCGTAGGGCACCTTCTTTTACGTTCCCAAAAAAACGGAACTGGTTTTGGTCCTGGGACACCCCTTTCTTTCCAATAATTGAATGTCCTTGTGAAGTAATAATATAATAACGTAGCGATCGTCACCAGCCCCAGCGATAAATACATGAGTTCCATCTTGTCAAGCTCACAACGCTGTGGCAACTAACTGTGGCATTTTTCATTCCAGTTCTTTTATACCAACGCTAATCAAAGTTCCATTAATCATATCGGAACGCAAAACAACAATTTGCCGGCTAGAACTCTGCCATTTGACATCACGTACAACAATGCATAACTGTGATTACGATATAAAGTATTGTAATTATTTATTTTATAAATATATTAAAATAGAAAAAAATACATAAAAATAAATTATGAAGAAACTGGTCAAGTGGGAGTTGAACTAGTACCAAAGGTAAAATCGAAGTCTTATTTTTTATGACTTCGTAGAGAAAGTGATACTTATATTTAAGTATTTTTTATAACCGGTCACTAATAAATAAAAATTGTAATAAATTCTTAAAATTGACGTAACCAGTTACGCGAAATGTAAACAAAAAATGTATAAAAATAACTTATAAAAATATGGTTACAAATCTTTCTTCATCTAAATATACTTATATTTTTAAGTAGCAGCGTCCTGTGGATTTACTCGCTTAATTCCCTATTCCGTTACTTTCCCGGAATAAAAAGTAGCCCATATTTTATTCCAGACTATTATCCATCCATGTACTAAATTTCATTCGAATCGCTTAAGTAGTTTCTACGTGAATAAGTAACAAACGTCCATCCTTACAAACTTTCGCATTTTTCGTAGGATACTATTATATATCTACTCAGATACAAAGCAAATGTGTTAGACTGATAGATCACAGACACACAGACCAACGAAACTCTAGAAACTTAACGTTTTACACACGTAGTTCTCATATGACGTAAGCATCCATTATAGGAAAGATTTTTCAATATCCAATCCCAAAAAGGGTAAAATTCCTTATTTCGTTTGTGTATTGACATTTTTAAAATATATACGTATAAATGTACATAGTATATATATGCTTACATTTATATAGTATAAGTTGGAAATTTAAAATTTCGCACGCGTATTCTTCTTATGCTATTGGCATCCACTAAAGAAGGATTCATCAAAATTCAAATCCTAAGAGAGTAAAATGCGGGATAAAAAATTGTACACAACTTTTTATGTCTTGGTTTAGGTCATATTTGCATGAAATTTTAAATTGAGTACACCAGAAATAATATTTCAGGTATTACAACATTTTTCAAAATCCAAATCACTGACTAATACTCCTATGAGGGTAAAATAAGCGATGAAAGTTTAATTTAAACGAATAAGCCTTAATAAACCTTAGGGTCATTAAGGACGAGAGTTACTTAAGTTATTATGAGACGGTAATGTCTGTCTGTATTTTTACCCGACTAAAAGAAGGATTATGTTTTTCGCGCGTATCTTGTATATTTGTAAATTTCTTTATTCACACGTACTCGTATCTTATAAACGACTAGATGGATTTAGACAATTAAGATCCCAGATTTCTAAAACAAAAGGCAGATGGAACGTGCGGAACACAGATCCTGATTTCCACAAAGCAAATATCAAATGCCAAAGCAAATACAAACTCCAGTCAGTACGAAACGGACTTCCGTCTCGTACGGGAGTCCCGTGTGATTTTAAGTTTTGTTTAAGATCATGCCGTCTTGTGACTTCAAACATTGTTCCCAAAAAAATAAGAAAAGGAAAGAGGAATATCATTTCATAGGAAATTTTGAATATTTTTACTGCTATTTATGTAATTTAGGCGATTTCATTTCGATTGATGAATAGAAACACAACACCTCAACGAAAATTGGTTAGTGTGGCTATACTAAATTGAAATTATTTCCCCTAAAGTTAAGGTAAAATATAGATAATGTTTTTTTTGAAGATACTCGTAGACCAAGTTATTTATGTAGATTGTATTATTGTATTTTAAACCCTATTTTTATATTCGTATTTTTTTAATTTAATGTGAATCGATGCCTAGCACATATCCACGTCATTACTAGTGTTTATAAAAATACTAATAGTGTTGATGAAAACCATAGTTATGAAGCAAGTTTTTAGTACTTGTAAGTAGGTATAGCGGAGCTTAAAAAAGTAGGCGAGTTCTTTTGAGAGATCCAATATAATCGTTTTAATTAACCTCGTGTTATCTGGTCAAGTCAGTAGTGACATTGTCGAAGTATTATACAGCACTAATTTGTGCGTACATACTTACCCAAAACAGATGTTAGGATCAGGCCATTCGCTGTTGGCACCACAAAAACTGGCCTTTCTGCCAAGGTGAGTTGTAGGTAAAAAACGTTGTTCTTTCGAGCTCCCTCTCCCAACAAACTTGATTTTGGTTCTCTGCGTGAATGTGAGGCTGCTATTCATTCTGTCCTGACTTTCTTTGTCCAAAATTGGGGGAGAGGGCTGTTAAAGGTGGAAGTCAAAAACGCCTTTAATTTAGTTGATTGTGGAGCCCCGTTGTCCGCAGTGAAGAATAAAATTCCTGACCTCTACAATTTTCTTTGGCAATGTTATGGCGGAGCCACAAAATTATCAAAACAATCCTATGCTATCTTCCGTTGGCTATCAACTTGGTGTACCTTCGGCCATGCGACCTTCGCCCTGGCCATTCACCCTATCATTTATCGTCTCCAGTCCAATTTAAACGTTTGGTACTTGGACGACGGAACTTTGGGTGGCGATGTGAATAATGTTCAACTGATTTACAAAAACTCTTAGACGTTTTTCGTCGGTTTGTATCAACATTTTTGAAAAGGTGAACTTTTCATTTGCGACACGTATCCAGACAAAAATATTGGATAGTGAACAAATTGAACGATCTGGCCCCCCAACATTAAATCTGTTGACAAAAATTCTTTGCACCTCCTGTATTCACCGATATTAAATGAGTAGTTACCACCTTTTGTCGAGCATAATATTCAAAACTTCACGAGAAGAGAATTATTCGGCGTTGTCTTTTTATTCCGAATTTTCTGTAACAATATTCGAATTTTTAGTTGCATGCTAAATCAAAATTCTTAACTTCATAGAATGGAAATAGTAATAACAAGAAATCCTTGCATAATATAATAATCGGTGTAGTAATAAACTATTTTAACATTATAATATATGTGTTTATTATACGCGAAGATTTCCGAAGCTAAGACAACAATAGTGGGATTTTTTTTCTTAAGACTAGGAACATTACACTGGCCTCACAGTGTCGTTCACGAAGGTTCTATCTGTCTTTTGTTTCAGAAATCTGTGATTATGATATAGACTCGTCTTACCCAAGTGTCCTTAGATAGTATAACATTATGTATTTTAACTGTTGATTTGTGCAGTCGGGTTTTATTATAGTTATTTCATTTCAAGAATGTTTTCATCTTATCTCATGTACTGAAAATTTACGGTATTACAAGCCTAATATTAATATTAGGTCCTTATATAATATGTAATCGGGGTTTGTCGTACTGATCACTTTTATCTCAAACATCTCTTTTTCTTGGTTGAGAATTCAAATTTCAATTTTATACAGATTTGATAGGCGTTTTGAAACCCATAATTCATTTGTTTTGTTCTGTATTATTTTTTTCTTTCGGTTACAGTTTACAAAATAAATATTAAAGGGATCAGTGAACTACTGCCAATAGTGTATTGGTAGCAATGGTTAGCAATGGTAGGCACTTTGGTTAAATCAAATCAAATCAAATCAAAAATCTTTTATTGCCTAAAACTGTGTACACTAGGTGTTACATTTAAAAAAGTGTCAACAGATTACCCTGTATTGGGCGTGCAATATTAAAAATATACATAGTAGAGTAATTAATACATACTGTAATAAATCTATCTAAATTTAAGAAATACAAAACATGTAACATTACTTATTTTTAATACAAATACAATATCCATACTGTTCTACTATGCGATTACCTACTAATTATTACATTAGCACTATTCTAAATATCTTTTCTTTAAGTAATTGTTTGATGATCTATAAAACTTTTTTAAATATAGAATGATTTTTCAACTAGCCAATTTTTCAATGTTTTTTTGAATGAAGAGATGTCTTTTACAAATTTAATCTCTAGTGGTAAGCTGTTAAAAACTTTTATAGCTGTATTTAGTGAGCTTTTATGATACATTTCATTGTTAAATCAATATATTATGTTTAAAAAAATATACTATATGTTCCTCCCTTACAAAATACCCATTTCAAATGTCAGGACCTAATATTATACATCAATCATCAAGTCAATAAGTTCAATCACGTCGTAACTTCTAAACGGATCAAGTTGAAATTTGGAACATAGATAGGTCTTCATAGTCTAGAAAAACACGTATAGTGCTTTTAATTCCGAAAAAACAACGGAAACAGGAATCACGCGGGTAAACCCGTCACAAAACGTGAAAATATAAAAGTACTCTGCACTTTAAAACAAAAAAACTCTGTCAAACCATTTTATGTCAAAACATTCTGCTTATCGATAGATATTTAGATAGTTGTTATCAAATGTTTTATATCATGATGATTGAGCAATGTTGTTGTCTAGGAATGAACGATTAGCTTGTAATTTCTTATTATTACAATTTTGTTGAGCTTGTGATAGCGTTATGTACAAAAAGATATATACAAAATAATAATTTACTACATAACACTAAACTCTTCTTTATTGCTATAACATAACATAAACAGCCCACTAAATGTTCCCAATGCTAGGACTCGGGGCCTTCTCTCGCAAGCAGAGAGTCAAGGCCATAATCTACCATGTTGGCCCAGTACGGGTTGGTGGATGACACATGACCTCAAAAGAATCTAGCTAGGTACATGTCGGTTTCACCGCGGTGTTTTCTTAAAAAAAAATTTAGTTTTGAAATCCTTGAATTTGATTAGTTATACTCAAATCAATATAAGTCATTAGTTTAATTTCAAACAGCCCTTCCTATAAAATGTGAACATTCACTTTTAAACAAATCTTCAACTTCAACTTTTGGTTTATGGCTTTTATTGTGGTTTAGCCTCACAATTTCGCCAATGTCACGTAGAAAGATATAATGAAATAAAATGAAAGCTAAATATAAACAAAACGTTTATTATTGATAATGTTTCCACAGCTGGTCCTCTATTAATGGTGCACCAAAACCTAACGTTATTTCATTATTATCTTTTTCTTCAACGATAAAGGTAATCTTATAGAAAAAAAATCGAATTAAATCTATTGTTGGCGTACGGTCATGATGAAATGATACGTTGAATTCATATTATCTTAATAATGAAACTTATGTACTTTATAAATGTGAAAATGTATTCGTTTGTTGGTTTATAATTTCGTTCGACCATATCTCACGGTCTACAGAGCGCAGAAACGTGGGTTTAAATAAGAAATTATACACCAAACAATTTTTTAAACAAAAGATATAATATTATATATTTATATAGCTATATTTTACAAAATATCATATACATGCTATGCTATATTTTATCGCGGGAAGTCTTAAGTAAGAAATCATAAGGTAACAGTAAATAATATACCTAAAAAATCGAAACCGAAAATCGTAGACGACACCGTGCGTAACGTTTCATATATTCTGTCCATAGAGGTATAACATGCCTATGGAAATAGCAACACCATGCAAATACAATATATGTGACATACCAATGCCTCTCTTGTAAGGTTTTCAAACATTTATCATTCTATATTTATGTTGTAGTCTGGTATAAAAACATTCGGAACCTTACGAGTGCAGTTGACGCCTATGATATATATAGCACACAAAATTGACATCTACGAGTACGGCATTTAATGCCATACTTTTCAACCTAAGGGAAAAACTTCTTGTGAGTCAACCCATTTCGAACTACCATCCAAACTATATGACCAAACATGAAAAGAAACCCTTACCCTGGTTAATATACCAGATTTACTTTTATAAAGTAGGTACATAATAATTATAAAATGATAATTAAGAAGTTATTGATGACGACTACCTCTATACAAATCTCACATAGCTAATCCTATGCTTCACACTCCACGACAGTTCGTAGCGAAGAGCGACTCTCAAAAGTCGGTAAAAAAGCCGCAGCTACTTTGAGATGAGGAAACGGGTGCCTTGACCTAGTTCTGAAAAAGAACTCGCACCTACAAAACGACTTTCCGAGAGATAAGACAAATGACTAATTTTACAGTATTCGAATCTCGAATAGTTTATATAGAACATAAACTATTCCGTTTCGTTTTTTTTTCTACTGGTAGAAAATAAACTTAATTTAAAACATTGATAAATATCGTTCCCTTCTACAGCTTTAAAAAAATATATATATAGGGAACCAGTAATACAATAAAAAAACCATTAAACACGTCTATTTTGGCACATAAATATGTATCCACAAAACTGTTTGTGTCCTCCAAATATTTTCAAAGTTAAATTAGTTATGCTAATTTTTCATTGTAAACGAGGGTTACCTATTTATTAATATAGTACCTGGTTGACCGAGCTTTGCTCGGTTTAAATGCGTTAATAAAGGGCTCTAAGTAAAAGATTTTCTGAGAAAAAAAGAACAAAACGTAAAGACCCGAGTGTAACCATCAGGATTCGAACCAGGGCCTGTTGACTCCGAGGGCGAGCATATTTCGTCTGAGCCATTTAGACTTAAAGAACAGTGGCGAAATAAGTTATCGTATTCTAATGACATTGTAGGAGTTTTTCATTGTCTAAAAACGCGCATAAAATGATGTTTTTAAAAAATAAAACCTAGCTCGATCGATTTACCGTCCCCGAAACCCCCTGTATACATAATTTCATGAAAATCGTTCGAGCCGTTTCCGAGATTCAGATTCTATACAAGAATTGGTCGTTTAAAGGTATAATATTTAGAAATTATTTGTGTGAAGACGAGATAATAAGTGTTGAACGCCTCGTGAATATTCTCTACATATTGACATGACAACGCCTAATAAATCGATGAACGCCAGCTGCATGCACGAAAAAGTGTCCCGTTACGCTCATTCCCCCGTTACGCTCATTGTACGCTTGCGCCGCATCTATCAATGTTTTGTTATTACGTTGTTGTAAAACTATCGTCCGTAAATCAACTAACTTTACAGACAACCATTTTTTTCATGGTTTGGTAGACATTGCCGTAACGTCTAAAGCAGTTTGACCCCGGACTTGCACGTATGTAAACAATATTCTAGAAAACATTAGAAAATTAATATTTATATGAAATAATACACATATACATCACAATTAAATACTCATTACATTAAAGAATAAAATTGTATTTATTATTAAATAAATATAGTATTTATACATTATTCTATGTAACCGTTGTTTTCACACCCCAATAGTTCGTTTATATTTTTATCGCCTAACAATGTTCAACAGTATTCCACCATGGGGGCCCATCAGAGGTCGCGCCGGGTCCATCGTGAGTTGATCAGGAGTGTTTTTAGTTCTTTCCAGACGGAATTTGGAGAACAACTTGATCATACACACCCGCGATTGGACCTTTGCAAATCGCATACCTGAAACAATGTTTCGTAAATTAGGTTTATAACAGATATGACAGATAGACAACCATTTTTCGCGACAAGGCAAATTAAAACTTTCGCATTTTAAGTACAAAAGTCATTCACAATGCTAAACATACATTGATTACATACCTCCAAACATACAATGCAATGCAATGCAACCTGAAAGGTTGCTTTAAAGAATTGTTCAATTTCTTAATAATTGCTCTGAAACCAATTATTTCGAGAGCTCGCAAATTTTGGTTACCTAGGTATTTGAAAAAGCATCTGTTTAAAGCCCGAATATCAAAGAATATTCGCAAGAGGCTGATTTAGATCTGCATCTGGAGTATTGCATTGTATGGCAGCAAAACGTGGACTATGACTCAAAGGGATAGGGAAAGATTAGAATCATTCGAGATGTAGTGTTGGAGGAGAATGGATAGAATCAGCTGGAAGGAAATGAAGAGCAATGAAGAAGTTTTGAAGATGGTAGAGGAGAAAAGAACATTAATGGAAACTATAGAAAACAGAAGAGGGAAGATGTTGGGACATCTGATACGACACTACAACTTCATTAGAACAATAATGGAAGGTAAATTAGAAGGGAAGAAGAAGAGAAGTAGGCCTAGGAGAAGTTACATGAACCAAGTGAAGGAGAAGATAAATGTAATGTCGTATCAGGAAGTCAAGGAGAAGGCGGAGTGTTGAAGTGCATGGAAGGAACTCCACCGACAAGAGCGTCGCTCTTAAAAAAAAAAAATATTTGACGCAAAAATAGCGATTCTCAAAAATACAGATCATTTTGGTGAGACTTTTTACTTGTTAGGTGATTAGATCACATTGAGGGATTCATGTTGCTCAACTACTTACAAGCCAGGTTGGAGTTGTGTTGTGTGCTTCAACCTCCGTGTTTGAGTATAGTAATAAGAGGAGAGGCATGCGACACATTTTCAGCTTGCCTCAAAAACCTAGCCAAAAAACGGTTCCAGCTCTCGGATAAAGCGGTCAAAACGGAGAAGTTAGAACTAAGTTTATAGGTAATTTTTTTTGTTGAATATTCACCAATGAACGTAGACACTAACATGTAAAACCTTATAGCCTTGCCTTAAGACTAGATTACGCCCGGGTTATTACTCATGCTTAGCCATGAGTCTCTCTTAAACTGTTTTTTTTTTAACCTTGGTTTATTAGGAAACATCTTAAGACGGCCTAAACACTATATCCGCTTGCTTGCCCGTGTCAACTAGTAGTTAACAAATCTCAAATGCTAAAATGCCCGTGTCAACTAGTAGTTAACATCGCGATTCAGTCTAAAATGCCTGTGTTAACTAGTAGTTGACATGGCGCCGCACTCCAAAATGCCCGTGTCAACCTGTAGTTAACATGGCTCCCGCGGTCGAAAAAGTTAAATATACTCGTCTTTATTGCTCAAGAGCTTAGTTTGTATTATTTATCTCGTTCTATGTTAAACTTCCCGTCATATTAATTCCAGTAGAGTTTAGAAAAAAGAAAAGAAATTAAAAACTACGTTCCTTGTCAATCTTGTCATTGAGTGTTGATTCAGTGCGGGCTGTGTATGTTAGTTTTTCTGATTTTACTAGTAAATTTAGTTTCAACAAACAAATAACAGATAACACACGTAATCAAAGATTAAAACCCATATGTCATCGCTTTAATTTTAGGGGTTTTTATGAGCTTTTAAAAAGACGAGCTTTTTAAACGCGCTATCTCAATTTCAACATACCATAACTCTTCACCAGAGTCGTAAACGGAGAAACAAAAGATAACATTGTATAGCTAGTTTCATATTAAACATAAAAATATAATACTTTATAATCTTTCAAAACAAATTGATCCACAAGGAACGATTGCGTGAATCCCGACTCGCGCGCCGCAGGCGTAAAATCCGCGGGGCATAGCGAGGTGTGCAAGTATCTTTCCCCGGGCATTTTGGTTAGCAGCGCTACAGGGGGCGGGGCATAGTGCGTCGCGCGGTTTGCAGCGACGGGCAAGCGAGCGGAAATAGGAATGACAATTTCTCGTATTTTCAAAGTTAAATTGACCGGATTTTCCATTTGATAATCTCACTTTTAATTCTCAAGCTTTCAGAGGTTTGTTATGCAAGGTGTTGATTAACGAATTACTCACGACAAAGTTATCTCTGACCACTGGATAAGTCTAAGCACACTAACTACTCTACACATGTTGACGTGTAAATTGTACATTTATCAATAAAGAACTTTGACTTTGACTTTCACATATTTATAAAACGTTAAGCCTACCTATCGTAGAAATAATGAGAACTTTAAAGTAAAATTTACTTTAAGTATTCAAAACAAATTTAAATAAAATATATTCACTTACCAATGCAATTTCTAGGTCCTACTCCAAAAGGCATGTAAGCGCAAGTGTGTCTATCTCCAGAATTCTCAGGAGAGTGTCTCTCAGGATCAAATTTTTCAGGATCGGGATAATATTGTTTATCGTGCTGGATTCCTAGGGGTGACATCAGCACCGTCATTCCTTTCGGGATGGTTACGTTTGTTCCAGGTATCTTATAATCTATTTTTGCATTTCTTTGTAAAGGTTCAACTAACGGGTACATACGGAGAGTTTCATCAAATACTTTCTCCAAGAACGTCATATCTTGTAATGTTTCATAAGTCATTTTTCCATCATGTTTTTCTAGCACTCTGTCAATATCAGCAATTAATTTTTCTTGTATATCCGGATTCTTAGCTAATTCAAAAAGCATGAAAGCCATAGTCGTAGCACTGGTCTCATACCCGGCTGCATAGAACACAAACGCTTGAGCCGCGATCAAATCTTCCGTCAACTCCACTGACAATTGCTTTTCATCCTCGGTTTTCTTCGTTCCATATACTTGTTTCTGTTGTTTAAGTTCTAAAATTAAATCCATAAAATCTTTTCTGTTTGTTGGGACTCCCTTTCTCTGGGTGATGACGTCTTTAACGAGGTCAGAGAAAAATCTTTTTAGGAATGTTGGTAGCAGTGACATGTTAATTTTTTTCAATAAACCGGGATACATCATGTCCAGTTCTACAGCGTAATTTATAGTAAATATCAATTTATCAACTCGTTTCAAAGTTTGCATCATCTCAGAATCTTTCGTAACATCTACGTCTAATCCAAACCCACAAGCAGCTATTGTAGCAGTTGTGAATTTTTGTACAAGTTTGTGTACTTCTTGTTCGGATTGTTCTGCGGTGATCGTGTCAACATATTCAATAAAGTTATCTCCCCTCTCCGTGATCAGATACAACATGTTCTTGAGCTTGCCAGAAGTGAATATAGGAGTGAAGCGGTTCCGCAGCACACGCCAGGTATCTCCATCTGCATGGAACAGGTTCGCGCCAAGTCCTTCTTTGCTGAATTCGACACCGCGATCCAAGAAAGCGTCGAAGTCTTTGATCATAATATGTTTAATGATATCCAAATCACGGATTAGGAGACACGGCGTAGTCATTCTGTAAATTCCGACCACTTTCTCATTTGGAAACGCATCGTACATTTCCTTAAATACCAAGCCATAATTTTTTTTGCGTAGGGCACCTTCTTTTAAATTCCCAAAAAACGGAACTGGTTTTGGTCCTGGGACACCCCTTTCTTTCCAATAATTGAATGTCCTTGTGAAGTAATAATATAATAACGTAGCGATCGTCACCAGCCCCAGCGATAAATACATGAGTTCCATTTTGTCAAGCTCACAACGCTGTGGCAACTAACTATCGTATTTTTCATTCAGGTTCTTTTTTATATACCAACGGTAATCAAAGTTCAATTAGTCATATCGGAACGGGAAAATAATGTTTTGGCGGCATGAATTATGTGATTTGACGTTACGTACAACAATGCATAACTGTGATTACGATATAAAGCAAATTTTTAAAATAATTAATAACAATTACAATGAAATTACTTATTTTAAAAATATTTTTACGTAGAAAAAAATACATAAAAATAAATAATGAAGAAACTGGTCAAATGGGAGTCGAACAAATTTTTATGACTTAGTAGAGAATCTGAAATTTATATTCAAGTATTTATATAATCGGCCCCCAATAACTTAAAATTATAATATTCCAGAACAAATCTTAAAACGACTTAACCAGTTACGCGAAAAAGATCTTAAGGTATATTAACATAGCACATAAAAATATGGTAACATTATTTATCTATCTTCATCTAAATATGCTCAAACATTTAACTAGCAGCGCCCTGCGGTTTTACACGCGCAGTTCCCGTTCTTGTTATTTTACCGGGATAATAAGTAACCTATGAATTCTTCCAGACCATAATCTATCTAATTAATATAAATATAAATACATGGCTGGCCTGGTGGCTTAGTTGGTAGTAAGTCTGCCTGCGAAGCCGTGGGTCGTGGGTTCGATCCCCACCCAGTGCAAATGTTTGTGTGATGAATTCAAATATTTGTACTGTGCCTGGGTGTTTTCTATGTATAACAAGTATGTATTTAAAAATATATAAGTATTATATCAGCTACCTGGCTTCCATATTACAAGCTTTGCTTAGTTTGGGGTCAGATCGCGTTGTGTGTGAAATGTCCAACCAATATATATATTTATTTATTTAATTACTAAATTTCATCCAAATTTCAACCCGATCCGTTCATACGTTAGGACGTGATTGAACAACAAACATTCAAACATCCATGTATTGATGGACACAATATAAGGTCCTTACATTTTAATATATTCGGCTCAAGGTCGATTTTTTTAACGTAATTTATTTATTTAATCAAAGTACGTAGGGGAGATATGTATATTGTATAATAGATATGTATAAAAAGGGGACTAGAACGGCAGACGTCGACGATGCTATGAAGTTTGTGATGTACAACAACAATTTTAAAGTGCTCAGGGCATATCTTATGATATATTTATTTCAATGCTCTATTCATTCATTAAATATTACCACTACATTTTACAAAGACAGTTTATAATTACTTCCTTATCAAATACTACACAGTTAACGTTGAGCCCCAAACTAGGCTGAGCCTGTATCTTGGGCGCTCTGGTCCAGATTTCTGTTAAGTAACACTTTCTAGCCTTCCGCAGCTCTAGGTACATAGTGAAATTATTATATAAATTTATTTGATTAACAATAAACATTACTTATTTAAATTGTTGATTTGATTAAAACTTTCACATTGCATTAATTTAAACATTGTTTTTACATTACTTAAAATTTATTATGTACTTTTTTAACGAATTGACTTACTATTTTAAACTAAGTGATTAATTATTATTTTTTCAAAATTAAATATGGAATAAGTTAATAGACATATAAATAGCGAAAAAGAATTGCGCATTAGATGTGTATGTGTGCATGCGGATGAGATAGGGATTGTGTGATGTGTACGCGGGCGTGAGAGTGAGAATGTGTGACAGTAAAGTAGAGGATTGACGATATAAGGGCACTGGTAAGGTGAGGTGGTGGGAAAGTATGTGTGAGAAAAAGGTTGATGTATGTGTGTGTTTAAGAGCAGTGATGGGTTTGCAGTGAGGTTATACAACATTCATCTTAATTTCGTTGTATTTCACCAGATTTTCTGTTTGGGCGTATCAGCCATTTTGGATTCAGAAAAAGTATTATTGACTATGTCAATGGATTGTATAAAACAGAGCACAAGCGAGAAGCAAAGACGGTTCATCTTGGGGAATTGATCACGGGCGCGTCTTGTATCTTCACCAGATTTTCTGTTTTTCTTTGAATATTTTCACCAGCCTGTGCGCGTTCCACTCCTATCATATGCGACTGTGCAGCTCCTCCCCATACCGCAACACAATATTGCAATAGAGACTGGCACAACGATTTGTACACCATGATTTTAACGTTGTCTTGCGTAACTGGTCTCAACACTTTCATTACATAAATTAATTTTCGCACTTTTTTAGCTGTGTATGTAATATGGTTCAAGTGTTGGTCGATCATTATTCCCAAATATTTAATGCTATCAACTCGAGCAATTCTGTTACATGAGCAACTGGATATCGGTGTTTTGGTGTTATTGCAATTTTGTGAGGTACATTTGCTGTTATGGATTTGAATGTGTGATAGATTCGTGCTGGTGGCTTGTGTAATGCTGAATGCCATGAAATTGTATGTACAAAGTTTTGAATTATAACTTTGTCTATTACAAAATCCGTACAAAAATATGGGATTAAACAAACGACAAATTAACTTTGTAAAAGAAGGCTCAACTTCAAACTCCAGGCACAAGCCTTACTCAATCCTGGGTACAGCGCCTGATTGGACTATTTTAATGGACACGTATGAAAGGCACTACAGGATCCCAGAGGATGTGGGTGTTTCGTCATCCAGACCGGACATTTTCCTTTTTTCTAGAGCTACGAAACGCATAGTTCTTGTAGAACTTACCGTACCGTGGGAAACTAATATACCTAAAGACCACGCGATGAAACAAAATAAGTATTACGACCTCCTAAACGAATTAACAAAAAACGGCAATGTAGTTAGTTTATACGCTGTAGAAGTGGGAGCGAGAGGTATACCAGCAAAATCTCTCTATAACCTGCTGAAAGACCTTGGCTTATCCAGAAGTGCAGTAAGTTCTATACTAGAACGAGTATCTAAAGCTGCACTAGTAGGCTCATATCAGATTTGGCTGGGCAGGGAGAGAAAAACGAGTGGTGAAGGTGAGTGTTGATGTACGTCAGAAAGGGGCCCCTTAAACCTCCGCCCGAGTCACAAGTCTCGGGGTCTACTCGGGTTTTCTCTCTCTGCCACACGATGGCCCCGGCACTCGCACGGTGAATCCATGGAATGCTAAGAAAATCGTCTCTGTCTCAACCCTTCAAAGTCGCTTAACGAACTTGCAGAAAAAACAGCAAATATTTTAATTTAAAAAAGATCTTATTATGTATCATGTGCAATAGTAGATTCGTTATGTGTAATTTTCATATGTTACCCTAATAGTTTATTAAATTTAAATGTTGATTTTATAATGTACATTTATAAACAATTTTGTCACACAAACCTATATTGTTAATTATCATGACTGTTCAGTTGTATTCTCTAGAGACTTGGATCTCAACAAATGAGCAACAAAGCTAGATAAGGAGATAATTAAATCGCATGATATTTATCCTGAATTAGCTATTAGTTATGTTTTTAAATGGCCTAGTGTAGAAAGTGTACGAATCCTACCTACCATTGATATCTATTCTGAAGTGGCGGGGATCTTTGTAGAGTCCGCCTGGGGAAGTACCACACCTTAGCCAGTTATTCTAGCGACAAGCAGTAGTATGCAAACATTATTGTGTGCCGGTTTGAAGGGCAATGTTTCCAGAGAAATTACTGGGCGAAGAGATAAAACACCTTATATCTCCGGGTGACGAGCGGAGTGCAGTGGTAGGTAATGATTTGGACTCTTCATATTCCAATAGCTGCGTGTCACTGAGCTGTTATGGGCAGGCATGTTGCTTACCTCCAGGCACATGGCGTGCTCGTCTCGTTACTCTTTACTATAAAAACAAAATTCTATGCACTTTTGCCATCTCATAGTTAGTTAGTTCACTGATCGCTTTACTAAGAAAACCATTCGGGTTGGAATCAATAAAATCATTAAATGCGCTTTGGACACCCCCATCGGAGTTGTTTTTTTCCCTTGCAATTTTTTTTTTTAATTTGCAGTATTGCAAATTTCGAAAAAATGGTAATCTGTTGAAGCAAAGTTCGGGGAATACGGTGGATGTCTTAAGCATTCCAATTGAAACTCCTCTAATTAGGTAGCCGTCTGTTGTGCATTGTGTGGTCTAGCGTTGTCCTGAAGTAGCAGTGCCCAAGAGCAATTGACCAGCTTCAGTTTTCTAGCTAGCTAATCAGCTAGTTTATCCATCATTGTTTGCAGTTACTGACAATAGACATAAAGTAATAAGATTCAGCACTATGCCGTCACTTGTAAGCTGTCCAACTGAGTGCAGTTGAAGAGGGGGGGTTGCAACCCTCGATAATTTCTCCTTGTCACATGATTTTTGGACGGCGTTGCGGAATAATGGATTGGAAGAAGTATCAACAATAGCCGAATTGTTTAAAGCGCTATTCTTTAAACTAAAGGCTAAAAAGGCTTAAAGATTTTTTCTGTCTCAAAAAACGTATAAAACATTCGTAAATGTATATTCCTTTATAAAGATTTTTGACCATGGGTTAATTGAGAATCGCGATATATTTATATAAATTCTTATTTCTAAGATTTATATGACTAAAACGCTTCTTCGAGTTAGGAGCAGAGTCGTATAAAAGAAACTGCAAGTGGTGTTAAATTAAACAAATCAGTTGTGAGGTCTCCGTAACGTATCCAATAAAAAAATTATAAACTTGCCAGTAATAATTATTGCCCAGCTATAGCGAAAAGTAGGAGTTTAGTGTTGTGTGTTATTATTTTGTATGGTATGTCGCTTGGCACATTTTGTTTTTTAATACGAGTATTTGAATGGCGTCAGATATGAATTGAAACCAGTTGAAAATATTTTTGTACATAACGCTATCACAAGCTTAACTACATTGTAATATAAACAAATTACAATCTAAACGTTTATTCCTAAACAGGAACATTGTTAAATTATCATGATATAAAACGTTTGATAACCAAAACCTAAGTATCTGTCGATAAGCAGAATTTTTTGTCATAAAATGGTTTCGGAGAGTTTTTTGGACTAAACTGCAGAGTACATTTATATTTTTGGATTTTGTTTAGGGTATACCCAGTTCAGTTTACGGAGGTCCCGTTCTCGTCGTTTTCCAGGATTAAAAACAGCCTATGTGTTCTTCCAGACTATAATCTATCTATGTTCCAAATTTCAATTTGATCCGTTGAATTAATCCGGCTTTTGTACCAGTATGAGTTCCATCGTAGCAGTAGTGCTGCAGAAACAGCTCGATAGATTAATGATATGTATGTGTATGGTGGCGGTGTCGCAACAGAAAACACAGTCCGTCTTCAATTCCAACGTATTTGTTCTAGAAATCTCGACCTGCAGAACAAGACCAACAACAACGGCCGGTGACCAAAGTTGATAATGAAGAATTAAAGGCTATTGTGGAAGTACTTTAGCTGCAGGCTTCAATGTTAGTGATAAAACTATTTTGGTGCACTTGAAGCAAATTGGGAAAGTGAAAAACTTGAAAGGAACCTCAAAGTTTAGGGTACTTCATGAATTATGTGCAGTGAACCGACAAACGCTCGTCGACTGCTATGTTACTTACTCAACCGGTACAATAATCGGAAACGCTCATCGCAATGACTAAACCCTGGCGAACCTCCCATATCATTCCCCAACCGAAAATTGACTCAGAAAACAATGCTTGTGAGCGCTTGGTGGACTAGTGTCGTTCACTACAGCTTTCTTAAACTTGGCCAGACGATTACGGCAGATGTCTATTGTCAGTAACTGCAAACAATGATGGAAAAACTAGCTACTTAGCTAGCTAGAAAACTGAAGCTGGTCAATTGCTCTCGGGCACTGCTGCTTCAGGACAACGCTAGACCACACAATGCACAACAGACGGCTACCTAATTAGAGGAGTTTCAATTGGAATGCTTAAGACATCCATCGTATTCCCCGAACTTTGCTTCAACAGATTACCATTTTTTCGAAATTAGCAATACTTCTTGCAAGGGAAAAAAACAACTCCGATGGGGGTGTCCAAAGCGCATTTAAAGATTTTATTGATTCCAACCCGAATGGTTTTCTTAGTAAAGCGATCAGTGAACTAACTACCTATGAGATGGCAAAAGTGCATAGATTTTGTTTTATAGTATAGAGTAACGAGACGAGCACGCCATGTGCCTGGAGGTAAGCAACATGCCTGCCCATAACAGCTCAGTGACACGCAGCTATTGGAATATGAAGAGTCCAAATCATTACCTACCACTGCACTCCGCTCGTCACCCGGAGATATAAGGTGTTTTATCTCTTCGCCCAGTAATTTCTCTGGAAACATTGCCCTTCAAACCGGCACACAATAATGTTTGCATACTACTGCTTGTCGCTAGAATAACTGGCTAAGGTGTGGTACTTCCCCAGGCGGACTCTACAAAGATCCCCGCCACTTCAGAATAGATATCAATGGTAGGTAGGATTCGTACACTTTCTACACTAGGCCATTTAAAAACATAACTAATAGCTAATTCAGGATAAATATCATGCGATTTAATTATCTGCTTATCTAGCTTTGGTAATAATGCAATTCATGTTTGATACAATGTAACATAACAACACTGTGATCAATTTTCCTAAAAAAGGAAATCGTACGAAAGCACCCCACACGCGGGGTAGCTTCGTACAAGGGGCAGGGTACATTCGTACATAGTGGGGAGCCGCCTCTGTACACAATAATTAAAATCGCAATTCATATGAAATTAAACATTTTTTTTAACAATATAATATTTTCAAGCGTACATATGTATAATATTTAAACAGTTTCGCTTATTAATAATTGATCTTGTACTTGGCACAAAGATTGTCCATCGCCATTCAGCGGGGTAATACTGCCAGTGTAATGGGCACCTTTGTGCCGGGTACCGTTAGGGGTGGGTTATGTGACTAATGAATTTATTGTTGAATTTATGATGTTATTGATTAATTATAAATGGTGTGATTTAGTAGCTTATATCTTTATTTAAACTTTGTCCATTTAGTTAGTATCTATTGCTCAATAAATTTGAATAAATAGACACTAAAATATTGAAAACAATGAATTTTCATTATATAACAGAGATAATAATATAAATATGTATATAGTATATCGATATCGATTTTACAACATAAACTAAATCTTATTAATTTCCGATTATTGCGTATTATTTTCTATTCCGATATTTTACAAATATCTTGACTTAAAAGTTGCATTTCGTGATTTACTGTAATAATTAATAATTATGAGTTCCTTTTGGACTCATCTTGTTTCGAGAATAATTTAACAAACATCATCTACTGAAAAAACAAACGCCTGCGCCTGCCCTTCGTTCTGCCCTTCTTCCTTCAAGCGAAAGACTAAGGAACGAATGATCGAACGAACTATCAAAAAAATTGCAGATTTTACTTGGGCCTACATATATTTTTGTGCGCAATGTTGACTACTTATTTTTTATCTATTCATCTCAACCTATATATTTCCTCTATTACAATAGGCTTTTATCTACTTACGGAAGCTGATTCGTAATTAAAACATTAGAAAAAACGGCTTGTTTTAAAAACGGGCTTCGATAAAGCATGCCCAATTTTTTTATTAACAAATAACAACTAACCTAAATTCAAATTTTTAAGTATAAGGCCATAGTTCAAGGCGGCCTTGTTCACAGTAGGTAATCCAATTTATCAGACACGATACCATTATTATCAAATTTAAGTTTCACATCGTCGTCGAGATCGTCGCTCTTTAGTTACAGTTATATCTCTCATGTATATAAGTTACCTACATCTCTCATTACACTTTCCTGTGATATTTATTATTATCACCACATATGATGTACAATGTACAGCATGTTAAAATTATATGTGAAACCGTTATCTTATTATGTACACAGATAAAATTTTTACTTACGTTACAAGATTAAATCATATAATTTCAGTCAGCGAATTGCCTGTATAGCAAAAGACACGACTAAATATTTCAAAAATAATTCTGGGAGAGCTACATGTAGTTAAATATTTTGATAATATACATACATTATGTGACTAAGTGAATGATTAATGAAACAATATCAGACTCAATAAATGCAACAAAATTAACGCCTAACGACGTTCATGAATACCCCCCCATCGGGGCCCATGATACGTCGTTTCGGGCACATCGAGAGTTGGTTCGGAGTCTTCTTAGAGGCTTGCACGCGGAACTTTGAGAAAAGCTTGATCATACACACACGCGACTGGACCTTAGCAAAGCGCATCCCTGAAACAAAAAACAATGATATTAAATATGTGAGGAAGGTGATCAAAGTGCAATTTGTTTGTAGGTAGAGTGGCTATAAACACATGTTCCGCCTGATGGTAAGGTGTAGCCGTCAACATCTGTAACATCAGAGATGCTGACGTCGTTTTTCTCTTTTTCTCTTTTGTTTAATTTAATAAATTATTGTTAAACGTAATTAGGGGAAAATCCAATCCGGAACTGGTAACACTGGCTGTCGGTTGTTGTGACAAAATTTAACAAAACATAAGTACAAAAAAAACAAGTTTATTTTATTTTAATCTCACTGATTGAAATAGATTTATTCATATATTTAATATAGATATGATTTGCCTTAGATAAATAATAAGTATAATATGTAAGATATGGAAAAAATCTTTTCAATAGCGCGATCTACCTAGTATTTTTTACAAAACTAAAAAAATCAAAAAAATCATTAAAATTGTTCAAAATTTTATGATTGGTAGAGTAAACATGGGTTTAACACTTAGGAACTCAGTGCAAATGTACCGAAATCATTGACTTTCATGTGAACATAGACATATTCAAAATATTAAATCACGCTGTTGGCCAATGTTATCAGAGCGATAAACTAAACTAACCTCCAAGAACTGGTTTATTTAAATATTCTTTGTAGAACCAAATATTCGTTCCTACTTTAGCGCTACGAATGATTTTAATACCTATGCAAATGTCTTTTGATACGAACATTTACAAAAAAGTTTTTAAATGTATTTTTTTACAATCATGTAATTAACTTAAAATTTACAAAAAACATGACTGTTTTATAAATTGACTGGAATTTATTCTAAAATTCAATAAGTGAAAAGTGAAGAAAAATAAAAAGTGATTAATCATATTTAGATTATTCACTTACTATAAATATGATAATAAAAAATATTAAATTTGATGTATTATAAAGTAATTATATAATATATAGGTCCTAATGACATTTTATAGCAGTGCCTCGCAGTTTCACCCACGTAGTTCTCGATTCCGTTTTTTTTCCTCTACGTAACCTCTCTGTTAATCTCGACTATATTATGTGTTCCAAATTTTAACATCATCTGTCCAGTGGTTCCGACGTTATTGATTAAAAAACATCCAGACTTTGACTTTTATAATACTAGTTTCATTTTACCGCTCTGTATCAATAGTACAACTGACTAGTACAACTAGTTGTACAAATGATACAAGTTTGTATTTTACATTATATATGTAGATGATGTAAAAGTAATCACAATTACTAATTAAAACAAGTTTACAAACTTTACCTCTGCATACCTACTCGTAAATTTTTAAAATTAGCCCTGTGAAATATTACCAGGATATTGTCTTTTACTTATTAACAATATAAGTACTCCTGATTCGTTTATGAAATTTAACCAAAAATACTTGTAAATGTTTACATTAAAAAACAGCTGAATATTACTTACCTATACAATTTCTGGGGCCAACTCCGAAAGGCATATAAGCGCAAGCATGTCTATCTCCAGAATTCTCAGGAGAGTGTCTCTCGGGATCAAATTTTTCAGGATCGGGGTAATATTGTTTATCGTGCTGGATTCCTAGGGGTGACACCAGCACCGTCATTCCTTTCGGGATGGTTACGTTTGTTCCAGGTATCTTATAATCTATTTTTGCATTTCTTTGTAAAGGTTCAACTAACGGGTACATACGGAGAGTTTCATCAAATACTTTCTCCAAGTACGTCATATCTTGTAATGTTTCATAAGTCACTTTTCCATCATGCTTTTCTAGCACTCTGTCAATATCAGCAATTAATTTTTCTTGAATATCCGGATTCTTAGCTAATTCAAAAATCATGAAAGCCATAGTCGTAGCACTGGTCTCATACCCGGCCGCATAGAACACAAACGCTTGAGCCGCGATCAAATCTTCCGTCAACTCCACTGACAATTGCTTTTCATCCTCGGTTTTCTTCGTTCCATATACTTGTTTCTGTTGTTTAAGTTCTAAAATTAAATCCATAAAATCTTTTCTGTTTGTTGGGACTCCATTTCTCTGGGTGATGACGTCTTTAACGAGATCAGAAAAGAACGTTACTAAAAAAGTTGGTAGTAGAGACATGTTTATTTTTTTTAATACACCAGGAAACATCATATCGAGTTCATTAGCGTAATCCAATGTAAAGATCAAATTATCAACTCGTCTCAAGGTTCTCATCATCTCTGAATCTTTCGTGACATCTACGTCTAATCCAAAGGCACAAGCTGATATAGTTGCAGTTGTAAATTTTTGAACAAGTGTGTGGATTTCTTGTTCTGGTTGGGTAGAGATGAGAGTATTAACATGGTCAATGAAAGTGTCGCCTCTTTCCGTGATCAAGTAGAGCATGTTCTTGAGCTTACCAGAGGTGAATATAGGAGTAAAGCGGTTCCGCAACACACGCCAGGTATCTCCATCTGCATGGAACAGGTTTGCACCAAGTCCTTCTTTGCTGAACTCGATACCGCGATCCACAAATACGTCGAAGTCCTTGATCATGATGTGTTTGATGACCTCCAAATCTCGAATTAGTAAACACGGGGTGGTCATTCTATATATACCGACGACCTTCTCGTTTGGAAACGAATCATACATTTCCTTAAAAACCAAGCCATAATTTTTCCGTCTTAGAGCCCCTTCTTTTAAATTCCCAAAAAATGGAAGCGGTGTTGGTCCCGCGACACCCCTATCTTTCCAATAGTTAAAAGTTCTTGTAAAGTAATAATATAGTAACGTAGCGAGTGTCACCAACGCGAGTGACATGTAAATGAGTGGCATCTTGTCTAGATCACAGTTCGCGGGTTACTGGCTGCAGAGGCTTTGACTGTAACTCTTTATATGAATTTTTTTATACCTACAGTAAATAAAATAGTCTAAACTCGTATCAGAATGCATAATAATGTTACCTTTACGTTATGAAAATAGCTTCTGTGATTACATGTTTTGCACTTTTAGAATTACTGTAGAAAATAAAAATATTACGCGGGTGTTCTCGTGACATCAGGTAACACATACATAAAAAAATATAGCGGTTGAATTGATAACCTCCTCCTTTTTGAAAGTCGGTTAAAAATCAGGATTACGAAAAGTTAATCGTCGAATCTTGGTTTAAGGTACTTATTGGTAAAATTTACTTTAAATCTGTAAGTAGTATGTAGATTTCGACATAGACAAGGACGCTATCATCACCACAACAACTGAGACAGCAAAAGGTCTAAGAGAAAAGCTATCGCACCGCATCTGAAAATATGGTTTTTACTCTGGTAAGTGGTTATGGTTCCGAAAAAGAGAGTTTCAGTCGCCTTATGGTAGATGAAGCCCTCATGAACCATTTCGGAGCCATTGTAATGGTCTCACGGCCGTCTGGTGTTGGCGAAATTGTCCTCATCGGAGAGGTCAAGCAATTGCCTTATATCTATAATTAGAATGAAAATGTTCCCTACTCTCTCTTTTTCCTTTTCTTCATCTAATCCAAAATTCATGTAAGAAAGAAAACAAATGACAGAATGAATGAAAAAAAACAAAGTCATGGACCCGGAGTCTGTGATGTTGCTAAATTCAATAATTAAAAAAAAGTACTAGGTACTTGCAATATTAGATACCGACATCTGAAGACAGTAGTCACCAGATAGCGATGTTGCATTATCAATCTTCAAAGATCTTCATGGACATCAGTGACTACTGAATAGATAGTGGGGAAGCTCCACCCGAACGAAGCCGAAGACATTCTCTAGCACGTATACTCTAACACGTACCTTTGTATATGAATTTATCTCTGTACTCATTATCTTAAAAATAGGTAGTTTTTGTGGTGTGAGTATCCTAGAGTATATAAAATCAAGAATATACATACTTATGTATTTTTTTAAATATTTCAGGAGTAATAAGTTCTGCTAAACCACATTAGGACAAAAAAGTAGCGTTTCAATAATAGACTACTTTGTTATTAAACGTTCGTATCATTGTGTCTCAGCAACGTTGCTTCATATGTAATTTAGATAGCATTTTGTACTTATGTACATTTATCTTGATAAGCTGTCGTATCCGGCATTTTCGTTTTTGTGACCTGCGAGGACGCGAGGTCGCTTCAAGACTGTTTATATACAACCGTTATTTAACCGATAATCAAAAATTAAATTTGTTCATCCATAATTATGTATTTGTCAAATTAAAAATATTAAGGTCAGGGGAAGGGGAAACATACTTTATTTTTCATGTGATATTTATGTTTATTCACAGTATTGAAGAGATAGTAATAGTTTTGATAAATATTTAACTTGTTAGTCTGTTAGCTTCCTAAAATAGAACGTCTTTTTAAGTTATCTACAATACGTTTGAAAAAAAAATCTAAATAAGAAGGCTAGTCCTGTTGTTCCCCTTCCCCGGTTTTTGGGGAAAGGGAAACTGTCTCCATAAATGTGTGAATAACAATACTAATGCTACGTACACATGCAAGATTTTAAGTTTTAAGTTTTCCTTAATCAAATGTGAACTCTAATGCAATGTAATAATATCCTAAATAGAAGATATTAATCAAAATCGGAATTCGGGGTAAGAGAAACATATGAGGTGGAGACAGGGGTGACAAACTAATTTTTTTTTAGTACATTATTTTATTTTACTTTTATAGAACACGAAAAAATACATTTCAAAATTATTTGACCTCTTCGACCAATAGTAGGCTTAGGTAATTTGGTAACGATCTAACGATATCCTCGGTGTGGTTCACTTGCGAAATATCATCTATTAAAGGAAAAGTGAACAGGGTTTCACTCTCTGCTTTCGATTTTTTCCTATAGTATTTTGCTAATGGGGACAATTCCCCCATCGTTTGCATCATTTACATTTAAAACTACTACAACATAATGTTTAATTGAATTTTTGTAGTTGGGAGCAACCTTTTCAATTTTGTCCACCAATATTTATTTATATTTATTTTGTATCGATACTTATGAAACACAATCTTTTTCACAGATTTTAAACTCCTTTCAGAAAATAAAACAGATGCGACATGTTTTTAAAGAAAACTCGCGGTAAAGGTCTAAATCAATCGAAACTAGTACCGGTATCTCAAATGTTTATTACCTATGTCGGGAAAGAGGAACATATGTTCCCCTTACCCCGGTCTAAGTAGTCCCTTTCCCCACTTGTGAATTTTTAGGTAATGCTGCTAAATACATCGTATTTTGGTATTCAATGCTGAGTTTTCACAGGCTTGTACATTAAAAATCTTAATAAACACATAAATGAATACTTTCACATTAATACTCTTTGTAGACTACTTTTTATCACACTAATCAGCACCACCAAAATTTGCCGCGAGCTCACATTAGCGCCGTTGTCCAACTGATTTTATGTTTGTATCGAATTCATGTGTTGTGAATGTGAATGGGATAGCGCCATTTGTATTTTTTCAATGAAACTCAATTTACGTTACTGCTTTAGCGACCGAGTAATTATTAACCCTTTGCTTAAAATATTTGATTTACAAGCTACTGTTTCTCTTACCCCATAGTTCCTCTTCCCTCACCTGACCTTACATCAGTCAATTATACAATTAAAAATAACATCAACAGTAAATTAATAATTCACAAAATTACATAATCCACCCCTAACGGTAGACGACACAAAGATGTCTATTACGCTGGGAGCATTACCCCGCTGAATAGCGATGGACAATTTTTGTGCCAAGTACAAGCCGGAGCGACAGTTACCGCCATTTTCCCTCGTTCGATGTCCTAACTCTCTAACCAGCTCCCGCGCCTCAGTGCCCAAACTGCCCAGCGTTTCCACTGCCATGGGGAAATAATTATAAAGGGGTATCAAGGGGTACATGGACGTGTACTTTTGCCGCTTCTTATTAGCGGCATCTTCAGCCGCAGCTGCTGGCGAGCGGGTTGAGCGGGCAAGATGACAAGCCGTACTAAGACAAGTAACGTACCACACCAGACAGCAGACACTTCAATCAACACATTATATCGTTCAGAGCGTGGTGGCGCGGAAACCTTCCCAATTGAACCAACCCAATATCATACCTCAAATTATTCCTAAATATATGTACATGAATGTTCTACATAAAAAATATTTAAAACAATGATTTTAATGAGGCGGTTTCATAATGCAAAAATATTTGCTTAAAATAGTTGTCTATTTTGAGACAGGTGCATTCAAACTCGGATATTATGTTCTTGATAATTTGATTTAGTCTAAAAAACAACTTATTTGTGTCAAGAATTATCATGCAGTATTTTAGTACCCAGATATTAATCTAAAAAGTTGAATTTATAAGTATTTTTAAACCCTCAGCTGAGAACGACAACTTCCTAAAACGTCAACTTCCTAAATCGACAACTCGCCGTAGAGCTCCACCAATGGATGGGCCGATTTGATTTATTTCTTCACAACCTACCTCAATATGGGTATCAAATGAAAGGGCTCGACTAGTAAAATACTATAAACTATGAAAAAATTCAAATCCAAGATGGCCACCACCACAAAATGGCGAATTACAATAATTATTTTCACTACTACTTCAATATGGGTGGCAAGTGAAAGGGCTTGACTAGTGGAATGTTGTACAGATAACAAATCCGAGGTAGTCGGGGTTACTCAAATGTTTTAATTTTGTTCTTGTAATCAGTATTTTCGACCTCTCAACCAATTATATTGCCAGCCTATAAGCCTCAAATGTTTGACAATTTAATCTTTAAATCGCGATACACAAAAGTCACAATTTGACAAATATGCGTAAATTAAACAATCAATAGATATCGTATTTAACTTGTTTTTAGCTATATTGTAGCTAGACTTTTAAAGTGAAAACTTCTTTTGGCGGTTGATAAAAATCCTTTGGTTGATCGAGGAGCCCTGTTGTTAAAATTTCTAAAAAAAAAAAAAAAAGTGAAGGTTAAAATTTCTGACCTGTACAATTTTCTTTGGCAATGTTATGGCGAGCCCACAAAATTGACTTATCAATACAATCATAATAATATGTTATCCTCTGTTGGCTATCAACAGGATGATCCCTTCGGCCTGCGACCTTCGCCCGGGCCATCCACCCTATCATTCAACGTCTCCAGTCCAAACTAAACCTTTGGTACTTGGACGACGGAACTTTGGGAGCGATGCGAATACTGTTCTAACTGATTTATAAAAAGTCAGACGGTTTTCTTCTCATTGGCTTAGAACTAAATTTCTCAAAATGCGAACTTTTTTGTTTGCGCCACATGTCACATGGCTTGAACATCTTGATTATCTGTAGACCTTCATTGGTCTATGGATAATTCAGGTGTGCTTAGTGTAAGTAGTTAGTTATAGGTATGTAGCGTTGTATAGTTCTCATCATATTCTGAACTGAAATTTTTTTAGGCAACCCATTTGCAATATATTTATTTGTTGACATTAAATTACATATAAAATACTTTTCATCCAATAAACAGCTCGGTCAAGGTCATTGTATAGCGGGATCTCCTACCATAGTCAAATTTGTTTCTAAATCTGAGTTGGTACGAAAAATTTTAGATAGGCAGCAGGTAGCTGAAGTTGTATAGCGGGAGCTTAGACCATTGGCAAAGGCTTACAATGACCCAATTCTTAGACACATGCTCTCACGTCTGCACGTACGGTACGAAAGTTCTCAAAAAGTAATATTTTTTCCTGTTTTTGTTACATTCTTCATTTATGCTACGCTCCTGGTGATAGTATATATACGTTATGTTATAGCCTATAATAACCTTCGTCGATAAATGGATTATCTAATAGAAAAATAATCTTTCAATTCGGACCAGTAGTTCCCGAGATCAAAGCGTTCAAACAAACAAACTCTTCAGCTTTATAATCTAATATATAAAATTCTCGTGTCACAGTTTTCGTTGCCATTCTCCTCCGAAGCGGCTTGACCGATTTTGATGAAATTTTTGTGCTTATCCGGTATCTATGAGAATCGGCCAACATCTATTTTTCATCCCCCTAAATGTTAGGGGTAGTCCACCCTTAAATTTTTATTTTATTTTTTGGACAAAATTTTTAATTTTCATTTGTTATGATATAACATACAAAAATACATACAATCCTCAATTTTCACCCTTCTACAATAAAGCCTTATTTTTTAATAGCCATTTTAGTAATTTGATCATTTTTCCTCTCCGGTCGAAAACTGATCAATCGTCATTTAATTAGTTATCCCCCGCCAGATGTCTACAGGTGTCACTTCTGACCCAGTAAACAGCACGATAATTTGGTGATCAAAAGTAGCCTATAGCCTATAGCATATATATAGTTTTAACACGCTAATCTCGGGAACTACTGGACCGATTTAAAAAAATCGTTCACCGTTCTTTCTTTTGTACGTAATCCTTGAATGCTGTAGGTTATATATAAATATAAATATTTAAATATTGGTGGACAATTCACACACAACACCATCTGACCCCAAACTAAGCAAAGCTTGTACTATGGCGGCCAGATAGCTGATATAATAATTATATTATTAAAAGGAACCCAGTTCCGCCATGGTACACAAAAACGCAATGATTTGGAAGGAAAGGGTCAAATTAAAAAGAACGGAATGAGTTGTCCCAATTGTGTTCAATTATGTTCGTATTTTATAAAACAGTTCTGAATTTGACCGTTCAAATTTACTACATGAAATGGAATTGAAAACAAATCTAATAAATCGACAAAAAGCAAAAACTTTTGTTTTTTTTTCGTTTTGCAAATTTAGACTCATTGTTTTCAATAGCTGCATGACCCTGTCAGTAGCCCACCCTTGTCCTCTACTAGACATAATTGAGTTTCAGGGCGTCCTATACTACGTTTTGCCTATTCGCGGTCTCCATTCTAGAACACGTATACTACTCCAACGGTTATCGGACTTACGACATATATGACCAGGCCTCAGCCACTTTTTTTTCTGGCCTCTGCCACACTTGAACACAGTGAAGTTTTCACATTACCTTTGGGTAGGTATTTGAGGTATTTGAGGCAAGCTGAAAACTTGTTAGTTCTTCTATTATATCCTAACACGGAGGCAGTAGACCTGGCTTTAGTTAGTACCTATAGACTATAAACTATACCCGTCTGCAATCTACCTAAAGTTTGCTGCCAGGTCTTGGAATATGCCGCCAAGAAGGTAAGAAGGTAATGTGAAAACATCACTGTGCACCGGTTTGAAGGACAATGTTTCCATTGAAATTACAGGGCATAGAGATAAAACATCGTATATATCTGGGTGACGAGCGCAGTACAATGTTAGGTAATGATTTGGATTCTTAATGTTCCAATAGCTGCGTGTCACTGCGGTGTTACGTGGAAAGCATGTTGCTCACCATCAGGCACATGTTCTGCTCGTCTCTCGTCACTGTATACCGTAACTTAGGGCGCCTGGTGATCAGACCTCACCATGGTTAGAGTCACGCACTGACGTAGTCAAAAATCCATTGGATGTATCAAAACCTATAGAGGGAACTAATTGCGGATACAAATTTAAAATCCCTTCAGAATCTATCGCTTAATTATCCATCCTTAGGGACAGCATAGTTCTTTTAGAGCAAAGTGCAGCTTCTTTTAACGTATTTTTTATGCTTCGATTCAGAATTTCGAGAAGAAATTCACCATGCAAACTCTTGGTAATACTTTCACAAATCGCATCCCTGAAACTAAAAATAAAAGCCATTAAAAATTATGTCATTGGAGAATGAGTCAAAAGAGTGAAAATAATAACACAGTAAACAAAAAATACAGTAATGAATAAGACGTAAACAAACGTTTTCGTATCGATTATGTGGCTTATTCCCCACGGCACTACCAAGCCGCACTACTGGTAGTGCCGTGGGGATTTTTTTCCTTCTGCACTACTGGCCAGTAGCATCGTGGGGAATTTTTAAACTTCTTACATCTTCGTTCCCTTCTGCACTACTGAGTACAAAAACGTTTTACCAGTAGTGCCGTGGGGAATATTTCTGCACTACCAGCCAGCAGTTACGTTCTGGGTAATTTATAATGGGTCTTTTTACATCACCATTCCCATCGACGCTTCTACTCGTACTACACTATATCCATTAAAATATTCATAACTACGCGTGAAAGAGATAAACATAAACAGTCTACTAAATGCTATTAACTACTAACTCGGGGCCTTCTCTCTGAAGTCACCGTTTTTAAGTTAGTGGCATTACGCATATGACTTTGAAAACACTGGTGCACCTGGCATGCACCAGCCTAGACGTTCTTATCACAAAAGTAGAGTCAAATCTTTTCGTTTGTGGTATTTGTATTTATAGTGTAGTAAAGCTATACCTCCATTTATTTAGATGAAACTAAAATTATATATAATTATATATTGTATATATGTCCATTCACATTCACACGTACGGCACTATACAGACCAAACGCCTGGGCTGATTTTTATAATTCACACGTTAATCGATTCCTCTTATTCTCGCGAGTGACACTAAAGACATGTCATTAGTATAAGTTCAATATGGTGGCTACATGACGCCATATTGTCCAAATAAAAAAATTTAAGTCAACAGTTTGTTAATATCAAGAGGGGAATCATTGAATAGGTATTTAAAAATAAGTTTTACTTTTCTTTCAACTTTTTTTGATTTAGCTGACCGTTTATGATGTTTATTTTTAAAGATATTGCCTATAACATACGTGAAAATCAGTTATCAGAAAATACGCGAAGTAAGTAATGTAGCTTCTGGACCCCATATCTCAAAATTGGCCGTCTAAGCAAGTGAGCGAGTAATCATGTGTTCTTAGCACGTACTAACTCTACTCAATCGTCCACATTACATCCATCAGAAAATACGTGACGTCTGGCGGCCCTGGGATCTTACTCTACAAAGTATTTAAAATAGAATCAGTGTTATTTGTTTTGACATTACAAAACGCTTGTTTTATCTATCTTTCGATATTCTTATCTTGTCTATCATATTGCCTCGTTTTTGTTTTTGTCGATTTTTTAATCTAAAAGGCCATATTTGAAAATGTTGTAAGTGTGTAGGTATATATCTAAGTGCTAAGAAGGGATATAATAAAACCAGCTGGAATCTCCGTCCATTGTTTTTATGTACAAAACTTAAAAATAGATAAGTACGCTTAAATTACATTTTTTTATTGGTAGTAGATATATAGATTGACTGCCCTAGTGGCTTAGTTGGTAGTAGCTCTGCCTGCGAAGCCGAGGGTCGTGGGTTCGATCCCCAGCCAGTGCAAATATATTTGTGTGAAGAATTCAAATGTTTGCACTGTGTCTGGGTGTTTCTATGTATAATAAGTATGTATTTAAAACTATATAAGTATTATATCAGCTATCTGGCTGCCATCACACAAGCTTTGCTTAGTTTGGGGTCAGATGGTGTTGTGTGTGAATTGTCCACCAATATTTATTTATTTATTTTTTAAAGATTATCACAGTAGACTAGCTGCACTCTGCTGTTTTATACATATGTATAAGACACAGGAAGCTAAAAAAATCCTTGGAATATTCCAAGGGATTTTTTTAATTTCCTGTGATAAGAAGTACTCTTGTATTCCTTCAGAGTAAAAGTAATCGTTACACCAAATATTTTTTCACTTGGAAGAACGCGATGGAGTAACAAAGTACAAAGAAACACACCTGCAACACACAACAAGAGTGTATGTGCATGCAAATACATATTAAATTGCAGTGCTGTAATTAGGGGAGAACCAGCGTAGTGCCTGATGACTACACTACACCATCTTTTGAGTAACGCATAGGCGCAGTTAAAATACATCGTGAGCACAAAAATCTTTTTTAGAACACTAATTGCAGGTACAAATTTCAAATCCTATCAGAATCTATCGCTTAATTATATTAACGATTATTCCATCCTTAGGGCCGGCAAGGGCTCTTTTAGGGCAAAGTGCAGCTTCTCTTAACGTATTTTTTGATGCTTCGATTCTGAATTTCGAGAAGAACTTCACCATGCAAACTCGTGTTTGTACTTTCGCAAATCGCATCCCTGAAAACAAAATAAAAAGATATTAAAATATTTGATTAATTGTCAAAAAGGAGTGAAACAATAATTCTCCGGCGCTGGGCAAAAACAAAGGTGCAAATAAAGAATACTGCATTGAGTACCATGTATGTACTCGTATGTAAACGTTTTTGTAACGTATTATTTCTTCTAAAACCTGTGTAAGCAAATTGAACCCCATTTACATATTTTACTATTTTTTTCATATTCATTCTGAGTAGTTTTATCCCTAAAATCCTATATGGGTCGCGGCTCTTACTTTCTATTTCATTATGAATATTGTTTAATATATGGGCACCAGGAAATGTTTCAGTTTTAAATTTAAAACAAGAACAAAATTAAAAATTTTGATTAACCCCCGACTACCTTAGATTTGTTATCTGTAGAACATTCTACTAGTCAAGCCCTTTCATTTGATACCCATATTAAGGGAATTGTGAAAAAGGAAATGTAATTCGCCATTTTGTGATAGCGGCCATCTTGGATTTGAAATTTTTCATAGTGCAAAGTATTCTACTAATCAAGCCCTTTCATTTGATACCCATATTGAGGTAGTAGTGAAAAAATATTATATAATTCGCCATTTTGTGGTGGCGGCCATCTTGGATTTGAAATTTGTTATAGCGTTTAGTACTCTACTAGTCAAGCCCTTTCATTTGATACCCATATTGAGGTAGGTTGTAAAGAAATATTTTGTCCGCCATTTTGTGGAGGCGGCCATTTTGAATCGATATTAACCAAACATAGCTAAGAACACCCGCACGGATATTAACTTTCAAATAAAAAAAACCGCATCGAAATCGGCCCATCCGTTTGAGCTCTACGGTGCCACAGACAGACACACACACAGACAGACAGACAGACAGACAGACAGACAGACAGACATCGACGTCAAACTTATAACACCCCTTTTTTTTGTCGGGGGTTAATAAGGTCAGACTTAGATAGACAGACTTGCAACTATTACATAAGTAAAACTAAAAAGCAATTATCATTAAACTTTAACAAACTCACCGATGCAATTTCTGGGACCAAGTCCGAACGGCAAATATGCGCAAGCATGTCTGTCTTTAGAATTCTCTGGAGTATGCCTCTCAGGATCAAACTTCTCAGGATTAGGGTAGTACTTTTCATCGTTTTGAATCCCTAATGGCGATATCAATACCGTTGTCCCTTTCGGAATGGTAAGGCTAGTTCCAGGTATCTTGTAATCTACTTTAGCATTTCTTTGTAAGGGTTCCACTATTGGGTGCTTGCGTAGAGTTTCATCAAATACTTTCTCTAAATAAGTCATATCTTGTAGTGTCTCATATGTAATTTTGCCATCGTGTTTTTCAAGCACTCGATCAATGTCAGCCATTAGTTTATCCTGAATATCTGGATTTTGGGACAATTCATGTAACATAAATCCCATGGTCGTAGCACTAGTTTCATAGCCAGCAGCATAAAAGACAAATGCTTG
Source organism: Ectropis grisescens (assembly GCA_017562165.1). NCBI lineage: Eukaryota > Metazoa > Arthropoda > Insecta > Lepidoptera > Geometridae > Ectropis > Ectropis grisescens. Next base: position 16,201,092 of record CM029787.1, on the reverse strand, counting down.
AGCAGCAATAACGGCTTCAGTCAGTTCCAACGATAACTGTTTATCCTCTTCACTTTTCTTCGTTCCGTAAACCTCTTTCTGTTGTTTAAGTTCTAGTATCAAATCCATGAAATCCTTTCTATTTGACGGAAGTCCTTTCCTCTGTGCCACCACATCTTTAACAAGGCCGTAAAAAAAGCGCATAATAAATGCAGGGAACATTGAAGTATTCATTTTTTTTAGAATGCCAGGATACATCATATCTAGCTCAGAGGCATAAGTTGCACTAAATATCATCTTATCGATTTTATTTAATGTTTTAATCATTTCTTGGTTAGTGTTTGTGTCTATATCTAGGCCAAATGCACAAGCGGATATCGTAGCTGTTGTAAATTTCTGGACGAGTGAATATATATCATGTTCCGATTGCTTGGCGGTTATAGACTCGACATATTTGATAAAGTCGTCTCCTCGTTCCGTGATCAAATAAAGCATATTCTTGAGCTTACCAGAAGTAAAGATAGGAGTAAAGCGATTTCGCAGCACGCGCCAAGTATCTCCATCTGCGTGGAACAGGTTCGCTCCTAGACCTTCTTTGCTGAACTCGATACCACGATCAAGGAATGCGTCAAAGTCTTTAATCATGATATGTTTAACAATATCCAAATCACGGATCAGCAGACACGGTGTGGTCATCCTATAAATTCCAACCACTTTTTCATTTGGATACGCGTCGTACAGTTCCTTGAAGACAGCTCCAACATTTTTTTGTCTGAGTGCGGATTCTTTCAGGTTCCCGAATAATGGGAATGGTTTTGGTCCCACGACGCCCTTATCTTTCCAATAGTTAAATGTTCTTGTAAAGTAATAATACAAGAACGAAGCTAGTGACACTACAGCGAGTGTTATGTAAGCGAGCTCCATCTTGATCAGGTGATGGCTCTGCTTCTACTGTATTGATTGGTTTCATGTTAGAGTTTATATTGTATTTGGTTAATGCTATAATGATTCAGCATACATATTTGTGTTTACCTAAACCGTTTCATACCTAATCTTTTTATACTCCATACCCGTTGTAAAAATAATTTTATCAGTAGGCAAGTTTCGTTATCTTGAAAATCATGGTATTAATTGTTTATCATTATCATTAGTTTGTTTAATTTTAAACAAAGATTATGCCATCTTGGATCATTCTGAAAAGATTTTTTTTGTAGTACAAACAAAAGAAAACCATTGTGTCTATAGTACACAAAAACAGTCAGAGATAGTAGAGTAGAATCAGCAAACTCAATTGTGGTGAAATTGATTGTTTATTTTTACTTTTTGTCAATTCGAAATTACCGAAAGAAAAACCAACAGAGGAAAAACAATTGAATTACGGTTTTCAAAACACAAAAGCATGAGTAAATCTAATATATAAAATTCTCGTGTCACAGTTTTCGTTGCCATACTTCTCCGAAACGGCTTGACCGATTTTGATAAAAAAATTTGTGCTTATCCGGTATCTATGAGAATCGGCCAACATCTATTTTTCATCCCCCTAAATGTTAGGGGTAGTCCACCCCTAAATATAATCTTTTAGTCAAAATTTTAATTTCTATTTTTTATGATACAACATACAAAAATACATACAATCCTCAATTTTCACCCTTCTACGATCAATCCTTATTTTTTTAATAGCCATTTTAGTAATTTAATCATTTTTCCTTTCCGGTCGAAAACTGATCAATCGTCATTTAATTAGTTATCCCCGCCAGATGTCTACAGGTGTCACTTCTGACCCAGTAAACAGCACGTTAATTTGGGGATCAAAAGTAGCCTATAGCATATATATAGTTTGAACACGCTAATCTCGGGAACTACTGGACCGATTTTAAAAAATCGTTCACCATTCTTTCATATGTTCGTAATCCTTGAACGCTGTAGGTTATATATGTACCACGGGCGAAGCCGGGGCGGGCCGCTAGTAGCTGTATAAATTTTAAATTAATTGGAAATCCTAACCAAAGAAGTTATATTTGAGATTAAAGTTGGGCAGTACGACAGAACCGCAATTTTATATGTAAGGATCTAATAATAATCATTTATATAGGTATGAGAGGCTAAAATAAATAATCACAAAATAATAACAATTGTATTAATAAAATAAAACGGAAAAGAGAGACAAATTTATTTCCATGATATAGTGATTTTTCAAAGCAGATCAAGTTGAGGTGATCGAAATTTCTTCAAATACAACCTGACTGAGCAGAAATTGTGTTGGGTTGCCAGACGGGCGCTTTTAATTGAGTAGCTATATATAGTTATATAGTTTATTGCAGGTGTTGTGTTATGCAATGGAATTGGAAATGTTCAACATTTTGTGTATTTACGAAGAATATTTAGGAGTCACAGAAGATAATTCCAGAATAAGAAGCTATATGAATCGGATTAATAGTGAAAGTCGCATTCTTCGATCCATTCGCGTCCCGCTGACTCAATTCGGTTGGAATAATGCGTGAGAGTCAACAGACAACCCATTTTGAGTTGCCGCGTGAATCAAATAAGTAGTCCTATTTTCTATGAAACCGAACGCAACAAAATTCACGCGAGTCATAAAAATACTATCGTTTGGCTTCAAAAAATATCGCCAAACATGAATATCGTTCTATAGACGCAGAAAAATGAGTAATTAGAAATGAAAAGTCTGTTCATTCAATCATGCAGAAATCAACCTGACTGTCATTTTTTTCTTATTACTGCAGTGAAAACAAATATTTCTTCTGTGAAAACTAAACATAACTATGTTTAGATTTAGATAAACTATTAAATACAATTTTAAAAGAAAATACAAAATTGTGGACAAATAATTTCAACAAAGAACAAAATTTAAATTTTCTAATCGCATCCAATAAATATATCTTGTAACAAAATGTATGTTATGTAACAAGATAATAAGTGCTAGTACGGTACTTTTATAAAAATAATACAAATTATTTGTACTTTTATAAAAATAATACAAATTGTTTGGCTTGTGTACATTTTGTTGTACTATTTTTTATCTTGAGTCCCATTAACTGTGGTGATTAACTAAAATATTATTAGTGTCTTTTAGGATTTTTTAACAAAAATAGGTTTGTGCTTGTACACCATGTCGCTTGATAATGTGCATAAATATACTTAGAAGTAAACGGTTTACTCTCGATTTGTAAACACCCAGGATTTATCGATAAGGATCAAAGCCCAAAAACGTGCCGTACGTGCCATTGTTGGCGTATCGCAATGTACATCCGTCAGACCATATTTCAAGGAGCTTGGTATACTTACTTTACCTGCTATCTTGATCTATCAAGTGGCTGTGTATGTCAAAAATAATCTAGAATTGTACAACACGCGAGGAGAGAGACATTCTCGCAACATACGCAACGCCGACAAGCTGGATGTTATACCACACTCTCTCACGAGGTCACAGAAGTTAACTCACATTATGGGACCGGAAGTTTATAACACTCTTCCCAAAATAGTTATATCGGCCCCAAGTTTCGGCAGCTTCAAAAACAGATTAAAGTGCTGGCTTATCGATCAAACTTTTTTATAGTTACAGCGAATTTTTAGAGAGTGATGGCAAGTTCTCATAAAAATTTAAATAAATAA
>CM029787.1:15931544-16196980 GCA_017562165.1 Ectropis grisescens | reverse complement strand
GTACATTTTTATGGGAATTATATATCTATTCTGACTTATATCTATTGATAATGTTTCTCAATAAATAATATAATCTATCCATTTAGTTTACTAGCTCCATGTGAAGTCAAATTAGCCTATTTCTCGAATATGACTCAGGCTTCAGAAGTGTTTATTAATCATAGAATATTTACAGTGGTGGTTCATGTCCCCAGTATTTCAATGTAGTTAAGTTTTCAAGCAAAAAAAGGTTTGCAGTAAAGCTCAGCAAGGTTCGTCAACAATGTGTTACTACCGCTACGAAGTAAGATCTAGTATATATAAACGAATTTAATTCACGGGGCCTTGGGCCACAAATGGCATGCAAGTAAACCACACGCGACAAAGTTTGCATGGAATAGATAATTATATTTTTAACCGGAAGCCGTGTTCAAATATGCCTATTCTTTACGCGGTTAGTTACTAAATAAATGCGCAGTAGGTAGATAGGGACTTGGGCTCAGCTAATATTTGGACACCAACCACAACGAATACTTGTCAAACATTTGTCATGCCAACTTGTAACATTACACACACAGTCATGGAAAGTGGCACTGAAGAAAAGATAAGTACAAGTTTACAGTGAAAGTGGCACAGAGTGAGAGATATGAATGGGCTCTTTTATATCTCTTGCTTTCTCTAATTCACCGTAAATTAGGCTCTGAGTAGCACAATGCTGTTTTCTGTCATTGAGATTGTGTAGTCAATCTAATCCATGGCCACCAGGTTCTGACCATCCTAAGTCCATAGTTATTGAAAACTAGCTGTACCCTGCCACGCTTCGATGTGGCACATTGTGATGCAAAAATTATATAAAAACAATCCTTGATGCGGATTATATATCATTGTATAATTTCAGCTCGATCAATGCAGAACTTTTTGAGTTTTTGAAGCGTACACAAACTAACGTAACATTTTATATATGTATTTAGAGATAGATAATAGATTAAAAGTCAAGGATCTACAGATACAAAACAATTTTATTTTTTACCTTTATCTGGATGATGTAATGATAGATTTCCCAAAAACTACGAAATTTGGTCGACTGTCTGAGTTTAATTATAAATTGAAGTCGACTTTTGCTTTTTCTTCTTCTTCTTTGTGCCGCTAACTTAAACGGTTAAAGAAGAAGAATCTTTCGAGGTTAGTATGTCAACTGGGTCAGCGTGGTGGATTATGACCTTGGCTCTTTCCTTGCGAGGGAAGTCCCAGCAGGGGAACATTTAGTGCGCTGTTTCTGCTTATACTTTTGTTTTTTCGGAGAAAAATAAATTATTCAAGATATATTATTTTGTATTTTTAAAAATGGACTTGTTTGGAAATGTTGTAGTTGTCACATGTCACTGTTATAATTGCATTTGGTGGTAGAAACCATCATGCAATACCCACACAGCCCCCGTGACTGCGAGCGCACCCCACGCTAAGGATAAAGCAATAGGTAAATGTCTATGTTATAAATGCGGTGCGACACCCGTTGCTTAGTTCTTTCTCCTATCTCCAGTGACTTTAGAGGCATTGCGTTTACACTCTTAAAGCCGTTGTAATTAGCCTTGACTTTACAGACATTAAAGCTTAAGGTTTAATGAAAGATAAGTTGGTGTAAACATTTAAATGTTGCGGCTGTAACGGGACAGCATATTAATTTACGTGGTGTTGAGGTTGCACTAATGAATGTTAATTATAATGATAAACTGAACATTTTTTCTTTATAGTCTATAAACAGAACGAGCAGAACATGTGTGTGATGGTAAGCAACACGCCTGCCCATAACAACAGTGTCATGAGGTTATTGGAACATGAAGAATCTAGACTCATTACTCAGCTCTGCCTGCGCTCATCACCGACACATACTCGTATAAGATGATTACTATGGTCTGGAATTACTCTGGAACCGTTATTGAAGGGTACTGGATCCAGAGTAACTTAGACTCTACGAAGAGTCCCCACTATCCAGTGTTCAAAACGTATTCAGTTTCAAGGACGATTACGCAACACCCGGCAAAGCGGTATTCCTATCTCCTTCTTTAGCTAAGATAGAGCAGAAACCAGGTGATTTATTTAAAAAAGGTTTCGTTTTTTTGCGAATATCCTCATTACTGGATAGGAATTATGTCAAATAAATTTTGGCCAACAACTATTCCACTCAACATCATAAATCAAAAAAGCTTAGTTTGAACCACGTTTGAACTATGGAACCACCACACAATTTCAAACATAAATAAAGGTATTCATAAATACATCCAGGCACCAAATAACCAAATAAAAATACGTAGGTATTCATCATATACAGCCTTTTGACCTGGGTGTGAATCGACGCGCTTCTTCTGTGAGCTGGTTCACTCTCGACCACAGAAATCTAAATAATAAGGTACGAGTATTATTATTTAGATTTCTGTGCTCCCAACTTAGCCACTAGGCTATTAAAATAGCTACACCAATTTATGCTCTAAAATTATTATTCTAATATATTTTTTGTTTTCTAGAGCAGTCTTTCATTTACTTTCTTCATCCTTAAATTTTTCTCCAGATTTCCTTTTTTGCTTATTTCATCTTAAAAACAAAAAAAGCAATGCCTCTTGAGCAGAAACAGGGATAATAAAAGCCGGTTAGAGACGTTTAGTAGGTACAATAAATAAATAAATATTGGTGGACAATTCACACACAACACCATCTGACCCCAAACTAAGCAAAGCTTGTAATATGGCGGCCAGATAGCTGATATAATACTTTTATAGTTCTAAATACATATTTATTATACATAGAAACATCCAGACACAGTTTTTACACACTTTTGGCATGTACCTACCTACTATAAATTTGGAACATGATCCTTAAGATTTCCGCTAGAAAGTAAAACAAACGACCGTACTTAACCAACAAGATCCTTAGTAAAACAGTTAACAACAGTGATGCGAATTATAAGACAAGCGGAACGCACCAAAGCTGAACTGATAAAGTAAAATACAAGGAGTAAATGCTCAGAAGAGGGGTGTTCGGGGAAGGGGGCGAGGTTTCAAGGTTCCAAGTTTCAGGCGCCACTGCGGGACTATGCGTATTTCTACGTAACGTACAACCCGACTAAATTAGGGTGGCCGCTTCAAGGCAACGTTCGACTTTTGAAAGTGCCAAAAGCCTTTTCGATGAGGGGCCTTGTGAATTTGGAGGTTTGTTGCTCGATAGATGTCGGTGATATCGTTTTGGTTGAGCTCTTTTATGTCATCAAGGTGAATCTAGGGATGGCTGCCATTTTGATACACGTGGCGGTAAGTAATCAAATGATTATGGAAGTTATTGTAGGTCTGTGCATTTATGTTGGTATATTTACATAAATAATAAACCCGTATGAGTGAAATATATCCTAGTTACGATAGTAAACTTGACTACAGTAGAAGTTCCTTTCCTTCATATCTACTTATAATATCTATATATATAAAACATACATACGGTCGAATTGAGAAGACTCTTTTTTTTGAAGTTGGTTAAAAAGGTTTCACAGGTCGGTACCTGTGAAACCGGTGGGTCCGTTCTATAAATAAGAGTAAAAACTTTAACTTCGATAATTTGATAATTAAAATTGATCACAGTGAAACATTGAGCTAGACACTCGGAAAATAAACTCTGTATTAGAGAACAATTGAATGCCTGTAAAACAAGTACAGGATACAGTGTCCTTCAAACCGGAACACAGTACTGATTGGATACTTCTGAGCAAACATTACTATATATAAGTTCGTATACGCCAATAAGTAAGCTATATTATTATATGGCCAAGCCTATGACAATAGATCAGTCTAGCATTCTAGCAAAGGGGTGGTTCAGCAAAGAATTCTACTACTATACTAATATGTGTATTGTACATTGCAAAAAATAAATATTTCATTCCCCTGAGCTGTAACTTAATTAATACCTCAATACAAACGAATAAATAACGTTAATTAATCCGAACATTAGAAATACTGTCGCAATATAATTGAGTTTGGTTTCCAGCTATAACGTGGGTATTAATTGTATGTTCGTTCAGTGACAATAATAACGGAGTTTGAGGTAAAAACGTTGCGTGCTACAATGCAAAATGAAACGCCGGGCTCGGCAATCACGCACACTGCGAGACCGCACGTCAAACATTACACCAATACATATACATCGAAATAAGGTCAATTAGGACTGAGGGAGTCGTAAGATATTGTATCTCTGCTTCGGCTCGTGTGCACATTTCCTTCAAGGTTCGTTTATTTTTATAAGGGTACGGCAATGCTTTTAGAAAAATATAAGTGAGATTAAACAAAGTTTATAAAATATGCGAAAACACATTACGTTTTTGTAAAGCTCGTGTTGTTCTGAAAACTAAGTTAATGGTGTCTAAATAGAACACTGAAAGTTAGCTCTAAGTTTAGTATCTATATCTCGGTGCTTGATTACGTCACAGGTCAGTTAGCTAGAATTAGTGCCCACACTAACACATAAGCCTGTCAATGGATGTGTGCTTTCTATGGAATAGACCGTATACCATGACTATGACGTACGTTTATCCACGTATTATGCCTATACGTAGATTAAACGTGTGTAAAACGCGTGTGTTTGCCAGTATACATTGATGTAAAAACTCGATGTGGTTTTTCAGAAATGGAGATCCAGTTAAACCTGTTTGCTTGTTGTTTATTCGTTATGGGGAACCTTCTGGTATGACATGTTCTAATTTCGAATTTCAGATGCATTAAAATACTTATATTATAATATTATTAATATTTAAGTACACAGATATATATTTTTGTTGTTCAGATTAGTACTTGTAATCTTATTAATTAAATTGAATCAAAAGTACTTGAATGTTATGGGCCGTTATTATCTGTTGTCTCCAATCCGTGCACGGTAGCCTGGAAGAGATCGCTCTTAGCGATAAGCCGCCGATTTTAATGTGATTTTTTGAAATAATAATTTAAGTTTATATTGTTTTTTTATATTGTGGCTTTTAATAAAGTGTTTTCTTATCTTATCTAATCATAAAACTGAAGCCTTTATTTGTTTGAACGCGCTAATCTAAGAAACTACTAGACTTATATAAAAAATTCTTTCACCGTTGGATATTTATTTTCCCTGGTCCCTGAGTGCTATTATGTACCACGGGCGAAACTTGGTTGGACCGCTAGTGAGCAGATAAAATTTTGAATGCTAGGCGACTGAAATGGTATTTTCATATCTCCTGCTCGACAAAGTCCAATTATATGTCATAAAACGTCAAAATAAAGCAAGTGATTGTGACCTTTCAAAGTGCAGAGGTAAGTAATATTGAGAAGATTCCCTAGGGATTAAAATGATTTTAATTTCGAACGTTAAAATTCGTATGAAAATTCTTACCCATAGTACCATTGTAAAAAGACTTTATTAAAAACTCGAACTTTTTTTTCCAAATATCGAACTGGGCACTCGCACGCACAGAAACAAAACACAAAAAAAGAAAATATAAAAAGGTGCCAATGAGTCGAATTATGTTAGTTTTGAATTGTATCACTTTAATTCTTAAAAAACACCAAAATGTCTTCAAGCGATAGTGAATTGACCCCGGAGTTCATCAAATTGGACGCTTTAGGGATTATTAATAATCTACTTCCAGAAAAATCGAAAGATAAATATTTTACATAGCCCTTTCTTTTAATTGCCTCGCAGAAGATATGAAAAGTAGAGTATTCACCTCTGAAGTAAAAAACTGTCTTGTGTCATAGGCGGCTTGAATCCCTCGCTTCACTCGGGACACTACAACTCCCTCGCTTCGCTCGGGAGTTGACTCGAGTCCCTCGCTGCGCTCAGGATCCAATATGACGCCCATGACACAAGACAGTGCTTTAGTCCCTTAGTGAGTAATCTACTATTATCCGTGATTTGCTTCCTGTTCCATTAACAGTTTATCAAATTGTAAGGTTCCCATGAATAGATCCCATGATAGATATAGATCATATTTTAGAGATACCTCATAGTTACTATAATGTAAATGCTAATCAGAATCTGATGAAGCATGTTATTCTGTAGCGTCTTAGTCTGTCTGTCTGTTATTTCTGTCTTAAAATGGCTCACACAACTCTCTACGCATAAAATAGCAAATGCAGAAAACACACTTAATAAAATAATCTTAAAGAACCTTTTCACCAAACTATTTTGAAACGCAAAATTTGCGAATCGTGTCTGTGGTATTCGTACTAATGATTTTTATTGCAAAATTCAAAAGCCATTATGGGACCGTGACTAATGAATTCGAATTTATGCAATACGGGCTCCAGAAGTCGTTATCTCACTCATACAAACGATAGACCTATTTTTTAATTAAGGTAACTTATTCGATATAAACATGATAATTATATAACTTCAAATGTAAAGAAATACACAGAACAGTAGCTAAGTAATATTGAATATATTACAACAATAAATATATAAGGTATAAAAAAATATATAATAAGGTATAATAAAAAAATTGAGTTCAAATCGCGAAAGTTTAATAACTTGACAAAACAGCGTTGTAGAAAAATCATACGTAAGTTTTCACTTCTATCGCCAGTTCTAATGACTACCAATTATTTTTTTGTAATAACCTCAGTTGCTTTACTGTTTGGAAAAGGTCTCCCCCAATTTCTTCCACTTAATACTGTATTATTTTAAAAAAATAGATCGATGAAAATGGATGGTAATCAGTAATATAAAAATGTACTCGTGATGTTCATTATTTACATTATTTATCAAAACAGCTCTATTAATTCGGGTGTGAAAACTCGCTCAGTTCGAATCGCAACTTTGTAATGCTATGGTATTGTACCTATTGTAAAATCAGTTTTTTTGTATTATGTAAATGGAGACAAACAACTCAGAAGGCTCATTTTTGTTTTAATTATTTTAAAACTCCACTTTCTAAATTAAATTGAGCTCATTAGTGCATTTATCACACTATGTTGCTAAAAAATAAACAAGACTTAGATTTTACTGAAAATGCATGTTTCAAAACATATAATATTGGAATACAGACATGGATTACATTTACTAATTGGAAATTCACAAACACAGCTTTTAGCAAATTGACCATTACAGTTCTGCGTGGAATGAAGGTAAAGTGATTGTTTAGAAATCTAGTACAGTGTTTATCTATTTGTACACTGTGAAACTATAACATTCAGACGAATAACTAATAAATTACACAGAACCTTAAGAACACTTAGATGAGAAAATATGTAAGTCTGTAGATAAAATTACCAAGTAAAAGTTGGTATGATAATGACATTTTAACTAATTTGTATGTCATTGTTGTAATAGATTGTAATTGAATTATAATAGGTATGTTTTGTTTATTACTCCTCGTGGTTGATATAGTTATGTATTATATTAGAAAATAATAAAAGCATTATTTATTTTAATGTAATTCCCGTAGTTGTGTTACTGATTAATCTCTGTGTTATTTTATCCTGTTTATAAAACCAACCCTAATCACTATTAGAACTACAATCTGATCAAATTATTTACAAGTAATTGACTGCGCTGAAAAAAGCTCTATACTCACTAAATATGTTTATGTTATATCCCATACATATTTTACTCAAGGCTTACTCTAGCAACCGTCAAGAACAAAACAAATTAGTACTTATAGAGTTTATGTTGATGTTTTTTTGCATTTTATAACGTCATTTGTACTCAAAGAGACAAAATTTAGTTTATGTCAAGTTTTGTAATACAATGGGAATAACACCGAATCAAAAATACTTCAAAACATAACTGTATGTTCCATCCGTTGGCGAAATGAAATTAAATTGTATTACAATAGTGCAATAGCATAGCAGCTATGCCAAGCTGAGTGATATGCTATACAAGCAGCTGTACAAGCTGTACAATAATACCCTTGGCGAATAATGCTGTAGTACCTACTGTTAGATATTTATTTGTACAGCGTCTTTGTTCGTAGAGGTCTACGAACTGATCGTAGCTAGCAGTTTCTTATTACTAGTCGAATACAAGCCCTCTTACAATATTATTCAGTTAAAACTTGAAAAGACAGATTTCATTTAGTTGAGTTTTATGACATAATCAGCAGTGAAAGTTGGACTATTTGAACTCATTTCATTTTTTTGTGCTACGCAAACAAATACTTATTAATTTGACAGCTTTTTGGTTCACTTATGCCTGCAAATGTTAACTCCAATTTTTATAACATTTCCAAATGTTTTATGTGTATTTGATAAATGTGCGAATAGCCTGTATGATAATTTTCATTTCTAAACACAATTTAATAATAATTTTGGTATTAACGATATTCAAATACCTAATTTAATCGTCACTAAATGGGTAGATTCATTTGAGGAAGTATCATTGGGGTATCACTTTCACTTATCATTGGGGTTGATAATTAACATATATAGGTAGAGAAATATTTACGGCGTCATATAGTATACCTATTACAAAATATGCCAGTCTACAAAAGAATAAAAACTGAACGGATTCTTACAGCAAGCATTACTTATGTAGTCGCTCTGCTAAATTCATTCTGAAAATCGTCGTCTTCTGAAAATTTGTTTTTGACGCTATAATTCCTATGTTATAAACTAGTGCTAAAAATAAAAACAAACCACATTTGGTCAGCAAGGTAGCAAAGATAGTATCCTAGCGACAAAAGATTCAACATTTGTATTGTATAAACATAAAACTTGTATCTTTGTATAATATAGAGCAACATGTATCATGGATAAAACACGCTTACCCTTACAGACTAACAGCGTGGCACTGTAACATTTTAACAAAAAAAGTCCGGAATCACTGCGCAGCACTGCACTGCGCTCACTTGTCGTTCAAATGTTTCCAATATTATTGCTTGGCGGTAGAATAAGAACTAGTAAAGTGTCGTGTGGTGCTTCCCCAGACAGACCTTTCGCGAGTCCCACCACAGCAAAAAGTATAACAGTCCTGCTTATTTTAATGTTAGTTACGAAATTTCGGATCCACGGAAACAATACATAAATCTCCATTTTATTTCCAACTACATAAAAATATCTAGGGCAGCTTTGGAGCGTGGCGTGGTTTGCGTAGACGACTTGGCGCCGCGCCGTCCCATCTTTCAGACGCAACGCAAGGTTGGCGCCAGCCGACGGTAGCGCATTAAACATGTGAGATACTGACCTCACTCAGTAACTTGGTCTGACTTCGAGATTTTAGTATTTTTAGGAATACGGATTCCTAAAAATTTTCGGCAAAACATAATTTAATATAAATTAATTTCTATGTTTCATATATAGTCTTTTAATGAAGTTGTTGTATTGTATTATAGTTTTTTAGCATTGGTAAAAATCTATTAAAATTTACTCAGAAATCTACGTGAAATGGACGATTAATAGTCAGTATTGAATACTGTAGAGGTTTCTGTTTTTGTATTGCTATATTTTTTCTTAATTTTCTACATACTTTTATTTTTATCTTTCGTAAGATATCATACCTACTAGTTTTAAATGTAAATTATGAAATATAGTTTAGTTAAATATAGATCTCATTAGTTTGTTTTGCAATTTTCTATCCATATACCTACATAAAACCCATGGTTCAATATCATTGTGAATTTCTTGTTTAGTTTGGGAGGAATAACAAAAGCTATTGCTATTGCTGAATTTCCGCGTTTGTTACTTGTCATAAAATTGCACATACATTTTCGGATGTATTCACGGGAAAAGTTGGTAATTTGAATGGTATTTTCATTTCCCCGGACAACCGAGCACATAACAAATTAAAGGAAATTCTCCTAAACCGATTTTAATTGATTTTATGTTTTAATTTGATTTGGAAATCTAAGTAAATAAAACGACTGTGGTTTCTGACTCATCTTACTCTTATTGAATCTTGAAATTTCACTTTCATGGGATTGGTTCTAGGAAATGGCTTGACATTTTAGGGTTCAATTCCACCTCTTTCAATACATAGTTACTCAGTATATCTGTACCAAACCAACGAGTACGTACATAAACAAGTGGTACCTATGATTGTGGATTTTTTAAAAATGTTACCAACCAAGAAATAAAAAAAGTGGCAACTACTTTACGATTTATTACTCGTATCAATCTACTGGCTCTCCACATTCTTAAGAAATGTATAATGTAATTGTCCCATATCGTAAAAAATGTTTATTCTTTTGGGTACGTATAAAAATGAGAAGAAGAAAATACCAGCGCAAATATGAACCAAACAACCTAATACTTTATCCTATAATAATCGGAATTCTTACACGGCATTGCTTCTCTAAAATGGTTGCGTATTTTTTGTCAACATTCGGCACTCAACTCAACTCAACAGTCACAAAATAATTTTGCCAGATTAAGTTTTGGAGATTATGGAAACGCCAACGCCAAGAAAGATAACTTATAACTTACGTATCTAAGTACTCGCTCAATCGGTTTCGATTTCAATGAACAATGAACATCGATTCTAGCTCCTAAGTTCAATGACTCCCAAGCTTATTAACGGAAAATAGGAACAAAGAATATTTTGCTCACTTATTGAAGAAGAAGGTTATTGCCCTTAGTGACATGAACAAACAGAATTTCTAAAACGATCGTGTACAGTGTCAGCTTTTTGTGTCTTTGTTGTGAATTTCTATAATTGCTCCCCGAGAAAAGTTTTAATCGTACACATACATTTCATGACATAAAACGTGACCTTTTCTAGTCTATGTGGGTCAAAAGTATTAGTGGGTTTATAAGCAATATCTTACAATTTTTCGTTGCTTACGCGTAATATCTGAAGTGATAAAATTCTTTGCAGTCTACCTAAGGAAGTACCACATATTTTCTTTTCACACAGTAACGTGCAAATATGGCTGCTTCATGAAAGATACTCGTGTTAACAAGTTATGATTAGGGTTACTACACAACCCAATCAAATAAAGCATATATAATAAAATAAATAATAATAGCAATAAAATAAACAAAACATAAGCTTGCTTTTGTTCACAAAAATACTTTACATATATGTGATTCAAGCCTGCTACTACAACATCATCAGACCGATTCAAAAATCCTGTCTCAATCCGAGATTCACAATATTTTGAAGAATATTTTTAGAAAAACTTGTCGAGGGATTTCACTGACGTGGGCTCACTTGTACCTACTAACTACAAAGTACAAGTGATTACGAAGTAGCGTTTACAAATTCATAACTTGTAAGTATTAAATGGATTGGAATAGCTAGAACTACGGCTTACGTGTTGTAGCTGTAATGGATTGTAAGGTAATAATGGTAGATCGTACCCTTTTTGATAACTTCTGCGTCAAACTGAACTAAACGGATTTTAATTCTTAGCAAATGGAAGTTTGAACCTAATTACTAAATAATTTGTTGTCTAATGTCATGCAAGTCACAGATTGAAAATGCTACTAATGTTATAAATGCGAAAGTTTGTGTTTGTTCTCAAGCACGTCGTAACTTCTGGTTGGACCGGGTTGATATTTGGAATACAGATTATAGTCTGGAATAGCACAGAGGCTTCTTTGTATTGCAGGATAACATCGGGAACGGGAACCATATAAACGGTAAAACCGTGGGGCGCTGCTAGTTTAAACTAATCTGAATACAAAATCTTTTATACATAATATCTTTCTGTTTTGATTTCCACCCAGTGTTAAATATTTGTGTGTTTCTATGTATACGTATATGTATGTGTGTATTTACAGTTATGTAAGTATATCTGCTATCTGTCTCCTATAGTGCAAGCTTTGTTTGGTAAGGCGTCTGATGATATTGTGTATGAAATGTCCACCAATAAGTATTTATTAGTATGTCGGCGCGTTTCAGAAAATGGTAACACCAAAAAGTGACGATATGTGACGTCACTAGCGAAGCGTCGTGTCTATGGTAGCGAGGCGGGAATTTTTGACAGGACTTGTCAATTGGGCGCCGTCAGCGCACCACGTTTGCGACGAATCGCTATAATTTTGTTATATTTTAATCTACCTTTGTAACCCACACGCCGTATGAAATTATGTTTACTGATATGGGCCTTCCTGCGCCTTTAAGTATTTGAATATTTCACAATTTGAAAATCAAAAAAAAAATTGATATGATGTTTACTCCTTCCATAGTAAAATTGTAAATTAAAGAATGCTATTAACATCTGTTTAATGAAAAACATAATGCTTTAGATCAATTTTAATACGCAAAATGATTGCTTAGGATCTATTTTAACTACACTATTTACTTCACTGACTTAGTAGTTAATTGGTAGTAAGTTGCAGAGCTATCTATGGGTCGTGGGTTCGATTCCCACCCACGGCATATTTGGGGTAAATACAGATACTTGTTCTTTGTATGAAAGTTTTTAATTAGCATAAGTAGATATTTACAGTTATATATTATGTAATATATCAGCTATCGGGCCCCCATATCACAAGCTTTGGTTAGGTCGGAGCTAGTTAGTATTGTGTGATGAATGTCTTCCGATATTTATTAATTGACCAAGTCACCGATAAAAGTTTGAGTTGTATATAGGTAGAGCAGAGTAGAGCCGTTAAACTCTAAAATTGTCAAGTTCCTACTGAAAAAAGGTTATTCTTGTTTTGAGACTGAATCTATTTTCAGTTGACCTTTTTCCGTTATGTAGATATCACAATTCAGTAGGTACTTTAACATTAAAGAGCATTTAGTAAAGTTAATTAAGTTGTTGCAATTATTAACGTCAATCAGTACATACAACTAACCGCTATCTAAATAGTGGAAGCACTGTTCTTATAAAATCTAGCAAAACTCAACGCCTTTAGGTGCAGGTATAGTTTCTTTGCGGGAAGAAGAGTTACATAATTCTTTAGGACTATAAAACTCTCAGCCAAGTTTATAGACACATTCACATTTAGGCCTTCAGCCAACATTACGTAATAATGTTTTTTCATCTATAAATGGCTACGCCTCGGTTTAGGCATTACAATAAACCTTTTACTGCTCAACTCGTTTTCATTATCATGCTACTTCTGAATTTTCGAACTACGTAGACGACAATAATTCGTCAGAAGACTATTGAAAGCATTCGTAGACATACACGGCGACGTAGCGGCTGCGTAGAGCCACAGTTCGTAGCCGCAACACACCGTAGACAATGCTGTCTTTATAAATAGTTACAACGTTCGTCAAATAAGCTCAAAGCAACATAAGAAATCGATATCTCATAGCAGGCATCGGCTTCAACTCTACCAAACATTGAAGTGTCAACAACGGAAACCAAAAAGAAACCTTTTACGTAACAAGTGATGATTGCTAAGCTTGAAGCTTATGAGTATGAAAGTAATTTGATATTCTAATAAATATACGAAATTTGGACAGAATGGCGTATCCGTTTATTATTCTATTGTGATAGCAATCTACTAGATATCGATTCTATAGCATGATTATGTTGCTCGAATTCGCTCGAATTCTCGGAATCTTATGAAATAGTCTGACAAGGGTATTCAGTCATTAAAATTTCGGAGCACAACAATGTGCGTCGGAATGATTATCCTGCGTATTTAGGAAACGAATTATGGGACCGACCTACATTGCGTCGCAGCGATCAGTGTCACTCAGATGCGTGCGTGTAAGCAGGCGGGAGACGGTGTGGCGTAGTGCGGGTGGAAGCATCATCAGCGGCGGCGGCGGCGGCGGCCGGCGCGCCGTGGCGCAGCCCGCACCAGCGGCCTTGCGGCGTGCGAGTCACGCGAGGTCGATAGCGGCCGGCGGCAGCCTCCGCGTCAATTATTCAGCACGCGACCGCCACCGCCACCACGCACCGGACAAAGGCGCTCGCGCACTGCGGCGACACCTACCAGGCACCGGTCCCGCGGCCGCTGACTCCTCCGCGCTGCTGCCTGATCCGTCACTGATCCCTTGTCACTGGGCGGGCCCGAGCGGCGAGCGGCGAGCGGGCGGCGCGCTCTGCTCGCGCGCGTTACGTAAAGGGCGCTCGGTGGCGCTCGTGTGCGCTCGGGCGCGCTCGCGGCGGCGGCGGGCGCTCGGTGCGGGGTCGCGCGCGGAGTGCCGCCGCTAGTTATGCAACGCGCCGCCACCGTCGCCCGGACGGGGAAAATCGAAGGCGAGGGGCGCGGAACCGGCGCGCGCACCCGCATCGATACCGCCGCGCCCGCCGCAGCGCCGCC
The DNA here is from genome assembly GCA_017562165.1 of Ectropis grisescens. Classification (NCBI taxonomy): domain Eukaryota; kingdom Metazoa; phylum Arthropoda; class Insecta; order Lepidoptera; family Geometridae; genus Ectropis; species Ectropis grisescens. The sequence goes on along the minus strand of CM029787.1, from coordinate 16,182,833 downwards.
CGCGGCGAGTCCAGCGCCCCGCATGCTACATTACACCGGAGACGCGGCACATTTCAGGACGCACTTACCGCGAACTTCGCTCACTAACGCGACATGCGCCACCTCGCCGACTCTGCCCCTTCCGCACGGGAAACCACTCGACTAATTGCGAGCGCTCTTAACTTAATCGGATGTTAGGACAACAATAGGTACCTATCGATGACCATCGTGGGCGTTCCCTTCTAACTTTTACATTAACTGATTGACGATTCTAAAAGAAATCATAATTAACTATAAAATTAGCAGCAAATAGGTCAGGCGTCGAAACTGAGGTCAACTGTGACTTTTAAAGCGCCAACATTCCAAGTTCTAGGAAGACGCGGCGGCTGAAGGCCGGCCGTACGTGGTCACATAATGGGGTTTTTCATGGCGGTCGAACGACTAACTACCACGCTGCGCCAGTTTATGTTGTCCTAGAATAAAAATGTTTTAACAAAGGATCGTTAGCGTGCGAAATGTAGGTTAGGCATGGAAAAGCTCGAAGTAATTTTCTAGTTACGGTGTGGTCGCAGGTTTTGAAGTTTTCGAGTTCAGAGTGTTGTCGATACCTGAAGTAACTCTTGTACCTAATTAAGTAGGTGCGGGATCGACGCGGCCTAAATCCGGGACATTTGACAAGCTCGCCGCCCTCGCTCGGTATTCACTGGAGTAAACCGTTTCTGTGTGCCATGATTAATTACAGGGCCTAAAGTAACGTCGCGGGTTTATGTAACGACATTTATGGAAGTAATACCCTGGAATCCTCAGACTGTTCAATTACCGATATGTTACAGCGAAATTTTCTGTACATGTAATTCTTTAATTAGTGTGTACATGGCCAGCGCGAGCTTTTAATAACTGCCCTGCTTAATCCAAAACTAGGTCTTAATCTGGCCTCGTGGCTTAGTGGGTCTCTCCTCTCTCTCCTCACTCTTCCTGCGAAGCCGAGGGTCGTGGGCTCGATTCCCACCCGTTGCAAATGTTTGTGTGATGGATTCCAATATTTGTACTGTGTCTGGTTTCTGGGTGTTTCTATGTATAGTAAGTAGATATATATTTAAAACTATATGTGTATTATATCAGCTATTTGGCCGCCATAGTACAAGCTTTGCTAAGTTTGGGGTCAGATAGTGTTGTGCGTGAATTGCCCCCAATATTTATTTATTTAATCTGAGCAGTTCGCCACCCTGAGTTATTCCTGGGTTTATTATTATTGGTTTATAATTATTATTGGTTATTTAGCCCTGTGTACACTGTACAAGGTGTGTTTTGCAGTGGTCGGACTCTTGCCAGAGTCCGCCTGGGGAAGTACCACACCTTTGCCAATTATTCTACCGCTAATCAGTAATGTGCCAACATTACTGTGTTCTGGTTTGAAGGGCAATGTTACCAGAGAAATTACAGGGCTTAGAGATATAATATCTTAGATTTCTGGGCGAGGATCGCAGTGTAGTGCTAGATAATGAGTTGGACTCTTCATGTTCCAATAGCTGTGTGTTACTGTGCTGTTATGTGGCAGGCATGCTGCTTACCATCAGGTTTATGTTCAGCTAGTATCGTATATACTCTATACTATAAAAAATAGACACATCACAACAGCCCTATTACTCTACTGTACAAATAAATTTATGTTTGCTTACAACAAGTAGGTAGGTATTTAGAATATGGTACGCGAATGTTTTTATATTCAATCCAATTTGTGAACCAAGAGGACAAAGGACAAAGGGTAAAAAGTACAATACTCCAACTTTTCTCTAAGTTCAACGTTTTCCTTAACATCTGATGACAGCGAGTAATACATACCTATAGGTACATACATGTACTCGTATATAACAGACAAGAGTAAAGTTGAGTAATGGGTGTAATTTGGCAAAGTCAGCAGAAATGGTGAAAGATTACAATCGCTTCAGTTTGACCCCATAACGGAATGGCGAGACTTGTGGGACCCGTTATTTAGGTTACCTACTTTGTTATCAACTCGTCTTTTGCTTGTTTTTCCAAAAAGTAAGGTTGTTTTTAAAATCAAAAGAAGCAAGAACATGGGTATTTCTAAATATCCAATCTTTCGTAATTATAGTGATACTAGCAGCGGCCTGCGGTTGACCCGCGTAGTTCGTGTTCCAGCTATTTTCCCGGGATACAAATTATGCCTATGTGTTCTTTTAGACCAAAGTTATCTGGGCTACGACTCATTTAATACAAGCTTACTTACTCGGGACCCACCTCTAGAAATTTGTATCGTTACCCATATGAATAAAAGACTTTTCAAATAAAAAACATTTTTTAAAGATTTTTTTTGTTATTCAATTATATACCTGCAGCATGTTTCGCTATCATACAGTTTTGACATCAACTTCAATTAGAGTTGATTTTAACCGCAGAAATTTGATAAGTCCAATTTATTTCGGTATTTAGTTTTAATGTTTTAATACCAGATAAACCTAAAATTCTTAATACTGCTAAACAATTTACTGAACTAAACTATGTCGAAATTGCCAACGATATTGGAGCAATTAATTGGAATAATTTCTACTCTCACACAAATCCTAATAATGCAGCTAATGATCTTGTCACCATGCTGAAAGACATCATTAAACAACACAAAACCACAAAGAACCTGCGCAACTCCAAATGCATACGCAAGGACTGGATTACACCAGGATTGTTAAAGTCTATGCGAAGAAGAGACGATCTGCACTACAAAACAAAAAAGAAACCAAATGATGTAAGCCTACTAGTAAAGTATAGAAAATATAGAAACCTTTGCAACAACATTCTACAAAATCTAAAAAACGAGCACGAAAGAAGCAAAATAAAATCAAACATAGGCAATAGCAAACAGCTCTGGAATACTATCAAGGATGTTTGCAATATAAAATCCACTGCCACAACACATACCGATCTTTTGTATACAGGTCCTACACCAACTACGTCGCTGAACGAAGTCAACCATTACTTTGCCACAGTTGGAAATACACTAGCAAATGAAATCACTGACCAAATAAAACTTTCAGAAGAAAAACTAGAGCATCTACTCAAACCTGGTATCTCCCTATCAAGTCCCTATTCTTTGCGCCTACAGACCCCATCCAAATAATTAAAATCATCAACGAGCTTAAAATAAAATCTACTCCAGGAGAAGATAATATACCAAACAAGTTGCTTAAAATGGCAAAACACACACTTGCTGCCCCGATTGCATTTCTCTGTAACCTCAGTCTTGAGACAGGTATTTTTCCAGAACCATTTAAGAAGGCAAATGTCTGTCCTATTCACAAGGCTGGTGACACAGAAAAAGCGTCAAATTATCGGCCAATATCTCTCCTGACGTCCCTCTCAAAAATTCTGGAAAGAGTAGCAAATAAAAGCCTTGTTAACTTTCTTGAAAAAGAGAACATCTCTCTGCAAACCAATTTGGCTTCAGGTCTGGCAGATCAACGGAGGACGCCGTTGGGTCACTTGTTGACCATGTCAGTGAAAAACTTGACCCGGACAGAGATGTATAGGTGTTTTCCTTGACCTTGCTAAAGCTTTCGACAGCGTGTCAAGAAAGCTACTGCTCAAGAAGCTTGAATGCTCTGGTGTGAGAGGAACTCCACTGGACTGGTTTTCCTCCTACTTAAAAAACCGATGGCAACGTGTTAAAGTTGGAGAATTTTACAGTGACTACGAAGAGGTTTGCTATGGAGTTCCACAAGGCAGTGTTCTCGGTCCTACGCTATTTCTTGTATATATAAACGACCTATGTCAACTTCCCCTTAACTGCGCCAGGATTTTCGCTTTCGCCGATGATACGGCTATCATTTTTCATGGGCGTAATTGGGATGAAGTTAGTAAATCAGCCACGCTGCAACTTTGTAGTGTCAGCAAATGGCTCCAATCTAATCTACTAACCTTAAATACGAGTAAAACTAAAATCGTAGCTTTTCACATTTCACAACGCACAGCTCCCAAACATCCCGTTTCCATCAAACTACATACTTGCACTAGTTCAACCATCCCTCACACTTGTGAGTGCCCCTTACTAGAACAAGTACAATATGTGAAATACCTTGGTTTAAATATTGATGAGCTCCTGTCGTGGACGAAACAAATTGAGTCAGTCAGAGCAAGACTTCGTAAGCTTCTTTTTATCTTCAAAAGCTACGAAATGTTGCAGACAAGCAAACCATAGATATGGTATACACTGCTCTATGTAAGTCTCAAATTATGTATTGCATTACCTCGTGGGTGCGGCGTGTGCACACATATGATAAAAGTTGAACGAGCGCAGAGATTAGTTCTGAAGGTCGCGCATAAAAACCGTTTCTATATTCTACAGATGCTCTTTATCGCGATACCAAAGAACTCAGAGTCAGACAGCTGTATATCTTCAAGTGTGTCCTAAGATTCCATCCGACAGCGCTTAGTACAATCAAAACTCAAGAAACATCCAATAAAACACCACGGACCCAAAGATGGGATCTCCTCGTAGAAGCACTGGTCAGGGTCAAAGGAGCTACGGGTTTCTAGGCCCTTTTATATACCAAAAACTAAATAAAGCGCTCAAAATACTATCAAATACGAAAAAAGAGTGCAAAAAGAAACTAATAGACTTTCTCCTAGAATCGAGCTATGAGGACACCGAGGCAATGCTTATGACCACAACTTAGTGAAATATGCAACACATAGCACGCCCTTTTTCACATTCATCACAGACTCAAAGACACAAAGTCACATATGCACACATCGCGTACACGCACGTACATATACACACTCACCCTCATCCTCAAACTCACCGTCACACGCACACTTACACACCCACACAATTCTACACACTAACACACACACACACCCTCATCCACATGCACACACTCTCTAGCTTATTTAGCATTTGTCAGAATGTGTCACGTATGTCTTGTTACAAATTTGAAACGTCTTAAACATCCTGCTCATGTTGGTACACAAATATTATGAACTTTTTGTGTTGGATCAAAGCAATTGTAATAATTGTCATTATTCCAAATTGTATCATATACAAGTTACCTGTTCATATAACACTTTAACATTTGTCAGAATATTGTCACGAATGTGTTGTTAGAAATTCAAAACAACACACAAGTATCATACTAATGATATAACTATCATAATAATAACTACAAATAAAAAAAAAAATGTTTTTGTATTATCACAATAGTAAAAATTGTTAAAAATTCAAAATTGTTTTAAAAAAGAAAAAATAATGTCACATAAGCCTATTTCACTTTAAAGTATATTACCTCTTTCTTATACCATTATTATTAACTATAGCACGTGAATCGAAGAGAACTAGCTCTCACAAACACAGGGAATCCTACTGTGGGAGCTAGGGCTACATATTGAAACATAATATAATTCTGCATGTTAGTTTTAGTCAATTTACTATAAGGCCATATTGTCAAAATGAAATAAAGTATTATTATAATGTTCACCATATATGACAGAAGATAACTTACTCGTAGCATAAAGTTTAAAGGCATACCCTGAGAAAAACGGACGGTACGGTAAGAAAGTTTTGCTTTTGCTTTTTGACTCCGGGTAAAAAAAAAGTTAACTAGGAAAAAACAAAGTTATGCGTTTTAAATGGCACCCCCACAGGACACACAGACAAATACAAAATACTTACTTGAAGAGTCACTTGAATAACTGAGTTTAGATGTTTGTTGCCCAATCACATCGTAAAATATAAATGAATCGGGCGACCTCCGTAGAGGAGCGCAGGCCAAGTATGGAAAAGCGACACTCAGGGCTGACCGCTCATCATCTCAGATCAGCTTTTGGCGAGAGCCCACCCGGAGTCAAAAAGCAAAAGCCCACCAAATTTCTTACCGTACCGTCCGCTTTTCTCAGGGTATGCCTTTAAACTTTATGCTACGAGTAAGTTATCTTTTAAACACTATGCTAAGTTATCTCTATGTCATATATGGTTAAGCTAGTAAAAATTATGCGAAAACAGTTATGCGTTTAGTTGTTATGGTAAATTATCATTAGTCCTAAAAACGTTATGCATACTTAAATTAGCACGAAAATTGTTATGCTACCACACATAGACCCGTCCTGTGGGAGTCGAGGTGTCGTAGCTAACCTAACAATGGGACCGGTTCGATGCGTTTTTATGAACACTTCTTATGTGATTGGGATGTTTATTTAAAAGGGTAAAATGTATTAAATTTATCTCTACACAATATTTTCCTTGTATTGGTAGGAAGTCTAGTTCTATTAAAAATATATATGGTGGTCGAATTGATAACCTCCTCCTTTTTGTAAGTCGGTTAAACATAATACACCAATGAATCGTGCACAGTGGAATGAACCCACTTATTTTTATTCTATTGGACTGATTTATTGTGTTGGTTCGGTTCCTATAATACTACGAGTATATAAGCATGGCACAGCCCTGGACATGGTTTTAGTCTATTTCCCGCGGAGTCACTATCGTATTACTCTCTGGTACTAGATAGCACTTGTGTATGAATGGTTAGTTTAAAATGTTCGTCAAGAGACTCGAATAGTGGCGCATGCTCTAAACATGATCTTATTCCAAAACAAGGATTGGCTCCACGCTCCAGACAAAGGGAGGCCACAGCGGGAAAATGGCATAGATTTGAAATTTGTATCTAAATTTGGTAATTTAAGAAATACTTATATTGTACCATCGGGTAGCTATTCATTTTCACTAAGTATGTGATTGCATTTTACTCATCAGTCAAGCGTGTACCTCCATGACAGGTTAGATAGGAGAGGTATATGTATATACTATATATGTATATGACAAGTTTTTACCTTGCTTCAAATACCTACCCAAAAATTGGTGCAAAATACATGTTTGTAAAACAATATGTGTAAATAAAATAGTATATGTAAGCTAATAGTTGTATGTAAGAAGTTGTTGACGAATACGCCTACCTGGGTCAAAAGATCCAATTAGGTAGATCCAACTTCGACAAAGAGGTCCAGCGAAGGATCCAACTCGGATGGGCAGCGTTCGGGAAACTTCGGCACATCTTTGAGTCCAGAATACCCCAATGCCTAAAGACGAAAGTCTTTAACCAGTGCGTGTTGCCAGTGATGGCTTATGGAACTGAGACGTGGTCCTTAACTGTGGGTCTCATAACGAAGCTCAAAGTCACACAGCGAGCTATGTAGAGGGCTATGCTCGGAGTCTCTTTGCGCAACAGAATCCGTAATGAGGATATTCGCAAAAGAACGAAAGTGGCCGACATAGCTCAAAGAGTAAGCAAGCTGAAGTGGCAATGGGCAGGCCACATCGCTCGCAGAACTGACAACCGACGGGGAAGAAAGGTTCTCGAGTGGCGACCGCGAACCGGAAGACGCAATGTTGGACGGCCTTCCACTAGATGGACAGATGACCTCATAAAGGTCGCTGGAAACCGCTGGTTGCAGGTTGCGCAGGACCGTTCGTTGTGGAAATCTAGGGGGAGGCCTATGTTCAGCAGTGGACGTCTTGCGGCTGATGATGATGATGATGATGAAACTAATAGCATCCCGCGGTTCCACTCGCGTAGTTTCCAATACCGTTAGTATCCTGTAGTAAAAAATTGCCTGCGTTTTATTTCAGACTATTATCTATCAATGTACCTTTCCATTCAGATCCCTTCAGTAGTTTTAGATTGTAAAAGTAACAAAGATTTATACACACATTCAAACTTTCGCATCTATAATGTTAGTAGAGTTTGTAATCTCGTAATGGTTAGTCAGCATTTTGCTTTTCGGCTTAATAGTGATGTTAAAGTTACCTTGCTTTTTCTCATTCTAAAATGACATGTAACGCCATCTATCTTAACACATGTGAGCTAGTAATACCGACGCTCTACATCGTAGTGCCTGGGGAAGTGTTTGGGGTTGTATTTTAGCTTCAAGAAAACCCACTGAATACAAAGTGATTTTGGTACAACTTCCACAGAGTTCGCTTTGACCGTAGGTACGAGTAATATGACAGTTGTATTTACTCTATACATATACACCTACTCGTTACCTAAATCCATATGTAAGCATTGAATAAAGCCAAAATAATAAGTTATGTAATACAGTTTTTTTCAAAGATAAAATCATTTTAAGTAAAATGTTTAAAAACAAAAGTTTGTTGTAAATTAATCATATTCTAGATTGCATTTTTAACCGACTTCAAAAAAGGAGGTTTCTCAATTCGACCGTATAGGGTGAAGGACCCAGTTATGGACACTTTTAGGACAGTGTTCATAATAAATAGCAATAAAAAAAAAAGTACAAAACTCAGATCAACAATAATTACTGAAAATAACAATCAGTATTCTCAAGAATCAAAACAACGATATACAATTGAAATATCTGTAACGAATTGTTAGAACTTTCATATAATATAGAAAAAACTAAAATCACCAGTTATGGACACCTAGGATCCAGTTGTCCATACCCAGTGATGGACGTTACCCAGTTATGGACACCCAGTCATCGACAGTGAACAGCATAACCATAATTATGGCAGATATGAATACTATTTAGGAGACAAACAAATTGAATACAGTTTAATTGAAATTATTTTTAATTGAAGTCAAAACAGGTACTTTACCATTATGGTCCTTCATTATACAGTCTGTAACTATAAAGCTCTCTCAAATTAAGCATCAAAACAAATACAAAACTTTTACTCAAAACCCGTAGTACTCGTAGAAATAACTATTATCGATAATAATAATAATCATCATCATCATCAGCTGCAAGACGTCCACTGTTGAACATAGGCCTCCCACTAGATTTCCACAACGTACGGTCCTGCGCATCCTTCAACCAGCGGTTTCCAGCGACCTTTGCGAGGTCATCTGTCCATCTAGTGGGAGTTCGTCCAACACTGCGCCTTCCGGTTCGTGGTCGCCACTCGAGAACCTTTCTTGCCCAGCGGTTGTCAGTTCTGCCAGCGATGTGGTCTGCCCATTGCCATTTCAGCTTGCTTACTCGTTGAGCTATGTCGGCCACTTTCGTTATTTTGCGAATATCCTAATTACGAATTCTGTCGCGCAAAGAGACTCCGAGCATAGCTCTCTCCAGAGCTCGCTGTGCGACTTTAAGCTTCGTTATGAGGCCCACAGTTAAGGACCACGCTTCAGTTCCATAAGCCATCACTGGCAACACGCACTGACTAAAGACTTTCGTCTTTAGGCATTGGGGTATTTGGACTTAAAGATGTGCCAAAGTTTCCCGAACGCTGCCCATCCGAGTTGTATCCTTCGCTGGACCTCTTTGTCGAAGTTGGATCTACGTAATTGGATCTTTTGACCCAGGTAGACGTATTCGTCACCAACTTCGAGTGTGGCATTCTCAACAATAACCGGCACAGGTGAGGCATAAAGATTTGACATGACCTTCGTCTTGTCCATATTCATTCTCAGACCTACCAGTTGGTATACTCAACTGAGGTCCCTGAGCATAGCACCGAGATCCTCCAGCGACTCCGCCACAATGACTATGTCGTCGGCAAACCGAAGGTGAGTGATGCATTCGCTGTTGATATTGATGCCATATCCGTTCCAGTCCATTAGCTTGAAAATTCTTCCAGCGCGGCAGTGAACAGTTTCGGAGATAAAACTTCTCCCTCTTTCACTTCTTTCTGTAGCTGGATAATTATGTTTTGTGCACTGGTTCTGTAATCGGACAGACATTGTGGCTTTGCTATAAATACACTTCAACACTTCGATATAGCGAAAGTCGATGCGGCGTCGCTGGAGCGACTGAAGCACTGTCAAGGTCTCGATGGAATCGAAGGCTTTCTCATAGTCCACATACGCTTTACATAGTGGCCGATTATACTCTTTGGTTTTCTGTATAATCAGCCGTAGCGTATGGATGTGGTCTATGGTACTATAGCCCTTTCGTAAACCGGCTTGTTCGGGTGGCTGGAAGTCGTCAAACCTGCGTGCGAGACGATTCGTGATTACCGCCGAAAACAACTTATGAACGTGGCTCAGAAGTGAGATGGGTCTGTAGTTCTTCAAGGTGTTGTCACCTTTTTGAAAAAGAGCACCACCACACTTCTGCTCCACATTTCTGGCATATTACCGTCAAGTATGACGAAGTTGAACAGCTTCTGGAGAACTTTAAGTACAGGTTTTCCACCCGCTCTCAGCTCAATTGTAATTCTGTCGTCACCAGGTGCCTTGTTGTTTTTAATTTGTGTGAGGGCCATCCTAATCTCATACTAGCTGACTTCTGCGATATCTTCGGTAAAGTATCGGGTAAGCTTGGCTCTGGGGTCTTTGCCATGCTAACGACAGGTTGTGCTTGCGTAGAGGTGTAAAACTGTTCATAGAACCTCTCAATCTCCTCCAAAATCTCGGGCTTCGACGAGACGACGTTACCACTATCGGTCTTCTATCGGTTAAAAAGGTTTCTTTTGAATGAAGATGGTAGGTACAACGATTCCCAAAGCAGCATCCATAGACTTTTTTTTGAGGTGGAATTGTATCGGTACGGTTGTTGCTTGTTCCCGGTATAGCAAAATATCCATCTGAAAACACTTGAAAAATCTTGAAACATAAAAGACATAAAACCAGTAATGGACACTCACTGGATCCAGTGATCGACACTTTGTTCTTTACTGGTACATGCACTCCAATTTGTTTAATTTAAAAATATACTTAAATTGCTTGGAAAAAGGAGTTAAATTGGTGTGCCAACTCCAGATGTTCCTAAAAAAATAATTATGGACATGTGTCGATTACTGGGTAAAGTATGTATTGCCAGATCCAGTAAATGACACCGGCTATAAACACAAAAAAAGCGCGATTATAACCGGGAAGAATTACAAATTATACCTCTCATTTCAATACAAAACTTTAGAATATAATTAGAATTCAGTTACAATTAATAACAAATAAATGATGGAGAACCAAATAGACTCATCTTGTTAACAAGTATGTTAGTAAAATTTGATTTTTCTGGACCAGCACTAACTTGGTCTAATGTTTACTTTGCCATTTTGAAACAAAATGATAGATCGCACTGACGTATATTATGAGGCGAATAGGAGGTCCGTTCTTTATGATTAAGTGGTGCTACACGAAAAACTCAATGTGGAAAGCTTGTTTTCATTGAATAAAGGAAAAAAGTGTCCATAACTGGGGTACTGTCCATTACTGGATCATCCACCCTATGTTTTTTTTTTGTGTGTTCGCGGATAACTTCGTCGTTTATGAACTGATTTTGGTGTTTCATTTTTTGTTGTAAAGTAGATATTCCAAGGGTGGTACCATGATAGGGACACCATGATCTGATGATGGCATCCTAGAGAAATTGAGGATAACTTTCGAAAATGGTAAAGATGAGTAGTGCGTTGGTTAGGTTTTTCCTTGACCATTTTAAAGCAATATAATTTAAAGAAGGTCTGGAGTCGATCTGATGAGGGAACCGAAAGACGGTCAAGGGAACTCCTCGACGGCACATAGTAGTTACCTTGTGTTTGGGCTCTATGAATTTGTACTGATGAGAACTTTTTACCTAGATGGGTTGTGACTGTCATTAGGGGTCTGATGATGAAGACAAAGAACAGTCAAGGGAATTTCTTAACGGCTCACAGGAACTACCTAGTGTCTAGGCTTAATTCATGTATTGAGAACTTTCAGCCGTGGGAGAGGTATAGACCCACAGAACAGTGTTCTGTGTATAGACCTATATACCTATGGAGATAGTACCAGCAGTGGACTAAGATAGGCTGATGATGATGGATAATGATAAAAACTTTGCATCCATATGAGTTTTGAGTGCTATTACAGGTCTGTGTACACTGACCATCGTGGATTTGAATGTTATCATAGTGAACATTATTCTACTCGTCAAGTTCTTTCTTTTAGTACCTTTATCGAGGGAGTTTTGAAAATAATTTGAACACACATAATTTATCACTTTGAGGATCTAAAACGTATCACATTGTGATGTATTATACGCGTCAACCCCTTGCCCTTTGTATGCCCGTGCCTGTACCCGCAAAGAGACAAAGTGAAAACGAGTCAGAGACGAAAAGAGACAGAGAGGCTGTGAGACAGAAAAACAGAGGGTCAAGAGGGTCAAGAGTCAAGAGACGAGATAGAGGGGCATAGAGACACACAGAAACACTTAGAGATAAGAAGGCAGAGTAACTGAGGCTGGGGCCCAGACCAAGACACGGCGATACACAGACACGTCAAGTTTGAAGTGTCTGTGTCTCTAATACGCCGCCGTTTTTGCATCAAAGTTCAAATATAATACCAAATACTAACCACGTTATGACGATGCGTCAATTTGAGACTGCGTTAAAGTATCCTAATCGCGTTGTTTCTTTCGTCCGTCATGTAGGCTATTATTCCCCTTATTATATATTTAGTTTTCCTCATTCAAGAAGTGTTCTTGTTAGATCTACCCATGACTTAAAATCGTAAAATAAAATAATTTTAACAAAAAAAGAACAGACTTCAAACAGAAAACTAAAAATTACAAAATAAATTGATTTAGCACAAAGATATACGTATTTTGATTTATTTAAACAGAAATGATTGAATAAATATTTTACACCTCTGAAGTCGGTGCCAAGTAAAACGATTAGAGATGAAGCTAATATTAGTATTTATCTTTATCTTTGTGCTAAATCAATTTATTTTGTACTTTTTAGTTTTCTGTTTGAAGTCGGTTCTTTTTTGTTAAAATTATGTTATTTAAGACCATTTGCAATATATTTTTGACATTTTAAATTGAATATAAAATACTTTTCATCCAATAATAATCAGCTCGGTGATGGTCGTTGTATAGCGGAATTTTAGACTATAAGCTATAAGTCTGCCTACCAGGCGCGGTTCCAGGGGGTCCCGGGGGTCATGATTCTAATAGTGGTAACGTAGCCCCATCGAAGCCCGAGATTTTGGAGGGGATTGAGAGGTTCTATGAATAGTTTTACACCTCTACGCAACGAAAATCTATCCTGACCTGCCGCTGATTTGACCCGACCTGACCCCATACTTTACCGAAGATATCCCGGAAGTCAGCCTGTACGAGATTAGAATGGCCCTCAAAAAACTTAAAAACGACAAGGCACCTGGCGACGACGGAATTACGACTGAGCTTCTGAGAGCGGGTGAAAACCGGAACTTAAATTTAAAGTCCTCCAGAAGCTATTCAAATCCGTCATACTTGCCGGTGAATACGCCAGAAGCGTGGAGCAGATGTGTGGTACTGTTCTTCTTCACAAAAGGTGACATCACCTTATTGAAGAATTGAATACAACATATTTATTAATAACTCCAAAGTTAAATGTCATTTAAACGATACAAACTACGATTAATCTAATTGATTAGATATTTCAATTAAAATTACATAATTCGCAACTGTGTAAAAAGATAATTTCAATTAATGTCATTACCTAGAATACCTAAAGTTAAATTTTACCCTGGTAAAACACATAGGCTACTTTTTATCTAGTTTAAATATATACTAGCAGAGCTCAGCGGTTTTACCAGACTAGTTCCCCCTTTCTGTTATTTTCCCATGAAACAAAGTGGCCTATGTTATTCCAGACTATAATATTTAACTCGCCAAAAACGGTACAATGTTTTTTAAGCTTCTCGTATCATTAATTATTTTATCTTCATTCCAAGTTACATTCTATGGTCTTGCTTGAATGTCAAAACGGGTTTTTAGTAACTGAACTGAACGTCTACTCTCTTTCTACGAAAAACGTAATTTCGAAATAAACTCGCGACTTTCCTTTTACTTTATAATTGTGACTTATTTATTATCGATTCTTGGACTGAGAATTTTTTGCTTAAGTCCTCTTTTTTTTAATTTTCAGGAAAAAGAAATATAAGTAATCTCGTAGAAAATTTCATTTGCTACAAATTATATCTTAATATTTTTTTGTAGGGTTGGTAGTTTGAAAGATATATCGAAAAAGGCATTTTCAAGATGGCGGTCAGGGACAAGGGTGGCAACCCCACGAACTTGGGGTTAAGCTTCTGTTGGACCCCACACAAGTTGCGAAAATAAAATTGGGTCTTCTAAAAAATTTTAAGCTCAAGCATTTCAAGGGACTAACGAACAGCTGATCTTTTGTCAATTTTAGGGGCTGATTAGTAAAATCGTTTTTATCATAAGTAGAACATAGGCCGTTTAGCTTAGTATGATTGTTCTGCTTAGCCTTGTAATTCAGATCTGAAATAAAATACACTATTACCACATATAAAATGTTTTATTCAAATGTAATAGATTAAACCTTAACACCTTATGATACAATATCATAACTTAATTTAATAAATATTTATAAATACCTATGCCATTCAGGCAATTGAATTCTTCTGAGAAAATAATACTTGTAACATCATTTCAAAATATGTACATCTTTAAAAAGCAAAAAAATTATCAAAAATTTATTGACTATCTACACAATGTATAAGTGTAAGTTGAAAATTACACTGATGATTAATAATTGTCATGAAAAAATATGGAATAGAGCATCCTTAAATATCTGTTTTTGGAAAAGCTGACATTATTTTTCTTTATTGGTATTTTTATCAAACAAGTAAAAACAATACTTTTTTTTTAAATAAAAGCTCTCGTTTTGTTAGTCCTAGTTGAACCAAGAACATTAATTTTATTTCTCTAATAATGAAACCATAACATATTTTTTTTAATTGGAGTCCTGGTTGAAGCGGAAACCTTATTTTGGGTTTAAGTTTTTAGAACCCAATACCTACATTCTGTTATTTCTATTATGAACACCAGTTAAATCTTTTCTTTTAAGTTTCCGTACAATGTGCTTCCCTATTGGTTAATAAAATTGCAAGCCACAAGTAACAAAGAGACAGAGACCCCAGAGAAATGTTTACTGTACATATGTCACCGTTACATTGTGAACACCATTAGATTACAAAGTTGCAATCTAGTACTAGTACAGAAATATTGGGAACTGTCACATCTTGCTTATAATTTAACGCATTATTTTTCGTTAGATTGTAATCTATTTAAGCAAAACCGCCAAATTGTGAAACGGCTGATTAACCTATAGATAGCGCGCGAGTTGAATGCCGTCGGGGCCAGAGGTGAAGAGCGGGAGCATCTCCCCCGCCGCCCCTCGGGCGCCTGCAGTGTAGTGGTGTGCTGTCTTTGACAACTATCATAGGTATGTGTATCGCATTCCTGAGCTCTGCATTTAACTCGTGCGCTTACTATAGTTGGGTGTGACATATACAGATACGTACAATTACTCAAAACCACAGTACATTAACAAAGGCAACGTGTTTTACTCATTCTCACTCGTGCTAATCAAGAACAAACCTTATAATATTACGAAAGTTTTATTCACTTTACTGAACATAAACATTTTTTATATGTACTGTTTTTTTTCAACCTTTTTGTAAGGTTATGGAATGTTCATTTTATGAAGAGAAATATAGTAAAAATACCATTACCAGAAAACTCCACCTCAGATAAACTAAATAATTCTATAGATCTATAGTCATAGTTGTGATAGCATTCTAAGAATACTCCCCAATTGTTCTTCTAAAGAGTTTCTACCGTCTCCATTATTGATAGTCACGTCCCATCCTGAGTAATCATCTAGATCACATTCTGAAGCTGCATTGTCAATGCCATCCTTAAAAACAAAACCTCGAGACTTCCTTGTTTCTTCATCTGCATGTATCCGTATTGTTCGAACTATGTGTTTGTATGTTTCTTTAAACCACTTTATGTCAGTTCTTCTTCTGATATCACTAACTATCCATATAGCTGCATCATTCGCTGAAATGAATTGGAAAGAGATAAATTAATTAATTAATTATAAGTATTTACAGCTGAGTGTAGAGCCATGGGGAGGTCCATGTCCTACAGTGGACTAGGATAGGCTAATGATGATGATCCTCTACAGTGAAGATTGGATAAATTGTATGTATAGATAGATTAATTATTTATTGACCTTCATTAGAAAACACAACAACAAAATATATACCTACACATAACTTTAAAAACAATATAGCAACTGGCAATCTCATTGTTAAGAGCAATCACTTCTACAAGATGGAAAAAGAAAAATGGTAAACGGCAAAATAGAATGAAAACTATGACAAAGAGGAAGACAAGGAAATATAATCCATTGTAATACTTGTTCATATTCATAACAAGTAACAACACAGATGGCTTTTGATGTGACCCATTTGTATTTGAATTTATAATATTGGCCGGAGTGGAAATATGTGCAGTGAGATTACGCTAAAAATTATAGGTACCTACATACATATAGGTTGATGTACGGCAGAAAGGTGCCCCTTAAACGTACGCCCGAGCCACAAGTCTCGGGATCTACTCGGGTTTCTCTCTTTGCCTCACGATGGACCCGGCACCTGCACTGTGAATCCATGGAATGCTAAGAAGATTGTCTCTCTCACTTATATTATGAAAATATGCATAGTATATGCATATTAGAGATCTCCAAACAAAAAAGAATTGGCAGTCTTAGGGATTGCAGATTGATGTGAAAACTTACAACATAGGGCTTTAATATTAAACTGCCCGTCCAAACAGCATCTAACGTGCACATAATACTTCGCTGCTCTACCATCGCTCAGATACTATGTTGCTACTTTAGTACGTCACTGACGAATCCATAAGATCCATAAGAATAGAAGGTGAGTGTTGATGGACGTCAGAAAGGAGCCCCTTAAACCTACGCCCGAGTCACAAGTCTCGGGGTCTACTCGGGTTTTCTCTCTCTGCCACTCGATGGACACGGCACCCGCACGGTGAATCCATGGAATGCCAAGAAAATCGTCTCTATTGCTACCGAAAAATGACGCTCAAATTCAAAAATAGTCACAAGCAGGTCTACTATAAATTAAAGTAATTTCACCTGATACTCAGTTTTACCTTTCCACCTAACAAAGTAAAAGCAGTTAAATAGACAGCTATTTAATACAATTTCTTAACACTCACAACTTTACTACAAAACAGCTTCTAAGCCAGTAGACCACACAACACAATATTTAGTGTTATAAGTACTAAAAAATAATTATTAATATCTAATTATTGCTAGGTCCACTCTATTGTTTAGCTGCAATTGTTTGTATACTGTAATATTCTATAAATACCACTAGCTTTTAGGGATTAATAGTATGCTATATACGCTAATCCAGGAAATGTAATTATTTCTTTCCAATCTTTTCAACCATTACAAACATATGGGAAGAAACATACACACTACTACACAAACTTTTGTCTTCAGAATATTGAAATGATAATAACTGTCCACATAATATTTTTTTCTATCAAATTTATTTCATTGCATTATGTATAAACTTACCATTTTGACAAGCTGTCTTGCAAAAGTATCCATAGTCTTTTGTGCGCATCTCTTCACTCCATCGGATCATGTCTAATCTGTGCTGTTCCTTATATTCACTATCACTTAGAAGTTCATTTAGATTAAGATTCTTCTCTT
Organism: Ectropis grisescens; assembly: GCA_017562165.1. Classification (NCBI taxonomy): domain Eukaryota; kingdom Metazoa; phylum Arthropoda; class Insecta; order Lepidoptera; family Geometridae; genus Ectropis; species Ectropis grisescens. Next base: position 16,165,348 of record CM029787.1, on the reverse strand, counting down.
TTGCCCAATGACTTTTTATGGGTTCAGATATTTTTAAAACCTCACAGCGGTCTCCAAGACTGCAAATATTTTTTACATTATTATTAGATTTTGTTGTACTTACATATCGTGAAATTTACAGAAAATTGTCATGGTAGGGCATGACAATTAAACAAAAACAGAACTTTCAATACTTTTAGGCAGCTATCATAATTGTATAGCATTTCAAGAAAATAAATAGATAGATAGATAGATAAACTCTTTATTGCACTTAATTATAACAAAACAAAAAACAAAGGTATAAAAACTTTAAAAAAATAATACAAAGTAGCAATTGGCGGCCTTATCGCTAAAAGCGATCTCTTCCAGGCAACCGTAGGATGGAAAAGGAGAATTGGAGAATAAGAAGAAGGGGAAGTACAAATAACGAGTGTAAAATACTCATCATGCTATAAATTTGCAAGTTTGCTCTAATAATAATGTTATGTAAACAAAACCACTTACATTTAAAAACATTAAAATATACTAGATAGGTACACTTACAGAAGAAAAACAAAACCTACATCCTATCCTAATACATAAATACAAATAAAAACAAAAAAAAATACATCAATAATATCATGCTGTACTAATGGAGATTTATAGATTTATACTAAGAGTGACGACATTGACTAAACGATCATATAGACAAATAGATCTGATCACCTATTTTTAAAAACAGCAAGCGATGGAGCTTCTCTTGTTGTAACAGGCAAAGCGTTCCAAAGTTCAGCAGCCCGAAAAGCAAAAGACTTGCTATAGCAATTTTCGCTACATGCTGAAGGCATTTGGAGTACCAAATTCTTCTTAGATCGGAGAGGCAAAGAGTGCATCGCTCCAGAAATTAAAAACATCCTTCAAATAACGAGGTGAGGGTTAAATAATATATTATAGAGTAGAGAAAAAGTATGAGCATTCCGACGAAGGCGAATGGGGAGCCACTTGAGCTGGATACGAAACTGAGATACGTGATCATATTTGCGCAAGCCAAATATAAATCTTATGCAATAATTTTGGAGCCGCTCAAGTTTATTTAAATAACAAATAAAAAAGACAAGGTTTATTAGGAACTTAGCATTTCAATGCCTAGTATAAAACTAAAAATAAAATTAATGTATTGTCCAACTTACATTTTCCGTAAATTGTCAGTAAGAAAATCTTTTCCAGATTTTCTTTTACCACTAAATAGCAAAATTACTTTCGGGGACATTACGAATCCTGAAACCAACGTAAGTGTCACACTATCACATATCGCATTATTAAGCGCTCGTTTTATTATAAATGTAATTTATTCATTGATCCAAAATGATTACTGAAAATAAATCTAAGAAGACTTGTAGATTATTTTATTTTCGAATTGAAATCAAAGTTTACATTTTTATGAAAACATGATAAACGTATTAGGTAATACATTGCAACAGCTAATCACGTTAGCTTTAGCTAATCTAATTTTACAACTTACGTTGAATCTAGAAAATAAATACTATAGAAATAAAAAAATGTTCGATCGGTATTGTTTGTTTTGAAAGCAAAATAGAAACATTGGGATTTAGATTACTTATGATTATGAGGGATGCTCGATATTCATCGATGTTGCAAGAAAGATCGATGTTTTCAGTTCGAAAATATCAACACATCGATGTTTAGGAATAAAACATTGGTACGTCAATTATCCATTAAATGTGCTAAATCTAGTGTGCATTAAATGTACTAGGTTCAACTGTGTGTATTAGTAAACTCTATTAAATTCACTTATTTTTCACGAACACTGAATCAATAACACTGATTTCAATACAAGAACTAATTTAAAAATATGATTTACCCCCGACTACCTTGGATTTGTAATCTGTACAACATTTTACTTGTCAATCCCTTTCATTTGATACTCATATTGAGGGAGATTGTGAAAAAATATTCCGCCATTTCGTGGAGGCAGCCATCTTGAATCGCTATTAATCAGACATAAATTAACCTTTAGGTAGTGACGTGGTTTGGATGACTCATAAATGGTGACGTGATGTTTTATAGACGTCTACTCAATTTAGCTCAATAGTATGAATTTCATTATTATTATATATTTTTTTTTGTATATAATGAAAATATCAATCTTTTTTCAAATGCTATAGACTAAAATTATACCTAATTTAAGCATTAATCACCATTTATTACAACATTTGCCAAATTACGAAAAAAACAGATTCTTTAAAAGGTGCACTTCTTAAGTGTTATGAAATAAATAACTAGACTTATTTATTCACAAACAAATAGAATTTCTTAATCCTTCAACTTAATTACTAAAAGAAAATAGGAACTATGACAGAATTAGTCTTCAAAATTCAGTCTCAATCAGTACAGTCGCCGCAGATTGTTTTGGAACAGTTCAAGCATATAGGCTGCTGACATGTCACACATTTGTACTTTGTGCGTCGCTTCAGCTTTGATGGACACACCTTACAAGTTTTTTTGACATTTTCACCAACAACTGGGTCAATGCTTCTAGGGTCTGGCGGTAAATCTTTGCCAAGAATCCGCTTAATTGTCTGGGACAAATATAAATGTACTGGCACATAACTGAGCGAAATATCTCTCGGCCGGAACCATCTGTAGCAAAGATATATTTGGTATTGTCATGGTTAGATTTGAAGGCAGATGAGTAAAATAATAACCCGTAGAAAGCTTTCACTTCTTCTGCGTCCGTGTTACGAAGCTCAGGTTTTTCCTGATTTTCTTACTTTACTCGAATCTGGGCAAGTTTTTTGTTGGTATATTTTATTATTTTGTCAGTAACATCGTCATCTATAACATGTCTCCACAACGTTTCTAGGTTGGTGAATGCTCTAGGCTCTGATCTAGGCAGGGCCGGATTTAGGGAAGGGCAACCGGGGCACATGCCCCGGGGCCTCCACAAACGAGGGGCCTCCACAATAAAGACTTAACCTGAATTAAACCTGGATTTCAAGGTAAGAACTTAAATTCAAGATTATCAGTCCCCGGCCCCGGGGCCTCCACATCTCTAAATCCGGCCCTGGATCTAGGTATATCAACCATGTTGTGGGTTAGTGAACGACAATTACGCATCACTGGTTCATCACTTGACCATTTAAAACCGTTCTACCTATGTAGTATCTTTGGTTTCTTTGGGATTCTGTTTGTAGATTATCTTGTGGGGGTGCTGAAGGTAGACCCAAATCTTACATCGCAACTGAACTGCTTGGTGATCTTTGTTGTTGAGATATCTGAGTTTCGTCATCTTTAGATTGTTCTGAAGCCGAGTCATGATCACTTTGCAAACATAAATCTGGATCCACTTCTTCGACGTCCACATCACTGAAGTCTCGCTCCAACTCATCCTCAACCCACTGACTTAGGATCATTTCATTTGGTGCTACTCGCTTTCTTTTTCGACCCGTTCCTGAAGGTCCAGTTTGATTCATCTATGATAATAACGTACACAGTGAGGTGACGAATGAGAGACACAAAGAAAAAAATACACTAATACTGAGGTGACGTCTAATAAATTATATACACAAATACTGACCTCACGTCTCAGGGACAACAAACGGTAGTACAGGTACAGGTGTTGCTGCCACGAGCGCGAGCACTCGACTGTTCAATCACGCCACCGAAACCGGAAGGTACCGAGAAGGGCGGGAGCGTCTTTAAAAAATTAACGGCACGAGACTGTTTTTTGCATCGAGACCGTCTGTGAGACACCCACGTCACTACTTAAAGGTTAACTAAAAATTACCGCACGGAAATGAACGTTCAAATAAAAAGCCACATCGAAATCGGTCCATCCGTTTGAGCTCTACGGTCCCACAAACAGACAGGCAAACATCGACGTCAAACTTATTACAGCACTTTTTTTGTCGGGGGTTAAAACCCGGAGAAAGCCGGACGTATTGTATTGTATTTGAATGACATATTCCTTAAAAGTAGTTAGCACGATTTGTTTGTTCAACGTGACACGAATTTGTCTATGAAATTACAATTTTATTTGAAAAGCCCAGTTGCTGAATTAAAACAAGACCCATTAGTTTTGAGAAAGGCACTAGAGTCCACATGCCAAAATGTAAAGAAAATAAAATTATTTAGTACTTGTGTTACACAGCGACATCCACAACTTCAGAAAGACTATTTCCGAAAGCGGACCAACTCCTGTCTAGCAATGAAACAGGCTACAGCGGAAACACCTGGCTAAATTATGTTTTACAGTGTGCCCAAAAAATACTGGTAATGTTTTTTGTTATTTACTGTATTATATTTCAATAACACAGTAAATAACTTTTCGGTATAAAAAAGATATAAATATAATAAACACAGGTTCACAGGGACTAACATATTAACATATTATCTTTCTCTGACGCGCTTGTTCACTGTATTTTATTTCTCGCTCTAACATCCCGAGCTCATCCAGAAATTATTATCATACCCGAGCGTGATGGTTCATTTCATTTCACAGCCCACGAAAATTTTGTCTCAACGCGCCTAGAGAAGTTTTCAGTTCAATAATAATTATCGGAAATTTTTCACACAGAACACCATCTAGCCCTAAGCTAAGCAAATCTTAGAATATGCTAATATGGGACCCAGATAACTGATATAATATTTCATAAATATATACATATATGTATTATATGCATACTTATTATGCTCAGAAAACGTCCCAGGCATATTAAAAATATTTTTGTATTCATCACACAAATATTTGTGAATAGTTTTGTAAAACACAACTATTATTCAGACTAATAAAATATTATACAAATCGTGGCAGGAAAATCGATAGTCTGAAATATTTGTAAATTGTCTGGAAAACTCGATTAACTGAAAAAATAGTATCTCTAAACTTTTTAAATTTTATGACATGGACAGATGTGGATTGCTGACATGCATGACATCGACAGTCCAATGTATCCGTTACACATAGATTATACGCCGTTACACAAACAAAATTAACTTGATGGTCAAAAATAAAATTAGGGTACCTACCCTAAAACAAAGCTATGTGATTTTGATTTCTATAGCAATAGAAGTGTCACATAATAATAGGCAAGATCATATTGCGCTTGATTAAATTTATTTCAGCGCCATCTATGATGTACAACTGGAATTATTTACATGAACATTTGCTCTTTAGAACGAATTTCGACAAGTCTAGCGTCTTCTGCTGTTTTGCAGATATTCCTTAGTCTTCGCTAGATGTCGCACACTGTTGTAACCATTTCTCGCGATTAAATATTATTTTACGAACTCTACAACTCTACGTTCTTAAATTTATATCCTTATTCCTGAACTTTACTTTGCACAATTTAATTTCTTTGATTTTTTTAACGTCACATATGTAGTACTTCGGAAATTTCTATATTTTAATTTGTTTTAGAACTGAGAAATAGTAACTACCTGTACTTAATTAGGTAGGTTAAGTTCGTGATCAGAAAATAAATATTTACGCTATGCAGGTGGCATACCTAGCGTAAATATTTATTTTCCTATGAACATAGACCTGAAATACTTGTTTGTTTTTGACGGCTTTTATGGAAAATTAGTACGAACTTACCTACCGATAACTTATTAGGTAAGTATTAATTTTAACTTATTAACTAAGTGGTGATTAGTCTACTTTTTTACCTTTACATACAAACTTGTGTTGGGTGTGAATTGCCCACCAATATAATAAAAGATTATAAAAAAAGCAAAATTATGAATTTAAAAAAATAATAAAAGATTAAATAAGAAAAGATTAAACACCCTAGATTGAACTATAAGCATAGGTACGAGTACCAAATTATGGCAAGTTGTCCTCAAGTTCGGTTATACTTTTGAATGACTAAAAAAATACAAATAACCCCATATGCGAGATAAATCTTATTTAAATAAGTACCTATAACGGTTATAATTAAAATACAGTAGGTACCAAGTAGGAACCTACTTATATGTCGCTTGTCGTGAACCGTTTTTAATTGAGTACCTACCTACCTAGTTATTTTATATTTAGGTCATTGATGGTATAACCCAGAAAGTTACCCACATACTTATTTAGTTTACCAAGGATATGCTACTATTAGCTAAATAACTCCTACCTAGGTAACTCACGTAGATATCTAAGTACCTAGGTACCTAGTACACCTACTCGGTAGATAACGCTTTCTCCACCGGAGAGGTTGTCGGTCTTGATTGCCTATTTGCCATACTCAGGAACTATTAGTCCGGTAATTAGTAGTAGGTACATAATATCACATCATCCATGGCATACCATGCCGCTGTATTATTATTATTGTATCTGGCTATTAAAATAAATTCGTGCCGACACGAAAAAAATGGCGTTATTTGAATGCCGGCCGGCCGATAATTTAAATGTAGCAACAACCGCTTTTAGCTTACAACCTTAATTGACTTAAAAATGCTTATCGATATCCCATATGAATATGAACATTTTAACCGTTCAATCAGAGCCGCATATTGAACTGTGTGTGACTTGCCAAGAACATATTTTTAAGAACAACTATTTGGAGCTTGCGTCGTTATCGAATGCGGATCAAGTTGGAAGCACGATGCACGCTCACGACTTTCTGAACAACTCCGGACATGACATTCCTCGTTTCGTTGTAGATTAGAACGAGACGTATAGCGAGTAATCCGCTGAAAAAAACGAGACGAAACAGTCCACGTGGACTGCTTAATATCAACACAGGAGCGACGACCAATAGAAAACGGCACCGCTAATGTATTTCTCACCTCCGCACTCACACCAAGAACTGCTACCATTTTTGAATTATTTATAGAATTCTCAACTTTCTCTCGTCGACTTAGAGTTTTAAATCTGAAGCTGCGGTGACACCGTACACCGTTCTCGAAACGGCTTATAAAAAGTGTACGCCGTGATGTTCAGTCTTGGGTCGAGGGCGCAGGGTGTAATATCGATTGCAGAGTGTTCTGCGGTTCTTGAATTTAAAACGATTCCCAAGAACATGGGCGCAAGTTGGTGAAGGTTGGAGGAGGCCGCGGTGCAAACTGCATCGTCACAGCGTCACCCCCTCACCCCACGCTGGCCCCCTCCCGCCTTTATTGTTGTAGGTTCTCTGTATAAACGAGTGTGTATATTCAGAGTCAACTGTTGTGCTGAGACACGACATTTTCATAGCGATGCAGCTTAGAATAGTGTAGGTATAACGGCAGCGTGTAGCCTCTGACTTCTACCAACATTTGATTTTTCTTGAAACCGTAGATACCTAGGTATGTATGTAGGTATTCTACCTTTCTACCAATCCAAACAAGCTTCTCTAAAACCTACCTAGCTTGAAATTTACCTAATTGTGCTTCAAACTGTCACCATTTTACAGTTGAAAGCTTTGTAAAGCGTTACATAGGTACCTACTATTTCACTTTTTGGGATACCTACCTATATAATATTATCTAGGTAGGGGGGTAATTTATAACAGGGATTCCCTTAGAAAAAATAACTCCCTGCTTTATAGCAAGTGATATCTTGCTGAAATACGTCCATAACTCCATACCCACGGACAAATGGTACGGGGTACGGGCAACTCATATTTCCTATAACAAATCATTTAATCATCTAATTGTAATTCTGAAATGACCATTCCGTAATCCCGGTTTAATTCTCACAGATTAACGGATAATCCTAGCATAAAAATGTCGTAAAAAAACTTCACAAAACAACAGTATCCACACCGAGCTATCCCACCACCTGCTGTTCCCCGCCTTTAAAAGAAAACACGGCAATATGAATAAAAAACAGTTATCGGAAAAAATTACCCAAGCGTTCTTAGAAACAAATCGACTCCTTAAAAGCTCCTTCACGATTATGTTTTTGATTCAATGAGAAGGGGTCTTTTGTCGATGTTAGAACGGAAATATACGTTTTATTCCCTTCGCAGGGCCCTTTTGACGTCCTCTCGACGACGCATGCTTGTTAAAAGGCCAAGTTATTTCAAAGACGCAGGTTGGTTTAATTATCCATTTATAAGCAAAATCTGATAAGGAGCCTGCGAAATGAGATGAGTTTTGGTATAAGTATTTACCTATGTAATTTATACCTTTTAATACCGTTGTTTGTTTACTTTGTTTGTGTAAAATGTGAAGTTTCTGCTAAAATTGTACTTGTTTTGGTAAATCTAAATATGTATTACAATTTTTTGTAATGATTTCATGACAGAATTTACTTACTTAGACAGAAGTTACTTAGTCTGTTTGATATCCGTATGTTTTTTATGTTATGTTTTTTTTTGTAGTAGGAAATACTCTTTGGAGAGTTAAACTGGGGAAGTGCTCTGCCAGTTATTCTGCTGCCAAGTAATGGGCTACAGGCATATTAGTGTGTTCCGGTTTGAAGGGAAATGTTCTCCAAGAAAATGGGGCACAGAGATAAATCATCGTATAGAGCTTTTGGTGATCACAAGAGCAGTGCAGCGGGGTCTAGGCAGTCGGGGTGGTTAGGTACCAGCAGGCGCGTCACTGTAGGTAGGTATAATATAACAAAATCCACGTTTGACCACGATTTGCCTGATATCAAAGAATATCACAAAATTTACATTTGCCTGGAAAGTGCCTGGTTGTACATATTTGGAAACAGACTGGGGCATAATGTTGCACATTTTTGCAGTGGATATGATAGTTAAACACAGATTTGACACAAAGTTGGCGTTGGCGCACTTAGGACGTACACTTGGTACAAATCTTGAGAATATCTACAACGTACCGATGACGCTTGGATCGAGTCTGGATGTTCAGTAAAAAAACCCTTTTTGTCCACTTGCCTTTCACAGATCGTTGCTTCTAGATCTGTATGATGGAGTGGTGGACTCTACGGAAGGCAGACTCCACTTTAGAATCTTAGACCTAGATCTGAAACAAACCGCGTGTCTTCATTAGTAATTTTTTTATTATTTTTAACGATTCTCCTCGTTACAACAGCGGTAGCAACGCTGCCGAAACGTCCTTATAAATACCTATTTGTAGGTAGTGTTTGCAATATGTGTTCGAATAGCAAAAGTTTAAAAACAATGTGTTTTAAACTAACTACTACCTACTAGGTATACCACTGATGACATCATCTTAATTAGTTTCACAATCAACTTTAGGTAGTAAGTAGTACCTTTTTGTTATTTTTTATGTGAAAAGGATTTTACCATTAGGTTAGCTTAGATTAACTTTTCTTTATTGGTGTCAAATACAGATTACAATTTCTAAAAGATTTATCATAAAACGTAGGTAGGTTTACTAGATAGATACCTAGACAGATACACAAACAAAGAGTGTATGGTACTTACCTACTTAACATAATGCGACAATAGAAAAAAGGAGAGTTTCACAAATAACAGTCGTATCGCTAACGTGTTAGCTTAAGGATCACAATAGTATTTTAAACCGTATACCTCGGTAGAAATCTTTCTTGTAGATGATGAATCGTAGAGTTATGTGCGGGGACGGAATAACGGACAAAGGGACGGTCCTCGGTTTATTACGGCCAATATTTGATTTATTGGCGTTCATATTAGATTCACCATTTTTCGCCAGCTGTGAAAGATATATTATTTTAATACCATTACTATTGGAGTCGTGACTCATAATTTGGAAATATGCAGTGGCGAGGGATTCCGATCCACAATCATAGTCAAATAATAAAGTCATAGTTAGGTCATAGGTTCGAATCCAACCTTTGAATATTTTACTAAATACAAATGTACTAGATAGCACCTAAGTGATCACCACTGGTTCTAACGATGAAGAAAAATATCGTGAAGAAGCATGTTCAAAAAAGGCACATCACAAAGACATGCGTCATCTGTGTTCAACAATGTATAACATAAAAAAGTCTCCCATTCTTTATTAATATTAAAATTGGTTCCGTTTTATGAAGCAAAATAAAAAATAGCTAGAAGCCGCATAATTCCTCTTTTTACAAACAAGTAACATAGGACTAAGTTGGAACTTTAGTCCCTGCTTATTATTTAGCTACATTCTTTTACGTATTAGGTAGGTATTATGTACAAAGCTAAGTATATTTTATTAAGGAATAATAAGTATTGGTACATGGATAAAAACTTAAACTTCTAAACACAAAACATGGTTGTAGGTACCTCTTCAGTATCAGTAGCAGTAGGTTTATTTAAACATATTATTACTATTTCTATTCTCATTTTTCTTGTAAAAGTGTAAAAGTAAGTAGGCAATTACCTTTCTAAGACAAATACGTAACGTTTTCCAGTAAAATTAACTGCAATGTAGGGTTGCTTACCTATGTTACTTTAAAACCCGAGAACGGCGGAACTAAACCGCATAAATAGATAGGCAACACTCAGCTCCCAGCAAGCACAAACAGCATCTCATCAGTCATTCATGGAGCGGGCAGCAGAATGCAGCGACGGACACATTGCAGACATTATTCAACGCAAACAAAAAGGGAATAAATGGTGGAATAAAATACTTTTAATTTCCCCGGGCGCCGCTAATCGGGTCTTCGATGGAGGGCGCCAAATCGCCCTTTTTATTTTACTGTATGAACGCAAATCCGGCGGGAAAACTCGGCGGAGCGAGTGTGCGGTCACGCGCGCGGAATTAGCGGCTCTCCCCGCGACCCCGCACTTGACCCGCGAGGTGTCACCGAGAGCGTTACCTACCCGCAAAAAATTGAGGAGGCTCCCACTCCAATTTCAATCACAGTACCTACAGTGACAGTACGACAAATAAATTAATAAATAAATATTCGTAGACATTTCTCTCATCACCTGTTCATCTGGCTCCAAATAAAACAAACGCAGATGGCTGATATTATAATACTTACTCTTTTAGTTGTAAATAGGTAATATATATATTTTTTAACTTTTATATGTTTCCACTTGACCGCCATATCGCCTGATGTTAATCGACGATGCGGTCTACGATGGAGCGTGTTTACCTAGAAGAAACCGATTCACTCTCGATTTGAAAAAGACTTGTAACCATCGGGGAAAACCTACTCAGGCAACGTATTCCACAGCCTAGACGTTCTTATCACAAAAGTAGAGTCAAATCTCTTCGTTCGTGTCTTTGGAACATCAACCATGAAACGATGTCGCATTGTCAACGAGCATTCCGATATAATTATTATTGTACATGGAAACACCTAGACAGAGAAAAAGTATTTGTATTCATCCAAAATAAATTGTATGTAGGTATATCGAGTCAATCTGCGTATTTTTAATTTGCATTAAACTTGGCCTAGACGTGTATGACAAACAATTCAAACAGCATCTACGGAAACTTTCTTAGCGAACAATACGGGATACGAGCAGACTCCTCCACAATAATAACATGTGCAAATCCGTCTGTCTCCGATGTCACATTTCTTGTACAGACTGTGTACACAACATCTAAGTTTAACTGTTAATACGCTACAATATAAATATAAGGTCAACTGTTTTACAGCCATATTTTTAACACTATTAGTTTCTATTAGATACTGTCCAAAGAAGGTAGGAAACAGAGTAACTTTATATCTTGGATTAACACATGGGTAGTTCGGATCAATTTATCCATTCCTGAGTCCTGAGAGATTTTGGATCAAACCTACTTAGGACATTATGCTGATTGCACTAATTATTTATTTTAATATTAAAAATACGTTATGTTATTCATACGTTGTTGACACTTTCGAGAGCTGGCAGCAAATCTTGGGTAGGTGTTTATTAATTCATTCAACGAGCAATATGTTTCAATATGTTTGAGGGAAGCTGAAAACTTGACACTCCTGTTATACCCCAAAACGGAGGTGAATACCTGAGCAGAGTGTACCCAAAATTTGGTGCCGGCTCTCGGAGTAATAGGTCCTGAGACAAACATTTGCCAAGTAGGTATGTACTATCGATCAATTTTATTATTGAATCCTCCTCAAATAGTACGACTCATGTCCAAGAGGGTTATTAGATCCATTTGTAATATTCAATACAATAAATACTACTAGACATGAATAATAAAGAAGGTTTTCAATTATTAACGATGTAAATAGATTATCAGGTTTAAGTGGTCCTTCTGTTTATATTTTCTCTACATCCAACTACCCACAAAACAGGGGGTCGACCACCCGGCATCGAGAGGGGCCGCACGGATTTTGTTTTTAATTTTTTATCCGATATACCCCGAATGGATATAAACTTGGAATAAATATGGGCCTCGTTGATCTCCTTGCAGCTTTGTAGTTATGTGCTTTGTTGTAGGATTATCTATCCGTGTATAAATACAGCATTAACTGAGATCAGAATTGACCTTTGGATAGTTAATTAAATTAATTAGATATGTTACAGTACCTATATTTATCTAGCAATTCCAGTAAAAAATAATCCTAATAAAACTACGAAGAAATATTTCCCTCGACTTTAATATCCGAAACAGTCAATAAATATCTGCAATAATCAATTATGGAACAGTAGGTGATTATTTATAATGTTGTAAGTTATAAGCACATACTTAGTTACTGTGAGTATAGGTTAAGTGTTAAGTAGTTATCACGTTGAACTTTAGATTCGTGTACAATAGCACCTTGCCTGTTACCAGGCGACTGGGTTAATAAGGAGCAGATTTCGGTAATGCAAATTTGTTTTTATTTTATTCTATTGTTATTAAAGCACATATGAAGAGGTATAATCGCAAGCAATTAAAGAAGGATTTACAAAATTTCCAACAAAACTATTCCATAGTGTCTAATTATTATTAAAAACTATTAAAAAATATTCCATTCTGCATTTTTTCTGAAAAAACAATTGCATTCCAGAGTATAACATCTAAGCCTAGTTTCAGACTGCTCCACCCAGTTAAGTTAAGAAAATATAAAAGAAAAGAATAATATTATAACTTAGTTTAAACATGATTTATTCTTACTAATATTATTAAACGAAAGTTTGTAAGTAGCGTTGTAAGTGTGTAATCGTACATGTTTGTATCTCGTAAGTCTATTGCATCTGAACAGGTTGAATGAAATTAAATATGTAGTAAATAAATTACTTATAAATACGTTAACTGCTTTTTATCCTGTTAAAATTTGTGGTTTTCGAGGGTTACACAATTCAGGCTGATGAATAATTTTCATTAGCCTGAATTGTATTTTGTGAAAATAAATGATCGTGGAAAACTGTTTAGTAAGTATCGCGGGTTGCAGCTAGTGGAGGAATAAAGTGGTTAAAAAACGTAGAAAGGAAGAAGATTAAGAAGGAAGGTAAAACCACGCACCGCGAAGTAGGCGAGCAATAATTCTGGAAACAATGTCGATAAAGGACGTGGTGAGTCATTGTTTGGCAGCGGAGCGGTAATATCTCAGTGTTTGCGGTTTCTGTGTTATTTGCGGGAATTGCGGGTCAATTAGTGGCTAGACCCGCGTCGGAAACATGAGCCGCGTTCACTCCGCCGCCCGCCTCGACGGTTCTAACGTGCCTCGTTGGAACAAAACACATTTCGGTAACATACATTTTTATTCCAGATTACTGCTTAGTTGTAAACAAACTCGCAACTCACAAAACACAACCTAGTAACCAAACACTAGACAAAAACTTCGTGCATACTACTAGCATTCCAACTCGCATCTCACAAACTCCTAGCAACCTAGTAACCAAATACTAGACAAAAACTTCGTGCATACTACTAGCATTTCAACTCTCAACTCAAACTCTTAGCAACCTAGTATCCAAACTCTAGACAAAACTTCGTGCATACTACTAGCATTCCAACACTCAACTCACAAACTCCCAACATACACTTTTATTCCAGATTATTATAGCTTCCATACAAACTCTACACAAAAAATCCCTAACATTCTAATTCTAGACAATCTCTTAACATTGTAGCATTCAAAGTCTAAACAAAAACTCCTAGCATACTAGCATTCCAAGTTGAAATAATAATTCCATGGCTCAACTGTGGATAAAAATCCCAGCATTCTAGGATTCAAGCTCTCAACAAAAACTCCCGACATTCAATAATTTAAACTCCAGACAACATCTCACATTCTATTTTTCAAACTCTAGACTCTACACACAAACTTCCAACATGCACTTTTATTCCAAATTATTACAGCTTGATTCCAGACAAACTCTTGACAAAAATTCCCAACATTCTAGTTTTCTAAGAACTCTTGACGAAAAATTCCTAACAAAAGCATTCAAAGTCTATACAAAAACTCAAACATAGCATACCTGCCTAGGTACTATCATTCCAACTCTGAACAATAATTCTGTGGTTCAACTCTGGATCCAAAATCCCAGAATTCTAGGATTCAAGCTCTGACAAATTTTCGCATATTGTCTTATTCAAATTCTTGACAAAAACTCCCAGCATACTAGCATTTCAAGTCTAGACAAAATTCCGAGCATTTTAGCAATCAAACTCTATATAAAAGCTCCCAGTATTCTGAATATCAAATTTACAACAAAACTCCCAGCATACTAGCATTCAAAATCTAGTCAAGAACTGCGAGCATTTTAATAATAAAACTTTAGCCAAAAGCTTAATCTTTTTTAACAACCAAACTGGAAACAAAAACTCCCAGCTTTTTAACCTTCAAACTCTAAATACAATACTGAAACATTAACTACAATTGAAATTTTAGATAAAAACTCCCAACTTCTAACTAATATTTCTACCTAATAATTATTATTTCTAATTAATATTATACCATAAATATATATTATTAATCTAACTATAATAATATTAAAACTAACTCATTTTTTGCCTGCAGATAAAGTTTACTGATGATTTTATGTAATATCAAAACCGTAACCGTAAGAAACCGTAGAAAAAAAATCTAAAATTAAAGATTGTGAAATATTAAAAGTTATAGGTAAATAAATAAATATATGTATTACAAAGGCACAGTACGTTAAACACCACAGTGACTACAATATAAGATAAGGTTTTATGTGACTGCCGCCGTTGTACGCAAATTTACGATTTAGTTGTGTATTTTTAAGTGCACCGTGCATTTTATGTTGTTGAATACTTGTATTAGACTAATTTAATAAATCTAGGTAAAGTTGTCTAGAAAAATCGATTAGGTTTTGATGTATGTAAATAATAATTAAGTACAGTATTTCTCAAAAAATCGTCAACTAAATTATATGTACTAACAAAATGTTAAAAGCTCGTTCACGTTTCAATTCTTACAGTTGTCGTTTGTAAGTTACCAGCACATGGAAGTTCGTTTATTTTTATGGCAAAACAACGACTTACTAACATCGCTATTAAAAACGGGTTCGGTGGTAGTGGGGAGAAAATGAAGGGATAAATTTAATATGTTTTTTTTAATGCAATTTAATGCGAAATCATGGAAAGTAATACCTCAATGTTAAGATAATGGAATTTCAAATAAAATATGGGATGATCCATCCTTATCAATTAGGGTTACCAAAATACCTAGTTTATAGTATGGTTTACAAACAAGACGTTCCGGATGAATTTACTTACAAAAACACTAAAATTTTATTCATAAGATACTTACTATTATAATACTCTTACTACTAAAAAAGTACTACTTAGCTGTCTACTAAAAAGTTGTGATGCCCTAGTGGCTTGAAAGTGCGATACTCAGTCAGGTACCCGTGCCTTTCCCACATTTTTTCAAGCTCAGATGTACAAGTTTGTCATCACCACTGGTTTAAACTGTGAAGAAAAACATCGTGGGAAAACCATCATGCTCCTAGAATCTTTCTATCTTCAGAGTTGATGACCCTAGCTCGACCAGCAAGCGTAGGTAATTATGTCAAGTGAGGTTTATACATGAACTTGACTTTAACCACTGACACAAGGCTGTATTCTTAGTGTACCTACTCTATAAATGTTTACTCTGAGTCTAACTGTTAAGTCAAATAAACACATTAATGAAAATTAAATAAATTATTTTTCACCAACTCGTTGATAATATCGGCTACCTATTTAGCACGACGTAGGTAAACACCGGAGTCGGAGGAGTTTCCTTCCTCCATTAATGTTATCGCGCCGTTCATTAGTGGCGTGCTAATTATAATATCACCAACAAAACATTTTAATTACCTATAGTACTTATTAATTCTTGTTAAGTTTTGTACAAATTCTTATTCTTTTTCTAACGTTGCTTGATTGCCTTCTCGTCTGATGTTTAACGATGGTGTAAACAATGACAATGAAAATGCACTTACATAGAACGAATTGATTCAGTTTCGACTTGATACTTAGATTGTACCCAGTGAAAATGCGACCCCTATTTTCGTAATGTGTACAATTACTAATATTAGTCTGGAGTTAAAAACTTCCTTCAATTTCACAAAAATTTAAGGTCTCGGGGTCTAAAAAAGGTACCTACTTTAAGGTGGTCATCTGTTGAAATGGACTAAAGACGCTTAAGCTTAATTTCTATTGTCTCAAAAGTAAAACTTAATTGGTCTAACATTGTTATTAGCTATCACGGTTGTTTACTAGATTTAATAGTATCGTTATTTTTGGAATATTCAACATGATTTTCAATTTGTAAACGTAATCTCAAGTTTCAAGATAGAATAAGGTCCGATGTATCGATGGTATTGTCTATCTTACCCGTCTTCCTCGACCAGCCAGTCTACTTTAGGTGTATAAAAAAAATTCGCCCTGTCGATAACTCAAGACAAATATGCCTTATATCCTTTCAGTGATATAAGACAGACTACATTTCATATCGCTCCGTACAACCTACGCAACCAGACAAATCGTAATAAAGACATGAAATAAGCATTACAAATTCAACTAGCGTATCCCTAATCTCGAAGCCAAGCCGAAACTCACACAAGAACTCACATAACTCGGCACAATTTGCGAAGTGAGAGCAAGTTGACACCGCCACCCGATAGATGGCGCCAGTAGGAACGTACGTGTGTTATGGAGACTGTGTTGACAACATTGTCAGGTTTCACTGTAAATATACCGTTTCAATATGAGTTCAGGTTTAATCTAATTAATTAATGATGAGAGGTCTTTATCCAAAAGTCAAACGATTTAGGATAATATATTTTGTAACTTTTTATCTTCTACCCATGGACGTACAAAACAGTTTTTTATACGTCCAAGCTTCTACCCAAATATTAATTTCCAAAATAAGATGATTACATGAATGTTATATGTGAAGAGAACCGATGTAAATGTACAGGCCTTAGTACTTAGTACAGGTAACTAAGCGTCGCGTTTAGCTTATCGTTATACCAAGGATGGGTTCATGTAAAATAAAAAATATTAGAAGCGTAGCAGCGTTCCGCGCCTTTCTCTGCGTAATCACTATTCCTACGATTTTCGCGCGTTATAAAGTATGTCATGAGTTATTTAAGCCTATGTATATTTTTGCAAATTATCATATTCAATTAGTAGTTTTTGGATGAAATTATAGCAAACATTCATACATCCGTACACGTAACCATCGCGGCTATCATAGGAATTTGTAGGACGTGTGATGATCGGTATCATAAACATTCTGTCAAATCCATAGGATATGTTTTCAACGAACAGTTTTTCACACTACCAGGGTTGATAGGTTGACAGTGAATTTACTCAATTTTAGTAAAAGTGGTTTATATCACGAATAGTTATTTATATCAAGTACATTGCGACCTTTATTATACCAACTACATAGGTTCTATGTTATCCGTAACCTTTCATTCAAATTTACCTGCTAACAAACCTAAAAAAAGCTGGTGTTGCATAATGGGTAAGCCTGGATCTGGCTCTACTGGATTTTTTCAAATATTTGAATTTATGCCCTGTGAATAAAGAAAATAGTACCTAATGCTTATCAAATTTATATCAGCTGCCTATTTTTTCATAATCCCACGTTTTACAAACCTGAGACGTAAAATAGAATTAAAACCTAACTAACAGATTTAATTTTCAACGATTTTTCTGGTAATAAAAGTCCTTAGGTATTATCCATTTTTCCTAAGCCAGGGCTGGCAGCACTGAATGTAGAGATCGCGCGATCTTCAGCCGGCAGTAAAAATACGTGCGGGCATTTCCTGTCCCTGTGACCGGGGGGCGATAAATAACTCAGTTTGCGGCCGCAGGAGCGAGCAGGCGAGTGGAGATGCGGGGTTACCGCAGGGTTGACAAGAGCTTCCTACATTTTTTAACATGTGAGCGAGAAGTAATAACAGTTTTTTTTAACTGAAAACTTCTTTACACGTTATGTTAGGTGGAAAAGTAAATTTGAGTACGTAACACTATCAGGCTGAGTGGCTAGCTGATGATGAAACTACATTTAGGTACCTACATTTTTGTAGTAGGCCTGCTCGTAAGTATTTTTGTAGTGAAATCGTTCTGTGGTCAATTTGAGCACTTTTTGAAAGTAAAACTTATGGGTTCGCAACACCGACATGCGTAATAGTAATATATCTGTAGCTATATATAAGTGATGTATTGTACATTAGTGCTGTTTAATACTAAAATTCTAATATTTAAGTTTTCACTTCTAGCAGCAGTTCCTATGACTGCTATTTTGTTTCTTTTGAGAAAGCATTTATAATTGTATGTAAATTATTCTACAAGACAATACTGAATTTTACCCAAAATATTTTTTATAACATATAAACTAAAACATAGATTACAATTTACGTAAGTACGTTTCATTGTTGACGTTCTAAAAATTAGGTCTTGTAAAGGTTTTACTTCAATTAGGTAATAACAACGTCTAGGCTGTGAAATGTGACGCCTTTTGCCGTTTAGTACATTGTTTCACTAGAAAAATAAAAGTCTGTGTTTAAAACAATATTCATCCATGATTTCCAATGTTTTTTTAACACATTTGAGGTCCCTAAGTCTTAGGGACTTAGGACTCACCTTACAAGCAACACTGGGGCTGATAGTAAAGCATGATGACCTAGATGATATAATTATTCATTATCTACAATGAATTTAACAGTACGGAGTTATTTTATGGACAATCTAGTCCAAATTACAATTTATAATTGTGGAACAAACATCAAACCTAAATTCTCAAATTAGTAAGCGACAGCCCTACAGCGGGGGTTATTTGTAGGGCTCGCGTGTGAATTATTCGTGGGTTCACGCGCTCTGTTTGCCGTCTTGCGGGCACCACTACCGACTGTACTTGTACACACCGACAAACTTATCATTACAGTTGAACAAATATACGAACTAACACTTCACTCACGATAGTCGTTTATCTTTTTAGTCACTTCAAAAAAAGAGTTCGTAATTCAGTTGTAGGTACGAGTATGTTTCTTTTTTTCAGGTATGTTAAGCGATAAGTAGATAGCTACCGGTTAATCGGATTTTGAATAATCAACAAAAAATCAGATTTGATATCGATAATATTTTCGGTGACTGCAATAGCTCGTCGTCTTTTTGAGACAGTGTTTGGTTGGTTACACAAAATTTATGAAATTGAATCGAGTGTCCGAGTTTTGGTTGTTTTATAATAGGTGTTTGTATTATCGGTGAAAATAAAATTATTCGATAAAATAATAGTGTCGCCCTCCCTGAATTGTATAGATAGTGTTGTCATTCGTATGTACAGTGTAGTCCGACCCTCGTTAATGAAATTTCATATCGTCGCGTTCTATTGTAGCAGAACCCGAACCGAACTATTGAAACTGGTGAATTGTTACACTTGACTGTTTGGCTTGCTGGACTATTGTTTGCCAGGTCTGCCGGGTTTGGTAATGTTTGGGTTCTTGTACACTCGAACCTACTTACTTCACTTGCAGTAGGTAACTACCTACATACCTATCGAACCACATAAAACGGTTGGAAAGCTCAGAATTTCAAAACATTAAGTCGTACTTAGCCACATTTTTTCTCTATAGCGTTACTTTTTCCATTACCTTTCGGGGAACAAATATAACAGACGTAACCACATTTTAATGAAACTTAATAGATATTTTGTATACGACCTAAGGACGTTGGTGATTAGGTAATGGAAAAAGAACGCTATAGAGAAAAAAATGTGGTACTTAGCCATTACCTAATCACCAACGTCAAAAATTTGTACTTAGGTATTTTGATTTAACTTTACCTGCTCATAATTTGACAGCTTTTCACTCGAGAAGCCTTGAGTTAATTTTTGAAATAGTTAGTTACACAAATGCTTAGGGACTAAAAGTGCTTAGGTCGTATACAAAATATCTAAGTTTCATTAAAATGTGGTTACGTCTGTTATATTTGTTCCCCGAAATATATTTTGTTTCCATTACCTACATAGAAGAAACATCTATTCGTTTGTTTTAAGCAAAATCTATTGGAGGAATGTGGATGAAATTTGGTACCTAGATGCATATTAGTGTAAGATAACACATGGGCTAATTTTTATCATGGTAAATTAACGATATAGGGTGGACTACGTGGGTTGCCGTTGCTACTAGCCACTCAAATTTGTAAATATGCCTCATTGTAAATACAGTCAGATGATACATAATGATACTGCGGTACTCGGTATTTGTATGGTATTTTATATATATAAAAATAAATTGACCAAATTCAAAAACTCCACGCAAACAAAACCTACACAAGCAAGTAAGTAAAGCTACGGCGAAAAAGCTAGGTAGCGTTCACTTTGTACAGATACAAATTGGAAAAATTGTGAGATGTCTAAGTTGAGATAAATATCTTTGCGAAGTTCTTCAACTCCTCAAAGAAAAGCAATTCCTCGTCAAGTAAGCTTCATTTCTACCCATTAAATAGTTGTTGGAAGAATGTATACTTTTGTACCTACAATATTTGCTCATCTGTTTAAATATCTTTGAAAGAAATATATTAGTTTTTGTATGTAATATCGTTTGCTATTTGTACAATTGGTTTGCAACTGGTGAAACATACAGCAAACGAATGGTAGGGTATGACTTCTTTATGTTTTATGTAGAGCCTAGATGTGTGCATTATTTTTAACAATCATATCTATATACACTATTTAGTAAGTACATGTAACTACATCATTATAAAAAGACAACGTATTTTCTATGTATTTACTAGTACAGAAAAGGGCTATTTCATTATTATTTATTTTACATTATTTATTAAAAAGTAGCCTCTAATCTACTTTTCTAACTATATTCAATATTAGTTCTAAATTTGGAATGAGTGATTCGTTTAGTTCTTACACCATGATTGACCAACAAACATCTAAATATCCAACCTTAATTTAAGGGGCCTATGACAATCGCCGTCAGTTTCTACTGCCTACTGATCTTAGGCCAGCGCAACAGACGCAAAGAGAGCAAGGGGAAAGATACGAGAATACTTGTAGAAAAGTTCGTTTACCCGTACTCGCATGCTTTGGGCAAACTCTATATATACTGCACCTGATATAAATAATCACATTATAATCATTATAAATATATAAACATTTATTAAAACACTTATAATTACAGGGTTCAGAGATAAACATCTTATATTTCTGGGTGATCATCGCAGTGCAAAGCTAGAGAATGATTTGGGATCTTCATGTTCCAATAGCTACTTGTCACTGTGCTATAGGCACATATCTATAGGCAGGTATGTAGCTTACCATCAGTTAATTTCACCATGGGTATATTGTCTTTGGAACACAGTATGTTTAAAGGTTTGAACATAACTGTTTTGGCAGCAGAAACTTGTAAATTCTCCGTATGAGAAAAGGCTAGATAGAAATCCTAGCCTATGTACATGAAATACAACAAAAGGAGACTATTTGTGTTAATGATAGCTTGATAGCCGCTATAATAGCTCTTATTGAATCTGTGACGAAAGTTTTATCTTTAGTACAAAATTTAACGATGGCATGGAACGAGTAAGTACACCGAAATTTACATACTTATCTACCTATAGATAGATCCTGTATCAGCGGGTGTGTAGGTACACGCGATGAGAATGAATGTCGAACTACTCAAGTTGTAGTCATGTTTTACAAGGCTCATCATGTTAACAAATTGCTTTCAGTTATGGTTAAATAGGTAGGTAACTAGCTGTTGTATTTATATGTTGCGTCTTATTGATACGGGGAAATTCCGTGTTATTTTTGTGAGTCTTTGTTAACAAAACTTAATACTACTCTACATACATTGAACTCTATTCTTATTTATATCAATCTACATATCTACCAAACATTTAAGTCTGATTTAAGTAAGCAGGTAGGTACCTACTTTTCTAAGTACTTACATTAAGCACATCTGAGTTATCGATAAGCTAACGAAGGCTTTTTTTGAAGTAACAACTTTTAGTTTGGGAAAAAAATCTTAAGGCTTACATCACCGACATGCAACAACAGTGCTGTTCAATTGATTCTAAAATTCTAAGGCATAAGGTTTTACTTCTACCGGCAGTTTCTATGACTGCTAAAGATTAATTATTTTTCTACATTTTCTACGAGAGTAACAAGACTTATGTCTCCTGATGGTATGCAACATGCCTGCATAACAGCATACCTCCAATATAACGAACTTTTTATTGTGATCCTTTAAAAGTAGATAAGTATCTCCACCTAACATAAAAAGTGGGGTATAGGTACTTTCCTAATGGTGCTATGAAAGTTGAAATTTTTCTATCATTTAGAAATCAAATTCGCCATGACAAAGATAGGATCGAAAAAGTTAGATCATGACCACTTTTCTACTCTTGAGATTAAAAGATAATAGATGGCAGTGGAGTTCCAGGTTCCAGCTTATAGCTAGCTACCTACTTATATCTTAAGGTAAGGTAGGTACTTATTGATACTAATGATACTTAGTCCCAATATCTAATAGATAAACATTAAAAAACCCAACGATATTATTTCTAACCGAGTTCATAATCAAGCAAATCCATCAAGACGTTCAAAAATGTTAGGTCTAAGTAAGCACTAAAGGTGGAGGAAAACGAGAGTGGGTTTTTAATATTTAGGTACATACCTAAGTAGATAGGTTACCTACCTACCTACTTACCATTCCTATTTTGATACCGTCTACTTAGAGTTGTTCAGAAAAATCTGGATAAAGCTATAGGTAAGTGGATCATTTTTCATTTTTTAAGTAGGTACCTGGATAGGTAGGTACTTTAGTGCCTACGTCCCTACCTAAGTATCTATCTAGTTTTAGCTGTCAATTTCTTAAATCCTTTAAAAACGTTTTCAAAGAAAGCCCTATTTAAGTGTACTTATAAATTAGTGCCTTAAGATTTTTTATTCAACTTACGTACAGCTTAGAAAACCCAAATTAAAACGTTAAATTTACCAAACATAGCGACTAAATGAATTTTATTAGCAAAGTTAATAAATTACACCTATAAATAAAGCGATGGACGCCTTCGAGTTGATAAATAAATGGTACGTTTAAAGTTTATTGTCCGGCTACCCACGGACACTCAATAATTGTAATGGAGGCTATTGAAGATCACAGCCAGCGAGCGGAGTGGGTAATGTCGGCTTGTCGGTGTGCGCGGTGGCGGCGCTAGCGTCGCGGACTAGGTCAGTACTGCGCGTCGCTGTACTAATCATTCTAATTCAATTTGTGCGGACGCTTCCGCGCGCCGTCGGCGTCACCCGCCCCGCGCGTCTCGCGCTTTGTTTACATTAGTGCCGTGCTCGGCGCTGCCACTCCACCGCGCCTCGATTAAGGACAAATCAATAAGGCAGTCGATAGCGAGCGAGTTTAATAGAGTGAGCGAGCCAAGTCGAGCGCCCTCATTACCCCCGCAATTAGCGCACGGCGCGCTCCCGCCGACGACGCACCCCGCGCGAAAAACGAATAAAAAGAGCTGCCCTCAAAATGGCCGCCGCCGCCCCCCGTCGCCCGCTCGCGCCCCGCGCCGCTTCGTGATTGCATCCCCGCAGCTCTTATAAATATGGCCGTATTCCTCCCGCCTTTACTGATTGCCCGTATACCCCCCGGCTCCCCCCGCGACCACGCCGCCGGCGTCTGAATAGATAAACGAGTCCACGTGGACTGAGCTCTTACAAAAATCGCCTCGGCCAACCGGTTCGTCTTCGCGCTCGATTCGGACCAATGGCGGCTCGAATACGCGTGT
The DNA here is from genome assembly GCA_017562165.1 of Ectropis grisescens. Classification (NCBI taxonomy): domain Eukaryota; kingdom Metazoa; phylum Arthropoda; class Insecta; order Lepidoptera; family Geometridae; genus Ectropis; species Ectropis grisescens. The sequence continues at coordinate 16,141,357 of CM029787.1, read as the reverse complement.
AACTCCACCCTTAATAAGCGATCTCGGCGTTTGGGCCAATGGCGCGTTAGGATTCGACGAGTTCTGCTCACCGACGACGAAGCAGTCCACGTGGACTCACGCACACAGAGCCGGCAGTATAATGCCTCGAGTGGAAATAGCTATGACGGCGAAATGTGCGACAGCGAAAAAATAAAATGCGGTCGGTCGGTGCGGCGGCGGAGCGAGCGACCGAGTGGGTGTAAACAGGGGATATTTCGGTGCGGCTCGTTCATTATTATTGAATGCGCGGCGCTAATGGCAGCCGAGTCGCGGCCCGCGAGTTTCCTGCTCCCAGCCTCGAGTGCCTAGTTGAGGTTGACCGATCACTATTGACCCCTGTCCGTCGGTGAAACACTCGCGAAACTCACACCGCTTATTATGGCTGAGAAATTGCTCGAACAAAACATTAATAAATTATGTTATTGTAATAAACACATGTGTCTACATAATTGCGTAGACTGTAGACAGAGTATTGGACTAGATTGCTCTACATTTTTCTTCGTTATCATTATTATAAGAGTTGATATTTTATCTTTGTTTACTGACTAATTTTATGGTTCTGTCAAGTCCATTACGTTATAGAACTGGTTCTTTTTTATAAAATGAATTGATTGTGAATTGCTAAGAGAGTACACAACGAGCATAAAGTAGGGTTGGACGAGACCGGCGACCTCCATCGGATAAGGCTCGCTTGTCCGGTAGCAGGGAACTGGCCATTCAACACACTTCTCGACGTGTAAAAAATAACTACAGCTGCGCCAATTTACCTGCACACCACTTGATGGCGCCACAATCTGATTTTCACATGAAACATTTTGACTCCCTTAGAAATTTTTGTTCACTTAATTGTAACAAAAAAAGCCTGTTCGTAGATATCCCCTTCATGCAGGTAGCTACCGTTTCTTTTATTTATTTTTACGCCTCACTAATATTTATTACTTGTGCAGTCATTCACGAACTGTGCAATTTGAACTCATTTTCCGGACAGTACCTACCTAATTTGGGCACTCACACATGGATATAGATACCTACAGGTTATTCTTATTAAGTGTCGGAGTACCTACTTAATTTCTAACGTAGAAAATAACACGTTAGCATACAAAATTATAACTTCTAGAATATTCATTAATAATTAGTAGCTACCTACTACATACCAATATTCATTGTAATTTATACCTAAGTACTGGAAAAAATAACCTTTTCCAAATAAAAATGTAATAAGGACTCAATAATTTCAATCTAACAAATTTGTTGTTTTTTTTAAACTAAGTCTAAAGCACTAATAATACTTACCACCGAGATTAAAGTTAGCACAATATGTACCTACCGTTTGATACACCTACATATTTTGTAGTTTTAGAGTATAAAAAAGTCGGACGTAGTCTCGCTAAAACAAAAACTGTGTCACTAGAGTCGGCCACATTTGCACGTATGCGTTGTCAGGTTGTCACTGATAGGCTGAAACGCATACATATACACAAGTAGCGCGTGTAATGATCCACTGATGTGTGCGTGTCAGCCTGTATGTGACAGCGCACACGTGCATATTATGTGGTCGACTCGATGGACACAGTTTTTGTTTTAGCGAGACTACGTCCGACTTTTTTATACGTCCATGTTGTAGGGTTTTTGATTCCATAATTTGAATTTAAGTATATTTTTTTATTGCAGTAATTATTTAATTATAGGGCTTAGCTGTAGATAATTTTCCAAAATGTAAGGATAGGACATAGGAAATACCGTAAATACTAAGATAGTAGGTATAGGTACATATTTCTATAGATACCTAAGTGGGTGTATGGCTGTATGGAGATGTTTGTGTTTGAAATTCAACGACTCAATTATATTTCTTTATTATGCTTTGACAACAAATCTTTTTTGGCTTCATAGGTACCTAGGTGTAGGTACATACTTTTGTTAAACCAATTTTCCACATAATTATGAATTTATACAACCGAAAAACCCGAACGTGCTCTAATTATCGCGATAATAGAAAAAGTTTTAATTTACAATAATTTATTACTCAGCCACTCTACATATTTTGTAAAAGTAATAAGCACCATTTAATTAATAAACTGTTAAATGAAACAGCTGCCTATTATTCTGTCTAACTTCAAACACATTTATGTACGAGTATGTCCTTAATAAACTATAGGTAAGTAATCTTTGTTTTTTCTTTTGATGTACTTAATAAAGTCTTTTAAATCGTTGAGATTGGCCGTAACAAACAGACAGACAAAATTCAAGGGTTAAAAAAACATCACATCAAACATAAATATTATTTACAAGCAGTGCCCCGCGGTTTTATCTGCTCTTTTTACCGTTATTTTCCGGCGATAAAAAGTAAGCTATGTGCAAAGACAATCTAACTAAGTTTTAAACAATCCGATCCTTTCAGCCATTTCGACGTGGTTGTGCAACAAACATATAAACTTTGACATTTATAATTATTAATAGGGTGGTTGATATGCTAATCATTTCGTTTTCCATAACACAAGCATTGTAGAACGCGTTGCAGACGGGATTTGAACCTAAAACGCATGTAATATCAGATGTTCTCGCCACTAGGCCACCAACGCTTCATCTACTTTGATTATGAGCATTTTAAAACGCAAAAGGGTTTTGCTCCGAGTCAGCCGTTCCTCGCGATATCGCCTAAGCTCCGCGATAATTATCTCTTAATTAATAGCGGAGGCTGCGAACGTCTTTATCACGTTATTTCGCTGAGATTACTCGCATCGCTTAGCGGTATCGGAGCAGTGATAGCTCAATGGGAAAACGCCCACCTTCGGGTTACGGTATTCACATGTTTTAGAGTTCGTTTGACGTCGCAAACGTCAAAAAATATTCTACCGTTTTGGTTTTGCCTTAAATAATTTTGCCTTGAGCAAATGTTTTTTTAACGATAAATAATATAGGGTTTCACCGATTTTAAGCGATAACTTTTACAATGGAGCGTACCCAAAAAAACTGATTCACCTTTGTCCTGAAGACCCAGATTATATCCAATAGTGAATGAAGTGAAACTTACTCGGACAATGCATTGCGGAGTTTAAATGTTCGTAGTACGAAATGTCAAACCCCTTCGTTCATATCACTCAGGCGTCAGACGGTGACATGTTCCAAAAGCAAAGTCATGGTAAAGGTAGAACAATACATAAAATAAGAATAGGTTTTTCATTGCATTTGTTTTAACTATAAAGAAACACATTGAAACAAAATGAGAAATTCACTAGCGAAGTTTGGAGTCCTAATATCATGCCACACACACGTTTGTGTGAATGTGTTGTTTGTTCCTACCGTTTTCTGACGACTGTTCTGTGATTGTGTCTAAAGAACTTGGTAACGACGAGGCGTTGTCATTATTTACCAATTCCGTTGCTAGTGCGAGCAGCCATAATGGTGTCCACATGAGATATAGTCCTACGTATAATTGCGATGCACAGCGATATTTTACAAAAACTCCAAGTAAGTAAGTTAGGTAAGGTTGCATCAATTTGTTTTATTATTAAGTTTTTGCGTGGTTTATACACATGTTATATCTTTTGAGTTGTTTTGATAGAACAAATGTCGAAAATTTCTTTGGATTGGACTTTCAAACCGTCTGATAATATTTAAATTCCTAAAAATACGTATGTTTGAAAATAGGAACAACGGTGGATGGGAATTGAGAACTTCTCGATATGTTACGTATTATTGTACCATACATGTCGCGATTCGTATTGTGTAGGAACTTTGCGAGCTCATCGCTCACTCACGTAGGACGATGGATCACCCACTGTTTATGACACGACGTCCCACTGTAACAAAATTACCCACATCACTACCTCCTTAAGCGCATTACGTAATCCTCGACAGTTATATTTTACTGTCAATAACCACTCCACGTTTAAGTGCCACATTCAATAAGCGGATGTATGATTCAATACAGTCTTATCTATCAAAGGCTCACCTTCATATCTAAAGCTATTTATTACCCGCATTAGACCTAAATACGCACTTTACATTGTTTAATACCCCGAGAGGCGAGTGTCTTCGCCAACAAAAAGCATTATCGTGATTCACACCTTAGCAAGTCCGTGGGCAGATATCTGAAGCTGGGATCGCATGCGATTCAACTGCAGACCCATTAAATATTAATTCCCGAGCAAAAAGCGGTTGGGCATTGCGGGGACAGCATCCGAGCCTTCTGGGAAGCGGAGAGCGCGAAAAAATAGTTGCACAATGGCCGGTTATACAACTAATTGTTCGCGCCGGTTAATTATGCAGTGCGTTTTGTTTGTCCAGTTTGTTGGCAGACGCGGCGGGCGGCGAAGACCGCGTGTGGCCGCCGGCCTGATAGCGTACTCGCCGCCGCCATCCAATTAATACAATGCTATTTATGTCTGCATTAATGAACTGCATGATCTTTAACACCGCCCTACCCGAGCACACGACTAAGTCGATTCAATCTACACCGACTAATTCAATCACCATTCCGTCGCTTACCTCAAAGCCTCTATTAAATCTCAATAAAATAAGATTTACATTTCACTTGGAAGAGCACTGACATTTCAACCCACATACCCATTACCGGCGAGCTTCAATGGACGTATAAAACTTTCAAATTAAAGAAAATATCTTGATGTAGGTGTTTATAACAGTCATCGGCTGTGTAAATTAAATGGACACGAAAATAAAGGGTCGATTAAGCCGGCCTACCTAATTAATTAAGGCTTATCTTGGCCCTCCGATGCGATCAACGTAAACGCAATGGGATCGTAAAAATTTTGTGTTTCAGGTAGGGAGAGATAAAGGTGGGGTGCGGTGACGGTCGGTCGCGGACGAGGGGGTGGAGGGGGGTTGTCGCAGCGATGTCGCGGCGATATCGCTTGATTGTTATTTATCTGTTATCGCCGCATCGCGCCCGCCGGCGCAGGGAGCTCGCCGCTCTATCGGCCCGATCTCAAGCTAGGAAATAAATAACACCGCGTCTGGGAGATGTTCCGTGAGACAGACGCTTGTTGCCGGAGACAGATGTGTCACCGGCCCACATTCCCGTTTTGAATACACAACGATCAGAACCGATGATCTTTGAAAATAGGAAACGATAGCATCGTACTCACACGATTTTGATTGTACTACTCACAATATCAATATAGGCGGTGTAAATATGTACTTATGTGTATACGTGTACTTTGGACCATCTAAATTGATCCTTTGTAGTAACATTTCTAAAACAAGTGCTGTAAGATTTTTTTATCAAAGATCAACCGATCAATTGTCAGCCAGACACTTGATCGGTTGATCTAGCTCGATTTATAACAGAAAAAAAACTCGCCGAATATGTACCTACTCCAATTTAGTCACAACGAGTTATTGTTCACGGTACAGTTAAACACGTCTACTTATTCTTTTTATGAGGCATTATATAACTCCGCAAGCTTTTTTGTTTCACAAAAACAAAGAGTGAATAAAAAGCTTATCGAGCAGTCAATTTACTCGTGACCTCGAATTTTACTAAAGCATATCAGATTTTGTGAAAAAGCAGCGTCTTGTTACAATAACAGTGTCGAATAACTTACAACCGTCAAATACTTACCGCATCCATTGTCACGCGATATCGCGTCAACGTCGCCAACGGTAGGGTTGCCACGATTTTACTTTCGAAACTTTAACACCTAATAAACTTCAATAGATACTCAGTTGCACATACCTATATTGTGTATTTATTTATTTGTTTCATAATAAGTATACCTACAATGGCGATAACACTTATAATTTTATTGTAACAAAATTATATGTAAATGTCAAGGTAATAATGTGATAATAATAAAATGGGTACCAATTGCGTTAGTTTATAACAGAGACATCAAATCACATTTTATACTTTTCACAAATAAAAGTATTCGACACTGGACACAACTGCGAATTATTGGCTCACACATTTTTCATATAACATACCAAACGAAATTTAAAAGACAGCACCGTGTTGTCCTCGATATGTTTAAATGTGTGAGGTAATTGTTGGTACTGCATCAATATTGAAAAAGCTTACATCAATTAAAAGATCGTATTGTTCAACCCCGACAAAGTCGAGATGGACTGCTAACAATACTACAGAAAATCGAAATTTTAATTTTACTAGAATTATGTGATTTTCTCAAAACTTTAAAAAAAACGAAATAATGGCGTTTTTCTCCGATTGAATAATGTGTTTATTTTTGTAAACATTGCCTCAAAAAATGTGAACGCTTAATACTTTTATGCTAGGTACAAATCAAACTTGATAAAAAATATCACACTAATATTTTTTTAATTGCACGTTACAACATTTTTATTTATTGGTATATAGTTTCTGGCTGTAAAACTCTTTAAGCTACGCGATTTAAAATAACAATATATGACGCACGTAAGACCAACCCTAGCACACGACATGTGGCATCAGAGCAAAACGGCTGCTCGATTCGAAATAAGAATTTAAACGAGTACAAAAAACAAAATCGAAACGCCGTCGCTCCGAGGGTTTCGACGTCACGCCTCGTTACCTCCCCGCCTCGATGTCACGTATATTACGAAAGCTTAATTTGAACAAGACAAGAGATATACCTACATGTTTATGAATACTTAGTACAGGCTACTTTTGTATAAGACCGGTCGTTTGCGAGTTGGGTCTGCTGATCAAAAAACCCGTATTGGCAACAAGATTAACACGGTTCGGGATCTAAGTCTGATCGAAATACCGACAGTGTCATTGTTGATATTTCAAAGACTCGAACGAAGAGGTTTGTATCACTTTCAGAACAAGATCATGGATTTAATCTGGGTGTCTTCAAGCCTTATATGATTTGATTTCTTCTAGATAAGCGCGCTCCATTGTAAACATTGGTTTAATTATTGTTTAACGTTAATCATAGTATCGTTATCATAATTATAAAATGTTTACTTTTTGAAAGTGCCATAAACCATGTCTGATAGTTAAAATGACAAATAATAGCAGTGGTTGACTTTACCTTTTTTTTCTGAAAATGACAAACGTGTTTTTTAGGATAGACACCTTTACCTATGTCTGTATTGTATTGTATGTCTACGTCTCATGCTACTACACTCGTCCTGAGCATCTTGTTACTATACCTATTACGGAACAAAAACACAGGTTATGTAGGTTTATGGCTAGGTGAGTAGATACCATTTACGCTCCAGGGTCACCGAAAATGTACACCAAAGTAGAGAAAGTTCAAACACGCCAGCCGACAGTTTAGCTTTCGTATTCACAGCAATTTCGATTGTTGGACAAGTTGACAACACAATGGCGTTAGTGTCATGCGACGGGCGCTAAGAACTCATAATATAGCTAGCAAATATTACATACGCTATTGTAAGACGTTTAACTTTAAGTACACAACAAAAATGCTTAGTTGAGATATCTCCAAAATCACTCTTTTGCAAATTTATTAAGTTAGTGGGTTTTGTGTTCAATTATTGTAGGTTGGAAAAAAAGAACGGCAATTTTTTTTTCTTACAGTAAGTATCTCTACCATTTGTCTCAAAATCTATGTAAGTTTGACCAGTAAAATGGAGATAAACTTTTCTGTTATTAAAATTACAGAAAAAATATCTCTATTTTATGTGACATAAGCTTACTTTTTTCTCTTGGATTTTTTTTGACTTAAACGGCAAACATTTCCACTTATACCAATTTGACCTTACTCGAGAATTTGGCCCGCTTTATTCTTGCGTAAAGTTAAGTATAATAATTCAACAGACTTGTGGCATTTGTCCTCATTTAAGCATTTAAATCCTTCCGATTATATTTATTTCCGACGAGATTTGTACACTAAAACAACACCATAAAACATTACATTATTTATTTTCTAGGCTGATATTCACCTATACTTTATTATATAATTTGAATCTACTGCTTTCGATCTTTATTACAAGAGTAAGTCATTATTTATGCGTAAACTTCGTAGTCTAGTTTATATGAGTAAAGTTCCTTATAACTTTCATATCAGCACCTATCAGTTTCCTATCACCGGAAGTCGGCTGCTTACAACATAATTACATTCATACAACATTTTTGCGTTTCACGATTATTACACATACTCTGAGCCTAGAAAGTAGACACCCTAGCCGTTCGTGGTTTACGCTGTATTAATTTCCATCACTAGACTCTATAGCATAACAGAATTGCATTTGTCTTTGCTATAGCTATCTCTTTAATTTCGTGTCAAATGGAGAGAGACCGAAATAGCAACTACATAAACAGTCGAGATTGGTAGAACCTCGGTACGTTCGATGCAGCGTAGCCACCGGCCAGTGGGCGCATGCAAGGTCACGTTAATTGCTTATCGAGTTGAATGAATGTGGAACAATGGAAAATGAAAGTTACAAAACAATGGACTATGGTTAATTGGACTAGATTTAAGAATGTCACATGATTGGTCATGGTCACACACAACCTACCGTAACAAAACTCGCGTAGAAATAATGGAGCCGCCATGAAAATCGGTATTACATTCGGACCGTACATAATGTGTTTATGTTGTTGGTTGAGAGCATTTTGGAGGAGCGTAGCTATGCTTGATTGTATATTATCCTTCTTGTTATTACAATATGTTCTTTAATTTGAACTTTTCGCCGAAGTATACCTATGTGAAATATGTAGTTGGTGCATTTTAAGAACCCATTTGTCAAGTGGGTTATCCTTCTAAAACTTTGTACATACCTACTTTTAAATATTGCGTGGACTGAAAAAATATGAAAATACGCATTCCGACTTGTAGTTTATATAGAATAAGACAGTACACTACTAATATTTCAAAAAAGAAATGTATAAAATGCATAACGTAAATATTAATAAGCATATTTCATCTTCAAAAGCCTTTCCGAGCGATTGGACGACGCAACGCGTGACCGAAGTGCTGGTGTTTGTTTGGCCTAACAAATAAGCATTGCCATTCAGTGTGGTAATGCCGCCAGCATGCTGAGCACGCTTCCGATTGGTAGTGGATTTGATTATCTGTTGACCTTCATTGGTTTATGGATAATTCAGAAGTGCTTAGTGTAAGTAGTTAGGTATATGTAGCGTAGTGCAGTTCTCATTGTATTTTAGTTTTGTTAATAAGTAAAACATCACTCACCACCATGTATTTGAAACACACACGTTGTTGTTTGTTGTTAAAGTTATTGTGGTGAGAATAGATTAGTACATATACTGCTGCAGCCTTCTTACTAAAAGAGTATTATATACTCTTACTATAAGAGTATACAAAGGTATCACTGCATGATGCTAAAGCGATTACTTTGACAAGATACAAGGATTTTGACTTGTATTACGCTATGTAATGAAGATCGTAAAAATAATACTTTCGTTTTATAAATCCTCATAGCCGATAAACTAATGTAAATATTAGGCACGCCTTAGACACTTTGTAGTGATGAGATATGAAGTCTGTGTTTAGAAGTAGATATGCTTAGGATAAATTATGCTTCCCACGTCTTGGTGAACTCTGAGGATTGTCAGACCAACCACACACTAGGTAGATATTTTAGTATGTAAGTGTGTAGCACATCAAATCAAATGCAATGCATAAACAATGCACAGGGCTGGCTCCACCCTACTGTTCCAATAATACGTCATCAGTATTCATTTGTTCCGGCTAAAAAGACCTTGAAGTTTTTTTTTATAATCTTTATTTATGCGCTTTTTTGCGTTGCGAAAATGTCGCGGATCTTGAAGTTGATTGTTGAAATTTGTACTACAGTTACCTAGTAATGTATTTAACATTGGTTTAGTAATGTGCATTCATTATTTTTATTCCAAAAATAATAATTATTTGTTAGACAAGAGTGCAAAGTTGATTTTTAACCGCGTGCTCAATTTTGATGACCGAGCAAGCGAAGGATTCTAAAATTGAATCCTGAGCGTAGCAAGGGAATCAAAAGAGCACAAGGTGAAAAATCTTTGCACTCGAGTGCAACACGTAACTTTTCATTCCACCTCAGCGAGGAAATGACTAAATGCAAATTTTTAAATGTTTTCGCGCTAAGCAAAAAAAAAAGTAAGTACACCAAGGAGGTTCCGAGTCTGAGTTTTTAACGTATAAAAAAAATGTATGATGCATTCGACACCAAGGAGGTAGAAATAAATAGGTTGAATTATGTTTTGAATTCAAAACTTCAGCACACACGATGTTCTAAATTCAAATTTACTTTAACCTCTAGAGCTAGAGGGTAAAAACGACTTTTGCGCCCTGATATCAAGGAGCAAAAGTACTCTTTCCGAGCTGGTGGGATGAAATAGTACATTGTTCACCGAGAGGAGAAAGTGACCGATTACCGTCGAGGGTGTCGTTTGAAGCCCGAGCCGTAGGCGAGGGCTTTAAAACACCCGAGATCGGGAGTCGCACTTTCTCTCGAGTGATACATAGTGCTTTATACTACACCTACGAGGAAAATATTTTTTATTTTACTTTTCTACGAAAACTGAATCCTCAAACAACACACAAATTGAAAATGGCGCCAATGGCGTCTGCAATTTTCACATGTTCTTTTTTCAAATTGTTTGACACCATCCAACACAGCTAGTGGCCAGTGTCATTTTGCGAACTTGGAGATAAAAACTCACTGTAAAAACTTTTTGGCTTTTGAAATTTAGGTTACCAGCGTAGTCTTACCCAAAATTAAAAAAGAAAAACCACGTAAGAAATGGATTTTCATACACTTTTCTCTCCCGCTCAGATGCGTTTTCGAGCCGCATATTTGTTCGACATGCAATGACGTACTTTCTACCGTAAATTTGATAAAGTATCAAGGTACTTTCCGAGCAGGTGTAGTATAAAACATTTAAAGTGGATATAGTAGCAGTTTTGTTAACAAAATGACAGTGCGAGAATGAGTTTTGCATTTAAAATAGAATAATAATTTCTAATTAAAAAACATATCTAAAAAAATAAACCATTCATAAATGTATTTCGATTATTATTATTATCGCAAAGCTACTTTTTCGAAACCGATATGCGATTAACAAAATATTGATTTTAACATGGTCCGTGTGTAACTTACAAACAGCAATAACTTTAATGACTTTATAATAAAAGTGACAACCCTACACAAGATATTAAGTGGCCGTCACCTGCAGGCGTAATGCGGGTACTTTATGTATTAAACATGAGCTTTTAGGATTCCGTAAGCAAAGATTGACAATGCAACCCCATTCATTGAAAAAGGAATTATCCATTTCGAGGGTTATGAAATAGGTAATTATTTTTTATCTTAGTTTTATTTTAGTTTAGGTATAATGTTCGATAAGATGTAATAATTATAATGTGTTCTTACATTTTACATAATTGCTGTCATGGAAATATTTATAACCTACAATAGATTTTCCTCACTCCTTTACATAATTTAGCTTTTACGTCGAGAGTCATTAATTATTTCAAGTTATAAACTTACGCATATAGACATACCTAATATTATAAGTTAAAATCAAAATATCCTAGGTATACCATTGATATTATGATTTCGAAATATTTGCTAGAACACTGCTTTTATAATATTAATAAATGGATTTTTCATTATTTTTATAGTTTTTCTCTGCTGTAAAATTTTATGGCATAACGTTGACCTATGACAGAAAACCTCAATTACCTATCGAACTAAGGGTCAACGTAGAAGGCACAGCCAGGGCTCTTACAAACACTTACTAAGGAACTATACTTACGCAGATACGTTAAGCAAAGGAATAAGCCGCCCGCTAAATATTCCCAGTGTTGGTTCCTGTGATGTTTTCCTTCTTCTTTTTTAAATTAGCGGTACTACGTATACGACTTCAAAAAGTCAGTGGTGCGTGTGGGATTCGAATCAGGCGCTCCGGATTGCTAGTTGCCGTTCTCCCTTGACTAGACTTGCCGCTCCACCACGTAACCACAGCAAAATCCTGTAATTAATATTTTTTGTGTAACGGTTAGGTAATGTATCACAAACTACGGAACCCGACTTTTTCAGTACAGCACACACCTGAACGTTTTTTCCTTAAATAAATGCCAACAATGTGCTATTGTGAGTCAAAGGAATGACTCCAATGGATTAATTAACAGCCTGCAGAGGTTATTTTTTACATTCCATTGTATATACATAAATAACGTAAGGAATTACCATTTATACCCACTTGTTTATTAAATATTTATTACTGCACAACCTTGTTTTTGTTACTCTTTGAATCATAATCTGGGTTATTAACTGTAATAATTGTGTTTCTCGTCTATAAATTCATTGTAAAATATGTTAATTATTTCTTGGCAGAGAATATTACTGTCTATAAATATAAATTTTCACACTGAACAGCTTAGCTTATTTACAATGACTGTAATGAATGACAGGCTTTGTTTTTAGACTAGCTCAGATAAACTAAACCTTTTGTGTTTTATATAGTTCAACATATGTTAGTTAGCTTAAAAAGGTAATGCAGTATTAATGCCTATGTATGTATTAAATGGGGAAGTACCACACCGTTGCCAGTTTCATTCTGCCGCTAAGCAGTAGTGAGCAAACATAACTGTGTTTTTAACAATGTTTAGAAAGGATTGGACACTTGACCGCCATCTCGCCTGATGTTAGGTATAATGATTTGATGCGGTCTACGATGAAGGCATGTTTACCTAGAAGAAACAAGTTTTCATCTATATGATACATATATACATATACTTATAGGTATCTCTAAAGAGCAAATCGTATTTGCGTTCTATACCTAATTTTAATTTCTAAGTCCACAATAAATTTCAAGTTTACTTACTTTAAACCTTGTCCTGTTATAGGTAGGAAATTAATTTACCGTGTCTTGTTATAGGTAGATACCAAATTAATTTACCAGATAAAACTATTAAATTTTTTGAGAATGTATAGTCAAATGGGAATAATAATTTTCGACGTGTTTGACGTCAAATGTAGAAAAAGAGATAAAATTGATCTTCACTCAAGGTTTTGTAATACGGTGGTTGGTTAGGTTTGAACTAGTTTTTATCATTAAATAGTAAAATTCACCTTTATTTTCGGGCTATACTAAAGTTAATTATCGGTTAATACTTGGTGATATCGATACGGACATTAATTCGACGCGAGGCATCGGTATCAATTACGCAGATTACCCAAAGATTGGCACAAACGTTTTACACCGAAAGCACGGGTAGCGTCTTTCTTGCCTTGTCGATCTTGTGGAAGTGTCATACTTTTGTCGCGGCACATCGCTCTGTTGCTATACAAAGTATGCGTCATCTGGTTGCGATTGACAAAAGGAACCGTGCGGAAAATCTAACTCTTTACGTAGGTAGTAGATATATGTAAACTCTTTGAGATTACCCACCTCACAAAACTATCAGTGTACCTGCTACCTGTAAACTATCAGTGTCTGTCAAGCTCATTACCCAAGAGCTGGAACCAATTTTTGAGAAATAAGACAAAGAGAGGCACTAAATAAGAGAGGTATCTACCTATGTGACAAGTTTTAGCTTAAACCTTTAATAATCAAAATTTGGTGCCTGGTGTCGGAACTGTACCTACCTACCTTACTTTTTATTTTATTTGGACTCTTCATGTTCCAATAGCTGCATGTCACTGTGCTGTTTTGTGGCAGGCATGTTGCGATAAAACCTTATCCTAATTTACAACTAGATACTTAAAAACACAATTCACTCTTTATAGTAGGTACAATTTAAGCATGGTAGCAAAGTATAAATAAAACATACTAGACAGTGATAGCATGCGCGGTCCGAAAGGGGGGGGGGGGGTGTCACAGGGGACATGCCCCCACAAAATCGTATACGTTAAACTAAAACACTATGAAAATTAAAAATATCCAATAGTACAGGCTATTTTTAACGCGTGAAACTACGCAACTTTCGAGTAAAATCGTGGGGCGCTACTAGTAAAGTATTTTTTTACTCGATTTATTGTATTTCTACTGGTGACCCCACCCAAAATCTGAGGCTGTGTACTGGTGACACCCCCCAAAATTTTCGAAAATTTTGGTAGCATTTAATCAATTTACAGTTTTCGAATTCAATAATTTCGCGTTCAGGTGGAAACCAAATCTCCACTGATAAGGGAATAATGCTTTTTGCAGGAGATCCATGGCAATTGCCATAAAATACCGTATTTTATATTACAATGTATTTATCATTTAAATGTACATATATGTTACTTTAATAAAACCTGTATTTATTCACTAACAGACTATTTAAACTTTTAACCAAAATTTGAAATGTATAGTTATGTTAATGTATCCATAATGAACGTGACATTATGATTGACTTATGTATGAGTATTTATTTAACGAAAAATCTTGATACATGTTAAATAGTAGGTACGAATATCGAATATTCTTCATAAATAAATGTACCTAGCCTAGCGTAAGGAATCCACTCTATGCTTCCCGCTGTTGGGAGTTTCTTGACCTTCTCTCACAGGAAGAGAAAAATATTCTTCTCTCTATCGCTGGCTAAGTGCGGGTTGACGGGATGATACGTATCTTCGAAAGATATCTTTCTTGAAACTTGTCGGTTTTCTGTCGACGTTTTCCTCTCCGTTAAAGTCAATGATGGTGACGGACTGACAGTGGTGACTTGAAAATTTGCACATGAAAATACTAAGAGGTGCAGGTAGGGTATGAACCCAAGGCCACACGATTTGAAAAGTTGACGTTGTTAGCACTAGGCCACCATGTCTTTGTAAATGTTGAGACGTGGCAAATATAATGTTTTAGTGTCAATATTTTGTTGCATTCATTCAAAAGTTAGATCTGAATTTATCCACGTGGTATTTCTAAATCTCAGATCCAAAATTACTCGTACCTATAACTTTGTGAATATACGGACAGAGCCTTTATTAAGAAGATTATACCTAAGTACCTACTCATTTAATGTTAGATACTCATGTTTATGTAACTTAACTATTATATTGTACCTAGACTTAAAAAAACACACGATCACGTAGTAATAAAACCTACTTAGTACAGGCCATGCAGATAAAGAAATATAAACATCATGTGAAACATTAATTAAAAAAAATAACATTTTCACTTTTCCCAGGTCTACAAAATGTTTCAATTACAGTTTTCAAAATGCCTTTCAAAATGCTTGCAAGCTAAAATATCATATCAATATGTACCATGTTAGAATTTGATGGAGTTGTGAATCAGAATTATTCTCACATAATTTGAATTCTTAAAGAGCTATCTACGCTTGATTGAATCCCCCCTCGACCGCGACCGTATCCTAGTTAAATTGCATATCGCGCACAGAATAACAGCAAATAACTCAGCCGCAGCACAGCAGCTGAACCGTGACACCGACACCCCACCTCACCCCTTCCAAATCCCCAAATAATACGTATCTATTAGAGCGTATATCTCCGATTCGGCTAAAGTATTCCTCAAACATAAAGATAGTCGACGAAAAATTCGAGTGGAGAAAATATGTATGGCAGCAGCAATCGGCATGCGGGGTCGCCCCAGGGTCGCCGGGGGGTGGCCCCCTCCCCCCGGCGGTCGCGTCAGTTCGCTCGTGACGCTCACGCAGGTCGGACGTGTGTTGTATCTCGGTCGAGGAGCTGTGATCGCGTGTGACTGGCGCGGATACGTGTTGTTCAGTGGATCGAGTGGAGTGTGTGGTGTGCCCTGTTTTCTTGTGTGTTGTGCAGACGATGACCGGCTGTGTCTGACGCGAGGATGTATCCAAGCGCGGGTGCGATGAACGCCGCCGCCGCCGCCGCTGCCGTGGCGGCTGCCAGGCATCCGGTACTTACTCTTCTCAAACCCTACGTATAAACACTATTTATCATTTGAAAATAACATATTTCTACGATTTTGGAAGTTACGCTTTTCAGACCATCACTAACAAAACTATCCTTATTTCTTGAAAATAACTCTCTAGATTCATCTTTCATTTCGTGGGAATTTTTGTGATCATTGAAATTCTGAGACAGTAACGTTATTTACGTTATCTAAGCAGTGTGTTGATTAAAGTTTGTTTTACATAAAAATAATACTAATATTATAAATCTAAATCGTGTGTTTATTACTCAAGCGCTAATTCTGCTGAAATTCGATGCAGAAAACACTGAAACATAAGCTCTACATTCGAGTAGGCTACTTTCAACCTTATTATTTTCATTTCAATTTTATTTTCAAGCCGGGTAAACCCTAAATAATTAAGAAATAATTTAAAGATAAAATAGTCTATTACTATTAGAAAAAACTTAAATGATAATATGAAAATGATAATGATGACATAATTTTGAAAACTTATTATATTCCTACCTACAGTATAACTTTGCATGCTAATTGTAAATTTCTCATTTGCGTATAAAATATTCGTTTATCAACATTTACAATTTAAATTACAACAATTTAAATGATAATGTAAAAAAATTACAAACAATACATTATTCACGAAATTATGTACACAGTTTGATAACTGACTTAAAAATAACAAACGATTAAGAACGTAATACGCATCTACGCAAAAGACATCAACGCGTGAGTGAATTTTCCGAGCACCAAAACGCACATCGAACTAACTCTCGTAATAACAATGATACCGTAACAATAGATTTTTTTGTGCTAATATTTGTTACAATAGATTTAACAAGAAACTCAGAGTGGTAATAAAAGCGTATAGTAATAAAGCAGTTGGGTGGAACAAACAAATGAGAGC
Organism: Ectropis grisescens; assembly: GCA_017562165.1. NCBI lineage: Eukaryota > Metazoa > Arthropoda > Insecta > Lepidoptera > Geometridae > Ectropis > Ectropis grisescens. Next base: position 16,124,645 of record CM029787.1, on the reverse strand, counting down.
AGAGGACTCCCGCAGCGTCGGTCGACTCAGACACGCAATTACCCGTGAAATTGTCAGCCGGATTTATATTCACTGCACTTCAGAGAAACACAAGCCCGTTGTCTCACTAATATTATAATTATAGGGTCTAATTTAGTTATGCGGAAGTATTGTTAGTCAGCTTAGGGTAGTAGAGTCCTGCGCCTTCTGTGCTATTCCCAAGTTCGGAATGCTATAGAATAAATAGTCAGTGACCAACTGCAACAGGTCTCAAAAAAATAATTGAATCTATTCTAAATTTACTATAATTTGTGGACTCTATATTAAATTTATTTATCAAACTCCGACTAGAAGCCCGGTTCAGTCTTCGTCCGGATTGAACAAATTATTTAAAACATACATATTTTTGTTTTCGTGCCAAGTCGAATTATTGTTTTAGTAATTCACGCCAGGGATTACCTTTAACATATAAACATAAAATACCTCTATAATATTGTTAATGAAGTACCACACCAGTAGCGGGTTTGAGCTGATAGGTGGAAATATGGATTATCTCTAGCTAAACCTTTATTATTTACCTGACGCGAGCTCTGTGGCGCTCAGTGTAGGTTACTTTAAGAAGAAATGTAATTTAGTGTAGTGTTTACTGAAATTATTTTTATTAACATGTGCACTAACCGTAACACCACCTTTTAATTATTTTTTAAATTTAATTAATCATTCATCAATTTCATAAATTCATAAAGAGTCTACAACGATTTTAATTTGTTTCTCTATATTATAAATAACTAGCTGTACCCTGCCACGCCTTGCTGTGGCACATTGTGATGCAAAAAATAGATAAAAACAATCTTTGATGCGGATTACATATCATTCTAAAATTTCAGCTCGATCGGTGCAGAACTTTTTGAGTTTTTGAAGCGTACACAAACCAACATAACATTTTCATATATAGAGATTGATCTTGAAATCTACAAAACAAAAAATACATACACATACCTATTACGATATAAAATGAAGATCTACACCAGTTTATCAAAAATAAACAACGGTTCATCAGTTAAATATAGCCAGTAAAAAATATACCTAACTGTCATGTTGAGTTCCAGGAATCTGTCACCAGTGAGAAATCCCAAGAAACTTGATCTTGTTCGATTTTTTTCGATCGTAAGCCTCAGGGGTATAATCTGACCCTTTAGTTCAACAATGCCTGATAACCATGTCACAAAACGATGCCGAACTAAAAGCATTTTAAGCAAAAAATAAACCCAAAAAGAAACCAACGACCAAGAAATCTAAAACCTTTTTTTAATTCATAGAATTGACCAACCATGTGCTCGAGTTCAGACTTCTCAATTTACTAGTTAAAACATACTCTACGTATTGGGAGTAAGGTTTTATTTTCGCTGTGGCTGTTTGGAGTTGGTAACCGCAGACCGCATCGCATCTGTCGCTACATTTCCCGACGGCAAACCAACCACAAATTTAAGAATGAATTAAAGAGTTATTTTCAAAATTACACGTGGCCAGTACTGTGGTGAGTTGAAAGTAGGTAACAGTTGTAACATCTGGGAACGTACTTGTTAAAACGTTAAATATTGTTACTTAAAATACCTCACAATAAGTTTATTTAATTATAAACAACAGCGAAATGATAATAGATGCAAAGGCAACTGTAGGAAGTCCAAGCCATATTGATGAATTTTACCGGATATCCCTGAAAAATAATAATATAAAATATTATAAAATATTTGGTTCACGGGCACAGATATATATCAAGTATGTTCATTTAATATAATAGTTTTAATATTAAAGAATTGTTCTGCGTCTTGCTGTTTCTATGTATAGTAAGAATGTATTATTTTAATATAAATATTGATAAACAATTCACACACAACACCATCTGACCCCAAACTAAGCAATGCTTGTACTATGGCAGCAGACAGCTGATTTAAGCTGAGTTGTAAATATATACTTATTTTACATAGAAACACCCAGACACAGTGTTGTGTCTAAAGTATTCACCAATATTTATTTATTTATATTACCGACGTCTAATACGGTCTTGTTATACAAAAAAATGCTTGTTGGTGTCTGATTTATGTCAACTGGAGTATAATAATGAGTCGAATGACACTTCATACATAAATATGGTATTGTAATTTAGACGCTGAGGTAGAATACCTCATGCAAACTATACACGTAAATGCTAAATTTTACATCGAATAATACATCAAAATACATTATGCAACATAAACTCGAGTGGTTCTTTATAAAAACTGTTTTTAGAGCTTGTACTTCCGAAACATATCGTAATATTAACAACAATAATATAAAGATTTTTTTGTATCCACCTGTTATGGTAGTTTTTATTGTCACAACTTATATGTATATTTCTTATTGTATACAGACAAAGTAGTGGAAATACTAAACATTATTACCACTACTAAATCTGCTGGAATCCATAAACCAGTATTTAATTTAACATAATTTAATTTTTAATCTATAGTGCCATTTTTAAGACCACGATTACGTACTTATTTCTTTTAAGGCTTCCTCGCTACGAAAGGGTAAAGTTAAGGCGATTATAGCGTCAGTAACAAGATGGCCCATATTATAATAAGCTTAGTTACGCTTAGCTACAAAATAAAAAGCAAATAATACCTTTAATTTATTTAAAACCGTTCAAGCTATATTTGATCCGTCATAAAACATCTTGACTATTAAAGGCAACAAAATTATAGTAAAACATACTCTTTTACCGAACTACTTAAATTTTTAGCTATTGTAAAGTTAGGAGAATGACAGACAAACCTTAATTCATAGCAGACATAAAAATCATTATCTCTAAATGGTATAACCACATTTCAATAAGCCTACGTAAAATACCGTAAATATATCGGTGGCATGCAAGGATCAATTTAATGTTACTTATGTAACTAATTACCTACTTCTATATTACTCTGGAGGTGGACAGAACAATGAAATGTTCATTCAACGACAATTTCTTATTTGTATAAGGCGATGCCATTTACAATTGTCAAAGTAAATTTTCCTTCTCATAAGACTTAAGCAAATGTCCTATATATATATACCTAATAAGCTGTGTCCACAGAGGTCTATTAAGTCGCATTCCCACGCGTTCTTGTAAGTACACTTTACAAGTTGATGAACGACCATTATCGCCTGAGCTCCCCTATCCAAAGCCTTAAGTGGTAAATCTGAGAAGACATTAATATTATCGCGGTCAGAGAAGAGTGGCCGGTGTCGACAGGAAGTCGCGCGTCGCCGTCGCTAGATTGATGCGTTTATTCCGACGCGATGCTCGCGTTTATAGCATTAATAAGTAGCTCTGTGAGTTAATTGACGTAAAGGGAATATTAGGAGTTGTTAACATAATAGTTATAGGTTAAACTCATAACGGTTCATTCGAGATTTATAGTTGAATCACATGATAACATGAGCGCTCTGAGCCTGAGCCAAGATTTGAGTAACCACGTCTCGCTCAGTTATGAATTTATGAATAAATTGTTATCATAAAACAAATCCTTGATACAACGAATCTAGTCCACATGACGAACATAAAACATATGATGAGCAAACTTGAGAAATATTACTTTATCGCGAGTTTATCTAATTCCACCGAATTTCCCATGTTGACTGTACTTTTACGCAAAACCCCAGGAATTTTCTTTTATGGCAGTCGCTTCGTGTTTTACGAGTGGCGGGGGGAGCGAGGTTAAACAGGGAGGAGGGGGGAGGACAGGGTGTTAATGTAAATGCCTATTTGTCTATTTGCTCAAAATCCGTGTCGCGTCCTACTCAGTCAATATTTGACCGTCAGAATTACCGCTACGGACAAATGAGATGGCGTTTCGTTCGTTTAAATATTCCACGTTTTCTTCAAACACGAGTACCCACATCCTCTCTCGGTCTCTACAGACAATGAATAGAAATTGACAATTATTTGTTCAGCAATGTTACACAGTAATTTTCCCTTTCTAAGAAAATTGAGGTTTTGTTAATGCAGACAGACAACTTGTAAATGTTTTTTCGTCATGTCATAACATTAGGTACAGAGACTCATGTTTATTTACCGTACAATTTATTTAGTTATTTATATTATGCGGCTATTTTGTACTGAAAATAGGTTGTCTTTCTTTTCGTCTAGTAATTTATTTCTAGTTTCAGCTGGTGTTTTTATTATTCTTTAAACTTTTGTTAACCAAAGTTAAACAAACGTTAGTATAGTTGGCAGTAGTGTCTATTTTAATTTAAAAGATACCAATCATACCAAAAAAGGATACGTGAGTAGTAATAGTATAAGTTACACTTTTTATTCGGGCTGCAGTTAAATTTTGTCAGCGGAAACGTATCTTGTCAGGATTATCAAGGCCTGATAGCGTTGAGTGCCTTGAGTCAATGTTCACCCTAAATAATACCTAACATTTGTACATTGATAACGCGTTATCAGTGAGCAAACAAGCCATTTGGAGTAGGCAAACAATACTTCGTCACAATCAAGATGTCATCGACGCTACACGAGTGAATCAGGAACTCACCGTGTACTCTTCATTGTGGCTTGCACAACCTTTTCAAATGTTTCTTGTCGAAGATATCGTATGTTAATACTTAGTTGGCTTTAGAGAAAACACATTGACAAAAGAACGTGTCTAAAGTTAAAATTACATTAAATGGGGGAAAAATAGCAGTATAATAAAAGAACGTTTATTGTTTCACAATAAAAACATAAAACAAAAACACAAGAAAACAGTAAGCGCGACAAGAAACGATAGATATAGGTAGAACAATACACCTACGTATTGTGTTAGTGTGTACTGGACCCACACTACCTGTGTTTGTAGTTTCTTCTTTTCTATACTAATATTTACTGGACCGATTTCAAAAATTCTTTCACCTTTGAAAGCTACATTATCCCCGAGTAACATAGGCTATATTATATTTAAAAAAATTTGGAATCCTTACTAAAACTCTAATAATGTAACATAAGGTAAAAAAAAGACCTGAAAATTCCTTACGTCGCGTGCGCTGCGAAAACTATTGATGATAGAACAAAATCATTTACTACGACTTTGCAGAACTAATCATTATCTACAAAAAGTGTCGCGAGTCAATGTAATAAAATAAAGTGCCGCGCGGCTCACTCGCGCGATCGGCCCCTACGCAGCGGTCGTGTGCGTGATCGTATGATTTTAGCTTGAAAAATTTTTGAATTCGCTTTAAAACGTTTCGTAGGTAAATAAGTATATGATAATAAATATATATTTTATGTAACTTTTCAAACTGCTTATAGTAGTATTTTATGGGTATTCATTCCTGTTCAAAATTTAAGCAAAAATTTAGTAAAAGGTAGTTTTCTACGCCCATATTTTTAAATTTCTTTCAATAAGTACCTACTACTTACCTGATAATAAATATTATATTTTAATTATTCAAACGGCTTAGTACTTCATATAGTTCAATAAGCAAAAATTTAGTAAAAGCCTGTTTAATTATTTATTTCCTTCTATTTTTCATTTTATAATGCCCTAAAATGCCAAAAAGATCAAGATATCAACTTTCTAAACATAGTTCCCAGGCGAGGGCAATAAAAATACGGCGTAATGAGGAATCTTCATCAGAAACTGAAAATCGCCTTGCAAGTCGGAGAGAATACGCGTCGCAATCCCGTGCTAGAGAGTCAAGTATCGAGCGTTCGCAGCGGCTTGCTGAACAAAATTTTATCACTGGCCCAGCAGCTGGTCAACTAGCTCATATACCGAGGATACCGATGATTCCAACTGATCTGCCAATCCCTTTTAAACGACTTCAGTTTCCGATGAAATCATCTTTCGCGTTAACTATTAACAAGTCCCAGGGCCAAACCTTCGAATTATTAGGGATCGACCTACGAAAAGAATGTTTCACTCATGGCCAACTGTATGTTGGCCCACGTGTCGGAGCTCCTGAAAATCAATTTATTTTGCTGCCACAAAATAAAACTACTTCAAATATCGTTTACAGGGAAGCTCTGACTCACTAAAACTAATGGCCTTTTTTTTTTGTAAATAATATTATAAACCCGATAAAAAAGGGTGTGTGTGTGTGTGTATGTACCCGTGCGAAGCCGGGGCGGGCCGCTAGTAATACATACATTTAAAAATAGGGTAAAGAGACAGTAATTAAAATATATATGTTTTAAAAAAAAAAAATTATAGAATGTCTCTTGAATGTAGAGCTGTGTCGTCAGAACTCTTATCTTCATTTTAGAATTGCGTATTTTTTACTGAACTAAATATAACTTAACCTCATTGTGTGTGTGTGTGTGTGTGTTTTTTTTTTAAGGTACCTACATATTATGTCAGTTGTCCTGATGAGGCCTCTACTGCGTACCGAAACATTGTGTGTTTCGGTATAATATTGTTGATTACATATTGCGGATAGAGCACGCACACATTGAAACACTTTAATTAGTTTGCTCTGAACTCAGATTCATCAAACGACGATTAGTAGAGATACTTCACCGCTGACTATAAAACCCAACGTTTACTTAATTGAGTTACGCTTTCATTTATTCGCCTCATCATGACTAATAATTTCGGTTTGTCTAATAGCCGTTTAAGAACAAACGGTAGTTATCTTTCATAGGTATGTTTCGATGATCCTTTGTTTTATTTGTGCCAGCAATTTTGTGTCGGTTGTCGGTTTTCGTGGAACAGTCGATATCAAAGAGCGACCACCACCGGACCGGACCACGGGTTGGGTACACATCGGGTGGCGGTGTTATGTTTCCGAGAAAATAAAATCAGCTTTCTGATCCCGGCCAGCGCTACCATATTAGTTTACTAGCTTTTTTATTTCTTCAATACGAAAGGCAATAAATCCAACTTCACTGCTTGATTTTATGAGCTCTAAAACGAACACAATAGGGCAGAAATTAGCTTGAGCCATTTCGACGTTGGAGCGTTATGTTACAAAACCAATCTCGATGTTCAAATATTTGTCTATGCTTGTTTGGTTTGTAAGTGCGAATGGTGTTTAGTTGTTTACCGAGCCGCTGAACTTGTGTGCGTACTGCGGGGCTTCTAATATTACTAATAAACAGTTGACATCGATCCACTTTTAAGATTTTCTTCGAAATTGACGTCATGTTTAACGGCATCGACGCACTTTATTTTTCCAATTTCCGACCTCGTTGGATTCATTCAGCCGATTCAAAATTCGAATCACAATAAAAAGAAAATATACCTCGGATTGTACAGCAGGTAGACGTGGGCAGACAGACGTATTCAATAATTTGAAATAAGAACACGTATTTCTTTTTAAATCCGTTTAAACGCATTCTGTTTAGTTTTGTTTTTGTGAGCGGTCCCCGTTGGATGCGGGCCTTTCATCCGAGCCCCTACACAATACTGCCACTCAAAAACTCTTCATTGTATTTTAATTTGACCTTTTCGGCGATAATTTATGAGAATCTTTTTTTCGTGTCGAGGGGGGAACGTTTACTCAGTCTATTATTGCCAAGATTATTTTTATTTCTTTTGTGAACGATTTTATGTTTGGATCGATCTTGGGGACCATTGACGTAGATAGGAACGAAGTTATAGTGCGTGTGAATTAAATGATTTATTTTCCTTCGAAGGATCAGTAGAGTATCATAACTCATCATTAGCAATTTAAAGACGCAAGCGTGACCAATTACAATAAATTACATAGAAAAATATATTTACCATATGTAATTTAATTCAACTTATCGATGTACAAATATAACAGATAATTAAGGCTGTTATTAAAAGTGTAATCAATTTTATAGCACATGCATGACACTCGCTCACGATAATCCTCAATTTGAATTAAATAATTATCATATTTAAATTGTACTATAACGGAAAGAGGCAAATAAATGCTTTACATAATTTATTATGTGATCTCGCTGATAGAGGCGATGGTGATCGCTTGAAATACTATTTTATTACACAACCGGAGTTTAAATTAAATCCTGTTTCAATGTTTTATGTTGGTGTACAAACGTGACCGACATTTGTAAACACGATTAATAGTTCAATTAAGTATATAAAAGTGGAAATACCTATTGAAGGCTCATAAAACGATAATTATCTTCCAAATGACACATTTTATTTTCACAGATACATATTATATCGATATAATCGTTGTAATGTACTTCTCTAACATTCTAGAAGATCTACAACAAACGTATTGCAGAAATAATTTTCGGTCAAACTCAGTACAGCCTACATCTTTGAATTTACATTTTATATCTGAAACATATTGTTTAACAATTTTCTTTTAAGCAATTACTTATGTAGGTAAATTCTGGAATACGTACTCAGTAAAATAAAATTACGTTAAAAAAGAAAGCCGTATCAACAGTAAATAACATAAAAGTTGGCGGCTAAAACCACCTCATTAGCGCTTATAAGGCGGTGCATACACTGGTCGACCGGTCGCGCGACACTCGACATGCCGGCAAGCCGCATGCATGCCACATGCACGATACGATGCATCGCCAGATCTCCACTCGCTACCGTCTGACACTGTTTTGTTTTTACCTCCACTTCAAACACGTCGTGATGTTACTTTCAATACCTTTTTATTTTTTGATACGCCGATATGAACACGGATAAGTAATTGCTCGACTCAATTCACATCTTTAAACACAAATGCTTTTAACCAATAATATCTTTTTATTGACTCTTTCGAATATCTCGGCATCCATTAGCATTCTTTGTTGGATGATTTCTCATCGTTCATTCGAAATTAAACAGGTTCAATATGAAGGTATAATGTCTGATCTTGATTTAATTTCAAGAGAGATGGATAGAATATTAAATTGTCCGCATTAAGAACGTCATGACAGGCTAGAGAATGGCGTGTTGCGGTTAGATTTATTCCCGAGCACGACTCCGTAGGTACTCTGCTATTACGTTATTAAGTGCGATCGCCTATTACAGCGTGAGACAGCGGCGCAGAGGCGCGCGACCGCAAGGCTATCTCCGGGGCGGTGGGTACATTCACTAAATTCCCGGCCACATTTTTCCCGAGCCCGATTGTCCGCAGCTCCATTTACAACGTCTACACGCCGCACCAGTTCCTTTTACGCTTTTATTTACGCTCCTTTTATTATTTTTAAAGTCCGTTTGTTCCTCGCGCGCTGGCTCCGCGCGGAGGTTATTTATTTTTTGCCGTCGGCCTCCCGGCGACCGTGTGTTGTTGTGTCCCTCGCTTTATTTTTATTTTCGTGCTTCTTATTATGGAGTTAGTTTTTTTATTTTATTATTTCGTGCTCGCGTGTTCACGTTACTTTATTTTTGTGTTAAGAGGCGAGCGGTCGGTGTTATGTTCCTTTTTTATTAATCGTGGCTCACACCGAATTATGGTCATTAAAGGATAATTTGTATTATGGTAATTTGGGATGCGTGTAATTTTTGTTTCGTGATAGGAATGTTTTTTATGTTGGAACTTCCAAGACTGAGATTGATGAGTTATGTCGAATGCAGTATGTGTGGTTGCGTGTTGAGTTGAGTGTTGCTAAATACCCAATCGAATTCTTATGGGTAATTCTGATGCTTTGTGGAAGTTTTATTAAAGTTTTTTTTGTCTTTGTCCACAGGGTCCACCGCAACCTGGTCAACCAATCAAATTCACAGTAGGAGAATCATGTGATCGGATTAAAGAAGAATTTAATTTCCTTCAAGCTCAATATCATAAGTGAGTATATCTTTACATTCATTGAAAATCATTCAAGACGATTCATGTAATAGATACATTCATTCCCCAAAGAAAAGTCTACTTTGTGGCATCAGTCCAAAAGGCCTTGTATTGTTTTAGATTTACTGGCTGTAAGTATTGTAGGCACTTTCTCTATGCATTCAATCTCGAATGAATTTCCTTCGGATTCGACACATATTTATTTATTGGAATGTCGATTCGCCTGTTATTTCCTTCCGTACTTTCCTTCTAAGAGCCGAGGACAGACTCAAAATTAAATTAATCATTAATCACCTGTGTGTCCATGGAATTATACTTTGGACTAATTACCTGCGTGCAAAGCATACAAAGATATTAAAGCATTACTTAGTTGAATAATTATGCCTTGTAAAAATTATAACCGGTACCGTCTGTGACACGAATTACTCGTGGGACAAAAAGTCGTGTTTTTGTGCCACTCCCGAGTTTAACATGATTTACGACGTGGACGTCAAATCACTGTCTTACATCTTAACAATTTCATAGTTAATATTCTTTTTAATAAATTAATGACTTGTGTGTAAGTAGGTCAGCTTTTGTTTGTGTCTTTGGAAAGAAAGACAAATGAATTGAATTTTTTTGTTCCTGTTTTATGAAGGTAACAAAATGTGTTACAAATTGAATTGGTAGGAAGATGTAAATGTGATTTTGTAAATTTCTTTTCACTATATATTATTTAGCTCTAAGCCAAGTAGTTAAGGTATTACGGATACTAAATAGCTGCAAAGCAAATATAGATGCAAAATTGAATAAAAAATACTAGCTAGGATGTGATTATTAGTAGTATTATTTTGATATTACCTATTTTAAGTGATGCAACGCATAATTGGGATAATTTAATAAATTATTAAAGCTAAACGATATATAGTTAAAAAATTTGCCTCATGGTCGATGCGCGAGAGACTTCCTTCATTAGTGTTAAGAAATACCATTAATTAGTTAATTTTGGTCACCATCTTCTAAAGAATTGGCCATGACTGACCGCACCGCACCTTGAGTACGCTCCATATTGACCGGCCTCGTAGTACATTAGGTAGGGAGTGCAAACTATATTGCATATAGAAAGGGGTTTAAAAATTTTTCCAAGGATAAACTGAGGATGCAAATATCACCTGGCAAAATCTAGAGTAATTACAAAAAAACCTTTGAAAATGTTTGATTTCAATACAGTCACAAAGTATCATCTCATTTAACGATGTCTAGATACTATGTAAACGATACCTATGTCTGTTCCTGTCAGCCGGCGCTACTCTACCTGCCCTTCGTCTCTTTTGAAACCAGCCTTTTTGTGGCCTTCCATTGTTATCTGAGAAAAGAGGATACAATGCTTTTATTTATTTATTTTGTTTTTTTAAATGGAGATAACTCATTTTTTTATAAATCTCTACATTGAGCGCAGATAAGATAGAGAAGACAAGTTGCGATTGTTGAGTTTTTGTGTGATTAACACGTGAAAAGCGGTTTTATTTGCAGTCCATGATTCCTAGAGCAGATAAAAACTGAAAAGATTATCATTTGATTTGGTTATATATCGTACGATTTATGTAACATGTATCAGGAATCAGATAAGCAACGCAAATGGCATTGAATTACTTAAATCAGATTTAAAATAACATGTATAATTATATACGTAACCACTGGAAAAATGTTTTTCCATTTCACAGAATATTCAGGTTACGTTTTATAATTTATAATATTTCAAATAATTTCATTTAAATAAGTACTTGTAAATTCTAATAACAAAATGTTGTTACCTACTTAGATAGTTAATTTTATAAGTTAGTTTCCTGCCTATTAATTTTATTGCCAGAGACACAATAAGCTTGATTACGAAGTTTATTGATAGATATGTGACATAATCGTAGGTCAATAAGTTACCAAACAACGCTCCACCAATGTCAATAAACAAAATGTCTCCTTATGACCCGCTTACAAATATTACGACGTTATTAAATTGTTATCGCCGACTTGTTATTTTCAGCTGCGACGTTATAGTTGGCCATAATCTCGAATTGAAACTGAACAGTCGTTAACCGACGATAAAGAACTATAACCATAACAAGTCTGACCTACTACGCCGATAACACCCATAAAACAAACCGTTCGATATTAAACCCTTATCTTAATAATATTACAAGTGCTTCTTAAATAGAATCGAAGAACTATGCCTTATTACATAATACTCGCACTCGCACCACATGTGGTTAATGTTAGACGCTTGGATACTTTTCAGTCTTGTTCATCGAATCGTAGCTATTATGTAAACATCTATGACGTGTGTCGAATTCTATTAGTTTTTACATCAACAAATACCTTGTAGATAACTTGTGAGATTGTGGTATTGAAATGCTTTGATGTATTTGGCTTTACGTGTCAAACATGTATCAATCTACTAGCATCTGGTATTGGGAAAGAATTTGAGTTGTTTTGTTAACGACAAATCGTGATTCACTAAATCCCTACGTTTTATACATTTGAATCAGAATCGTTTATTCCTTAACTGCTTACAAAAGATGGTATTTATTAGCTTATTGAAGTAACAATAGTTTGTCAAGTATTACTATCAAGTTTAAGTTAAATTGATATTTAGTGAGGTGAAGGATTTTTAAAGTTGAAAGTACTTAGGATTTATACCGTGAACTTCAAATTTAAACAGGCATCGAATACATACATACAATGCTAATGTATCTTTTTCTACATTGTGGCAAAAACCCAATGTATAAATTAACAAACCACTTTCTCTTTTGTTTCAGTTTAAAATTAGAATGTGAAAAACTGGCTAGTGAAAAAATTGAAATACAAAGGCATTACGTCATGGTGAGTAACATTTGAATATCATTATATCTAATTAATATTTAAATAAAAATAATGTTATAAAAGCGACAGCGCGTTCTCATAATAAAATCAAAATAAATGTGACGTTCGCGTAATTTATACGATATTAAATGAAAAGCAGGTGTTTACACGGAAAAATGATTATAATTCAACGGTTAGATAAAGATGTTATCGCGTGGACGACATGTGTTCGGTCGTGTGAAATCAATAAATATGTTGGGCGATGAATGGCCCGCATGCCTGCTATCATTATTTCATCGCGCCCGTCCGCTGCTGGGCGGAGCAACCTCTTATTAAAGTTAATTGTCCACATGCCTGTATTGTTTACGGAACGAACTAGCGACTGCTCCATAACTACGAACTAATTTAAAGCGTTTATAGTCGCGCTGTATCAGTCAGAGGAGCGTACAGTGTCAGAAACATGCGTGGGGAGAGCGTATTAGTGTCTCGAACAGCCAAACACCAGCCGGCAACGTTATAATTTCAAACAAACAGATATTTTGGCATGCCTTAATCCCCGCATGTGTGCTCCATTCAGATATGAATCACGATTAAGTGTTGCCAAATCGCTCGCAATTTATTTTAATACGCTCAGAGGGAAATTTTCGCGAGAATTTTTATGTGTCGGAAACACTTCTGGCGCAGATCCAAACAGTTCTGTGCGGATGTTTAGTCACTCGACTCCTATAATTTGAGGAAGCTAATCTGTGCCAAAAGCGTTTCGTGTCGCGGGCGCGGCTCCAACCGTCGCATTACTCGCATAAATTCACCGCTAATCGATTTCAGTATTTAAACCGTGTTATTTATGTTTCAGTACTATGAAATGTCATATGGCCTCAACGTGGAAATGCACAAACAGGTACGTAGTATTTGCATATTTTTTATCTGTTATGTTTATTATGAAGGTGCTAATATTTATTGATCGCGACAAGCGTTTCCGCATTCCAAAATTCGGACGTGTTTAAAATGGCGTGAACTAGAAGTAAAAACGTCTAAATTTTAGCAGCTTTTTGGTGAAATTGTCGCACAGGGAAATGTTGTAAAAGTATAAAAACGTGTTATTCTGCTGCGCCCGCTTGTCGGGTAAACGTTGTTTGACAGCGCCGCGGGTCGGGTGGCGCGGGTGTTGTTTGGGGAGGAACCTCGGTCAAACCGCTTTGTTGACATTTCGGGTTTTAATTTCCTCAAATTTCGCAACGTGTAATTTACTTTGCATTTTCAGAAATATGTTCCCTAATTTTCTTTTTCTGACACATTGGAGCGGTATAATTACGCTGTAACGCCAGTTGTCGCGGTTCACGCTACCCGTGTTATGACGGTTTGATTTCAATACGAGTATTATCGGAATACGACGTGTCGAGGGGAACAAAGCCCTCCGTAATGTGTGCAACTAAAGCGGGGAAAATGTACTATGAATTTGACGCTTAGTAGAAATCACAAGGAGGGTTACTTTTACAGGGGTGGCAATATTGATTTTATCTGACATCTCTGATTGTGATAAAGCTTAAACTGTCTATTTATGGAGTGGAAATGTCAACAGTATATTTTTAAATCGAACGTGCATTTGATAAGCATAAATGTTAATCAAATTCTACATTTACAAATGTTTATCACAGAAAAACAAAAACCGGTTTCTTGCAATATGATTTTTTTCCAATGATTAAGCTGACTTTTGAAACAAATAAGGGAAAAACAAAATCACATCGATAAGAATGACTCAACAGACTCAGCAGGGAAGTAATAGAAGTCGAACATGATACAAACACAAATTTATAGCTGAAAAGAAAAAAAAATATGGACCTAGCCTAAAAACCATATATCTTGAAAATAGATAAAATGATACACTTTCGTACAAATGGGGAATTGGTAAACTTTAAACATGAAAAATAAATAAAAAACCTAACAGAAAAACATGAAATACATAGATACAATATATTGCAATAGCCACGGATAATCACGCTTGACTTAACTTCCAAATAAGCATTATCTACTAAATCCTTATTTGTAGACAGCCCTAGCCGTTAGAACACAATAGGTATCGTAACAAATAGCTAGCTATTACTATATCCAACTGGGGTTCTTTACACCCCGGGGGCGATTCGCGGGGTCCCCGGTAATCTGTAGATTTTACGCTCTCTGGCAACCCTGCTTTTTAATAACGGCTATACTTTAACACGTTTTCAAAATCAATTTGGGAAAGCTGAAATCATGGTGTTATTATTTTTGATGGATGTTATTGTATGCCTTTGCACGGGTTGTTATGGGGTTGTTTTTAGATTTCGATTCTAGATTGTGTTGTTGTTTTAGTTTGCGTTGCGTGTTATATTACGTTGCTTGTAGTACTTAATCAACATAAACAGGTGGATTTCGATGCGGGAGCTGTGTTAAGATAATTATCTTTTTAATTCAATTTTATTGTTTTAGAGAGATAGGAATCAACTGTAGTATATTTTATCTTTACCTAGAAGATTAAGTAGGCACATAACTAGATCGTATGCTACGAGTACATATGTGTTTCACGACATTGAAAATTCTTCAATTAATGCAATCACTCGTCGTACCAACCAGAAATTAATTGATATCGTAAAACACTTGTTGTGCTTAAAAATAAATACCTAATTGCACAATCTTTACCTATCAATGACGCAGTTAGTTTGTAAATTAATCTAAATTGATGTTGTTTTATCCGATTTCCTTTTTAATCGCAGATAAGTGCCCATAACTTAGTACAAATAAGAGGTTGCCTTATTCACCATTAACACTATTAAATATTATGCATCTCATTAGAGATCGTTAAGATTCTGCAGCTACGATCAAGATAATAAATTAATAAAAACAGTTTATTGCCTCCACATTCGAACACTATAAAATGCAAATATGAAAATAAAAACAGGATTATGATTGTGCGTCGAAATTGGTCGATAAAATTGAAGGACAATACGTTATTTGAAATCTGAAGACCACAGAGCATGGACTGCTGGCAATATTTGTTTAGGGTATGGCGTACTGGCAACAAGGGGTGAATACTGAGGGTCTTATTGTTTGCCCCGCGGCGGACAGATGGCAGCCTCGCCGTTTCAATGCTTGAATGCGCTATTTAGCGTGCACTACGCTTCATTCTAATGGATTATTACATTAGCACTTAACACGCTCAGTCGACCGAACACCAGAAACCCCTCGGACTTTGTTAAGCTTTTATAGCATCGCAACCGACCGTAATAGAATAACAAGTAATGTTTCCAACTTTTTGCCCGCTCTCATGCTTCTTTTTATTCACGATCCACGAGTGAAACATTCAATAAAATAAGATTGAAGTGCGGTCAGACAAATGACGTCGCTGAGATAAATCTCGTTTATTGAACCGTCGCGGTTGATGGAGAACAGAAGCTCTATAAATAAGCTTTATAAAGTGGTTAGATAGCAAAAATGTGGGCGTGTCAATAGAGTCTGTTTCTCATAGCGTTCTCTTGCGGCGGTCGTGACCGCGCGTCGCTGCGGCGTGACCGCGACTAACGCGCGTTTTCCGCTCTTTCTGACGACGACTAATTGCTTAGATTTTCTTTTGTTAGTCGCGGGGGCCAGACCGTAGTGAGACCGTGCCGAATCACACCTACTTACGCCGTGAATTGATTGTTTCGTCTTTGTGTTGCTGTATCGACACGGAGACTTATTGTTCTGCGCCTGAAGCTATTATTCACGCCCGTACTGACTTTCACGCTGCCGATTATCGCAACGGTTCCTTATTTAGAAACCGCGAGGCGGATCCTTGATTAGCGTGAATCGCGACGTATATACCTACATTATACATACGCATAACAATATACCGAATATCAACAATCTCGTCATCCGATAAAATTGGAGTGATATAGCAACGAGTAAACTCATAACGGTGGAATGATTTCATGAAGTGTCGCAAATGTCGAGTGGAGACAATAGGGGCGCGCTGAAAGGGTGCGGCGCGGCGGGTTGTCGATGGAATACTTTGTCGAGGTTTACGAGCGCCGACACCCCTGTGACGCTCGCCCCAGTGCTCCCACCCCACTCGCTTGTTATGAAATATCAATAGCGAGACTGCTCTACTGTACATACTAGCCATACGTTGCTGTAGCTACACAGTACACACACGAGCACATACGCGATATTTGCGACGGAATTTATTTCAACTTTCGTACATGTCGCCGTACGGAAATATGTTAACGTTTTTCATTTTTATTCGATACTAAAAAACTCATCAATGTTTACGTTTTTCGAGTAAAGAATTAAATATCAACACAGGTTCCGTAGTACTGTAATGATTTGTAGTATACACTGAAATCGGATTGAATTGTTTCTTTTCCTTTTTGTGGATGCTATTATATCACTACACATGTTAAACAAATATTTTATTACTTATTAAAAAGTAAGTAAAGTATACTCGTATATGAGGCAATTCGTAAAGAAACGGCTCCCTTTACTATAAAAAAATATACATATAATCTGAACATCCGTGACCATAATACTATTTTATAAAACAAATAATATCAGTATCAGAGAAAGATTGACAGTTTTCCCTCTTAATCCAAACTTAATTTAACGCAAATCCCTTCGCAGAATAGTTTCGGATTGCGACCCACGAATCCGTTCCATTTCTGCGAATTTCCAGAGTCGTGCGTTACGCGTCCGTATAATTTAATAATCTCCGAGTTATTGCCAGTGGCGCCCTCGCTCGAATTATTCATGCATGGGGGCCACGATTGCTAGGGTGCGCGTCCCCCACTCATTGATAGAAACAGTGACCCTGCTCTAGGGTCATCACATCACGTCTCGCTGCTATGTTTTTTTTTTATTCTTTTCTATTCTATTCATGCTTATATTTTTTTGCGCAGTACCACGTAATCTTGCAACGAATCCTAGTACAAAAAATGTATTGACTCATTCCTAAAATAAGCAACGCCTAAAAGACTCGTAATGTTGTTTACATCATTGAAAGCTAAATGCGGAGATAATTTGCTACTGAGAATTAGGCGCCGTCACAGCTTTTAAATATGGGTAATAGAGCCAACACATAATAATTACATGCTTTTTTGTAGTATAATGGAAACAATCTTTGATCCATCTTTAAAAGTAAACAATTACAATATTTAATTAAAATATACACCAAATTCAACAACACACTTTTTTGTGCAATTGTGTAAGAAAGACAAAAGTGACATCCCTGTCAAAAGGGGTCAGTGTGCACGTGCACACGCCCTATCCGCTTACCTACTATTTATAATGAAACAAGGGGATGATATGTCCAACGTTCCATTATATGTTTACTTTAGACCTCTATACAATACGAGTACTTAGCTTACGTGATTTGCTCAGTATCATTTAATTACTTTAATATAAATAATATTTCTCTGTTTTAAATACAAGTAAAGTCACTAATTAATCACTATCTCCAAAATAAGAAGATTATTGGTAGTCTTAAACATATTTACACTTTAATTTTATCATAATGAGCCTAAGATTCTTATCGCAGTAATTTCCATGAAAAGTCATATCATTAATAAAATAATTTCAGGTAGGTAGAGTTAAGTAGATATAATGCGTTGATATGATAATTATATGCAGTAATTACTGTAGACGGTTGCTAATTAGAGTAGCTATGGTCAGGTGTTAATCGAGCTTTGGAATGCGTGTAATTTGAGTTTTTATAACTTTTATTTAAAAAAATACTTTTAGCAAACATTTATGAAAGTGATTAGTAAATAAAAATCTGTCAATTAGTAAACAAAAAGTTAAAATGTGTCGGTATTTTGATGTACCACCAACATACATTATTATGTATCTTAATTAATGATATTCATAGCGCAATTTTGGAAACTATTTTTACAGCCCAGGTCATCAAGGTTACGTCCTGAAAAAGCTTATTTATATGGTTTATAGCAAGTAAATTGACGTTATTTTTTTTATTGATTGGTCTGTAATCGTAGCAGAGCAGAATAATTTGTTCAATGTTCACTTAAGTACGAGTAAACATAAAACGTTTTGACGTCTATAGTCGTCGACATAGTCTGAGTAAAATTCAATAATACATTCATCACTATGGCTAAAATGACATTTGTGACATATTACCATCATTATCATTCACAGTTCACTGCCTACTCTTAATTTTCCAACTTCTTTGGCCTACTCTATACCACTGGCATAATTACAGTGGAATTTTTGACACAGACACTCAGTGACTGTGTACTTTTTTCAAAAGTAGTAGATAGTAGGGTAGACGATGAGTTATATGTAAAAAAAAAAAAGGTTGCCTGTAAAGTCGGTATACGGGCGAAAGTTTTACGTGACAACGACTTTGAGTGGTAAAATAATTTTACGGAAGGGACGCGTGCCTTTCACTTTTTATGTCTGTCTCTCTCGCTCTTAGGCGGGCTAACCATGCCCGAGTGGAAGGGACGCGTGCCTCTCACTCGCTCTCGTTGTGAGCGCATAACGTGAGCGGAGCGTAACGCAGTTTCTTGAAGTGTCACCCGGCAAACCAATTTATAAGACGTTGTCACGTCAAAAATGCGGTTATTATTTACGATAAACTGTTTCAGAATTGGCAGGTTAGCCTGTTCAAAGCGATAAGCTTAATTTAAAGAAGTAGGTTTTAATAATGCTTATCATAAAATAACAGTTAAAAATCCCCGATGCTAACGCGTGATATTACAATGAGTACTTAACGCAAAACATTGTAAATGAGGGGCGTGTTTTATCAAATTATGAGAGTAGGTAGAGCGTTCAGTGCGCACATTCAGGTAGTCGTTAGGGCGCCGCATAATGGCACGCTATCTCGCACATCTACATTCAACTCGAACGTTGTTTTGAACTGTCTCAGCGACGCAACAGTGCACTGAGAACGCTTCGTCGCTTTTCATCTACCCTCGCTTCAAAAGCGAAATTATCTCTCCATCGGGCGGTAGGAGCGGCAGATGGCGCTTGCAATAAAACCACTAAACGCGATATCGCCGCTGCTGCCCCTCCGTCCGCTTTATTATTTGATCGGGGAGCCAAATTAAAGGATTTGCCGTAACCCTCCAACTGCGACCCTCACCCGCCAACAATCACCTCTGTATTAACTCTAATTGTGTTTTCAAATTCGGCCCCTACACCGAGGGATGAGATATGGCTGCGCCATGTGAAAAAATAGAACGTATTCCCCTACTTATTAAATACGGTACGCTTTTGCCGTGCGCTGCGGTTCCCAGAATTTTTATTTATAAATTGTAATTTATTAAAATCAGCGTTCGTGCGTATTGAGCCGGGCCGTGTAATGGAACCGTGAACGGTCGGGTCGTGACTAATAAACATAGTTTTATGGCTCGCCTAAACCACGCGAGTTACAATATAATAATACTGTGTGTAGTGTGCTTAGTAGGTGCTCTGGGCACTATCTCTGGTTCTTTTACGTGTCATATATTTAATGGGGGCGTCGTAATTGTTCTATTACGCGATTACGTATATATACGAGGATCATGTCAAAAATGCTGTTTATCGACACAGGTGCATCCAAAACGTTTACAGCGCAATCCATATTGATTCTATTTCAAATAATACATTTCAATTTACAAACAAGTAGTTTACAAAACGGGTCCGTTCCCTTCGCGTGAAATGTTAATCCGCGGTACTTGTAATTCAGTAGTGGAGTAGGTAGTTTATTTATCGCCCCTCCGGCAACGAGTGACGGCGTGAAACTAATTACATTGAATACGGCCCCCGTTCGGCGGGCCGAGTTAATTGCACTGATTGAGACACGGATATTGATTTGGAAACAGTTTGCGTCGACCAGGCGGCGGTGATGTTGCGAGGGTTCTAACTTCTGAGGAACGCGCGTGAACCCTCATGAATAATGGACGCTCCGTACGCTCCTTGACTTTTCATTTAAAACAGACGATTTCTATTCGACTCGTAAACTACACGCCTATGAGTCACTCATTCCCCATTCAATGTAATAACCCGTAAAACTGCAGCCCGAGCGGTGTAAGAATTTTAAGAAGCCAAGTTTTCGCCTCGCATACTAAACGAAATTACAACATTTACATATGCGGTGCGAGCCGCACTCGCGCAGCGTAACAATATACGAGATGCGGGAGAGGTATGCATAGATTGTCTATCATTAAATCTCGCTTACATTATCTCGAAAACGGTAACAGTTGTACGGTGGGACGCCGCGTAGTCTATTCAAATAGTGAAACAATGCAAACAGGGCGAAGGGGTAAGTTCAAACACGGGGTGGCGCCCTCTCTGTCAGCGGCTGGTGCCGAGCAGACACGTACACTCCTCCGATTACTTCCCCACTCAGGAGACTTCGTACTGCACTTTAGAAGAGTTGAAAATTATTTAAGCGAAATTCCATAAACACACGAATCTGGCGAGATAAACGCACCTGTATGAAAGATTTCGCGGTTCGCTCATGACGCTGCATAATTCATTTCTCGCACATGATTCATTTCTAAAGAGATGACAGTTCACGTTTTACGACCGCACTAGAATATTAACGTTTTGAACAAATACGTAGCACGTATATGCGGTGTAATCTGCATTCATAGAACACTGCACGATTCACCCAAGACCCATTCGAGTATGAAGTTTGCTTTATACAGTCATAATAGTTCTCGACGTGGGGGAACTCCGCTATTGTGCTCACGAGATATTAAATTAAATATTTCAAGGGGCCACAGATTGGAATTTATGATGCTATCAAAAGAAATGGGCACTGCGAGCCAGCCGGTTACACGAAGCGTGACAAACCGGCGAAGTGAGATTTGTTCCGTTGATAAATCCATTACGAAGCATAGACATCAATTTTATTGGATACTATCTGATCCCGTGGTATTAAAAACTCATAGATACCAATGACGGCTCATAAAGAACGGCATAGCGTAGTCATATCTTACTTTATTTATAGGTGCTCCAGGCCCCAAATGAATATTAATATAGGAGGATATCGGCTATCGATATAATCATTATTCCGAAATATACTCGTGTAGAATTATAACATAAGCTATATCACTAATGGATAGTTATTAGTAGACGCTCGTTGGATTAGAAGCTGTTTATAAATTGCCGTATTTAGCATAGCAAAATCGTCTCTGAATATGAACCGTTATTGCGAAATGGCTATTTGCGATAATAATCATAGAATAACTAATTTAACTTTGGCTTGTATTTGCATAATGTTTATTCATTTCGGAAAGGTGTCAATTCGAAATATTAAAAATCTGTATGTTAAAGTGAATACACGACACAAAATGTAAATTTCGTTAAGTTTTGATGTCAATAGCATTTAAATTGTGAGTAATTTGTTGCTTATCTGTCTAATCTGTCTAGATGGAAAGGTTAAAAGCTGAGATGGTTGTGCATAAGTTATCCGATTCGAGAAGATTACTATTTTATTAATATCTAAAATTAACATAAACGTCTTTTTTGTGTATATAATAGATGTAAATAACTTGTTCTTGTAGAATAATTATCTATAAATAATTATTATTGCTATTCAACTTGATTGTGGCCGGATATATATATCTATGGAGTAGAGTTCTGAGTAGAGGTCAGTTTTTGCAGTGGACGCATTATTTTATCGGTTTGTTAGTATTCTATCGGAGTATCAGGTTACTGATTATGCATGTCTTCCTTTGTTTAGCACGTCCCAGGTGTTTCCGGTGTCGATTTCTGTTCAACACCGACGGCGACGGGATCAACATAACAATATTCATTTTATTTTATATGTGGCGAACACGTATTATATGGTTGTATTATTGAAATAGCATTTGTCTATTAATTTGAAAGTTAGATTTGGGCAAGACGTGGGCAAGACTCAAGGGGAAAAAAGCCGTGATAACCTAGTGGCTAAATCCGAATCCGATCCGAATACACTATTGTGAGATGGATTCGATTCCCATCTTCTTCTTCTCGTCAATTTCCAAACATAAATGTAAGAGTTTGTCATCGCCACGGGATTTAACGTTAAAAGAAAAAGTCGTGAGAAAACCAACGTGTCATAAGCTCATAAGGAATACATCAGTAACGGACAACACGCTAGCTTGTGTGGCGGATTATGACGTCTCTATCTCCTTGTGACGGGAGACCCTGAGTTCCATCAGTGGAAACATAAAAGTTGATTGTTTAAGCTAATGAAGACAGAGACAGATAATTTGAAAAAAAAATGTTAAATATAAGTCGCAGGAATCAAAAATGTATGGCGAAAACGTTAGGGGTAGGAAAACCGTTTCATAGCTATCAGTAGTAGTTAAAATACGGTAGCGTAATTAATAATTTTATATAGGCATACTTATTCAAAATATTTTCTTGAGTTTATAACGGCTAATTAAAAAGTTAACACGTTTTAACACCTATTTAATGGTACAGCGATCACGAAAGTCAAACGTATGCCTAATCATAGCGTGCCTCGGTAATGTTCGCGGCTCGTTTACGAGCGCAGTGTTTTGCCTAGTCGTGTTCAGCTACAGGGTTGTCAGTTTCGGCTTAATTTCATTTTTAATGGGCAGGCATTATGCTTACTATCAGGAGCATGTTTTAATCTAGCCCGTCACTGTGTAGGTGTTAGAAAAAATTAAAAATCTACCAGCTTTAAGAAGAGTTCACGCGCTTGATCGCTGTCCGTTTGAAAAAGCCGTCGGACGCGGCCGAAACTTGACTCGAACTCAAGTTTTGACCAAATCACAAGAGAGTTACCCGTGACGTAACTAAAAAAATATTTGGGAAAATGTTTTTTTTGTGACAGTACCTATTCACCGTCAGCCCTAGATATTGGCGTGCGGCGCCACCGCGCGTAATATCGCATACAAACTCCAAACTCGTCGTTATTTCAACAAACTACAACTCCACGGACACGCCACACGCAATGGCGTACTGTTCATAAAATCGACTATTTATATGCAAACCAGCCGAGCCCGCGATTTTGTCTACATGTTACTTTTACTAGGATAAAAAAGTGGCAAATTTTATTGTCCGGGAGTCATATCAACCGACACAGGGGAAACGTCGGCGTAGTAATGCATTTGTTGTAGCAGTAGTATATTTTATTAATTTAGCAGCTTACAATTACAATACACATTATCTTAGTGTAGCTTTCAGTAGAAAATATCACTCGAGAAAACACATATCCAAAGATTTACGTTGACGTTCAATAAAACCTCAATATTACCTATCTACACTAATTTGAACCACCGAAAATGTTAAATTGCGTGACATTGAATTGAAACTAGAGAATTGAAAAAAGCTATACAATAGAAGGGTGTTTTCAAAGACTGTATCTCTCTTCTCACTTTACAAAATAAAATATATTGACAATGCCATAACATTCCATTTTGTTACCGGATTATGCACCAAATTTGTTTTACAGAAGTAACAAATGTTTCGAAACAAACATATAGTTAGATAGTCATTTACTTTATTAATTCCATTTTTCAACATGGAATATATTCGTGGTTCATTTATTTAATATTACCGATCAGAATGATTGGTGTAGCATGAATATCCATGAACTCGTTCTAAAACATGTTAGATGCATCAGGATTAATGCTATCAGTCGTGTTCTAGATTTCTTTAGCCGCTGCTGATAATAACTAAAGTTACCTACATACGTAAAGATAATAATTTCCGTGTCGACTTCAAGTGCAGTGATTAAGGTGACATAAAATATTTGCCAAGATGTACTTAGCTGCAGTACTTACATACTGTGGTAAATCTATCGATATCGCTAAAGCATTTCAGATTAACTGTACCTAACTAAGTACATAATTTACACAGCTGTTCTATATTTATTCGAGACTAGCGGTCTACCTTCACTTCGTGCGGTTTGGATATAGTATATGGTATAGGTATATATACCTATATGTAAGTATATTTAAACTATAATACATGTAAAAATCTTGCGTCGCGACGTTTGTGTCCTGTCCTTCCTTATTCCTTCGAAATGGCTCTACATTTTTTATGAACGTTTGTCTGTGTATCGTAGGTAGGTATGAGAATAAGTCTTAAAGAATATTTCACTTTCCTGCCCACACTTTACACCTTTTTATTTTTGTATGAACAATATCCCAATCATCACCCAGATCTATAAGATGATTAATCACTTTGCCCTATAGTTTCTTGGGAAATATGTCCTTAAAACAAGACAGTCAAACAACAAACAGGTCAAACAGGTGTACAAAATACACCACTGCTTGGCGGTAGAATAACTGGTGAAGGTGTGGTGCTTCTCCAAGCGGACATAGCAAAGATTCCAATTGCTACAAAAAATGTTGATATCTAAAAAATGATACCCACCTCAGTTACCGTACCGTTCATTACTAACAAGTGTCAGAAACAAAACCAAACAATGTTTAATTAAAAGCGTAACCGTGCAAACCGTGACAGATCAAGAGTCCAGAGCCTGTACCATGAGCTCACCATTATTTTTTTTTTGGTTCAAATAACATCTACAAATAAATTAATAAACTAGCAGAACCCTGCGGTTTTACCTGCGCAGTTCCCGTAATAAAAAGTAGCCCATGCGCTATTCCAGAATATAATCTGTGTTTCAAATTTCAACCCGATCCGTTCAGACTTTCGCATGCATAATATTAGTAGGAAATTGTTTCGAAGAGATTCTTTGGTCTTCCCAATTTTAAATCTTTACCAAGGAATCATTTTTGTTACAGACTTCTCTCTTTTTGAACATCGAACATTTCTGTACTGATTTTTTGTGGCTCAAAAATTTGAATGCGTGTTGACTCGGGTAAATGGAGAGTTTCGAATTTGATGATGTAAACCGTAATGCTTGGTGATAAGGTTCGTGGTCGCAGTCCAAGAAAAATTGAGCGTCGATTGTTTCGTGAGTTCATCGCGGTAAAGAGTAGTACGGGCTCAGTTTAGCAGCCGGTCGGGTCGGGTCGGCGGTTGCGGCGCGCCGCGGCGCTGCGGTCACGTGGTCGCCAGACCGCACACCGCCTGCCCTCTCCCTCCTCCTAAAACACCGCACTCTTTTGTTTATCTCTGAATTTGTATTCGAATTTCAAACAGAAATGTAACTAACTTCAATTAAGCGATTAAATTATATGCTGTTCCGGCGACAATTTTTAAAATTGGAATATGATAAATTACTTTGATGGGATCTTTTAATACCTATATTTTCTGTGTACTTCTGGGTAAGCACAATCCACCGTAAGCGAGGTAGTGTTTAAGTGCAAACTCATTGCTTAAAGAAAACATAATGACAAAAATACCTACTTTGCTAGGTACAAAAATGCAAGGTCTATATAGCCTATTAGAACATTTGTACAGCTATATTCCAAATGTTGACTTTAGCCCAATTTCGTTTCTTTGAGGCATTATAAACGTAGACATTTTCTTTATTGATTTGACTTCATTCGAAAATTTAACAGATTTTTGGTTTGCGTGAGGCTAAGTACCAAGTAAATGTTTAAAATATGGCAGATAGAGTAACTTAAACCAAAGTATTTCGCTGCAATTAACTCATTTCTATTTTTTCTCTTCAGCCCGTAATAATTAAGTTAGCGTCAGTTTTTATGATCTCAAACTAGTCTTGAGATCGTTAAAATCCAACTGCAGATAAAAAAGACAATGCGTTTAATCTGAACGTTTCGTGCAAACTTTGCGGTAATTTTATTATGCAACGACAAAGCGGGAAAGGCAGTAAAACCCTTTATGGACTGCTACGATTGAAGATACTCGGTTATTTAGTGAGTTGTTTAACGTCCGAGCACGCTAGTGTTCAAGTAATACTAAAATTGCTTTATTCTAACGTTATTTTACTGCTAAGTGGAAATAGCTCTGTGGCCGTTTAGTTTATAGAGGCGATCAAAATGTTTTCACTGTTTAAATCAACGTAGGTATCTAACATATTTTGCGGCTGACTGAATTTATGACCTACAGGCTTAGTAAATATTATGTTCCTACCGCAACTTGTACTGTTTACATTTTAGAATCTATTGATAACCACACACCGCCACATTGTCAAACAATGAAGCATTTATAGAATTACATAAATTCCTAATTAATACAATTATTGAAATGGGCAATTAATTAAAATTAGTATGTTTGTATATTATTCATATACATATTTAATTGCTTTACATAAATCGAAATTAAGCAAATGTAATGTGCAAACATTACTGTGTTCTGGTTTTGAAGGACAATGTTTTCATACACATTATAGGGTAATTAACTTGTATGACTGGGTACGTAGGCAGTCCAATGTTAGATGGGACTTATCATACTCAAATAACTCTTCGACACCGTGATGCTATTGGCAGGCGGATGGCTTACTATCAAGTGCATGTCTTTTCGACTCGTCATTCCATTGTGTATATAAAAAACCTCTACGGCTCTACGCGTCATTATGACCAATTTTAAAGTGGTATACATATTTTTGCAAGCATAGTTTGTAAGTATGAGCCAATGGAACGCTTTCTCCGCGACCCCAAAGCTCGCTAGGCAGTGGAAGCCATCTGAGTCTAACTGACATAGGCCGCTTTATGAAAAACTTTAATCTTCCAAAAAATACCAAATAGCGAAAAAAAAACACTTATTGCTTACATTCCAATTACCTACCATTTTTTTAATAAAGTATATGGTGACGAGACGAGCAGGACAAGTGCCTGATGGTAAGCAACATGCCTGCTACATAACAGCAGTGACACGCAGCTATTGGAACATGAAGAGTCCCAATAATTACGTAGCACTGCACTGCGCTCGTCACCCAGAGATGAGATGTATTATCTCTATGCCCTGTAATTCTCTGGAAACATTGCCCTTCAAACCGGAACACGTAATTTTTTTTTATAGAAACTAGCTACGTCCCGCCAATCCGAACCACGCGTTGATTCTATCCTTGTGAGAGATGGCACCGAATCCCAGCAATGGAAATATCTATACCACCTCATACATTAATCTGTGTAATTCTGTGTTATGATGAAGTACATGGAAAGTCTACTAGTCGGATCCAGCGAGTCGTTTTCCAGACACTCGTCGCCAACTGGCATCGACCTGGCAAACAGACATCGCAAACACAGCCTGTGCAAACTGCAAACTTTACCCTCGCGACCGACCAACCGGGAGGCCTCCCTTCCTCATACGATAAAAAAATAAGCATAGTGGCTTTTGTGACATTAATTTAAACTTATGTAAGAAATAGCATAAACGGTATATGCTAGTATCCTGTAGAGATAGATAGTATTGTGCAAACAATACTGTTCTGGTTTGAAAACCATTGTTTCCAGAAAAAATATGAGACAAAACAATACAATATCTGAGTGACGAGTTCAGTGTTAAGCAGTAATCTGGACTCTTCATGATCAAATAAATAGTTGCTTACATCAGGCGCATGTTTTACTTATCCAGTCATTATATTTTTTATTAAAAAAAAATGAAACAATTTTTTTATTTGAAAAAAAAAATATAAATAAATAAATATTAGTGGACAAATCACACACAACGCCATCTGACCCCAAACTAAGCAAAGCTTAGCAGATAGCTGATATAATACTTATATAGTTCTAAATACATACTTATCATACATAGAAACATCCAGACACAGTGCAAACATTTGAATTCATCACACAAATATTTGAACTGGGTGGGAATCGAACCCAAGTCATAAATAAGTTTTTTTTATTCGTAAAAAAAGTATCTAGCTCATTAGCCCGCTTTTACGATTTAAAATCATGTAAGCAATTGGTTTCCTTATTCGCTTACATTAAAAAAAGTAATCGTAAACTGTAGTGATTACATCGAGTTTCAGATTTTTATTCAAGTGCTTTTATGCGTGAAGCAAACCTTTTTTTACTGTAATTTAATTGCTCGATATTGAATTTCCAATGGAATATTAACTACAGCGAACTGATACTAATTGAATAGCAATTCATGTAATGCGAAATGTTCGTTTGTGTTTTTACGATCGAGGCTAGAGTTTCACGGTTTGTTCCAATGTCTACAATTTAAATTAATGTTTTAATGTTAAAATTTCAGCTCGATCGGTGCAGAACTTTTTGAGTTTTTGAAGCGTACACAAACCAACATAACGTTTTTATATATAGAGATGGAGGACCAATATTTTTCACCATAACACTATATAGAGCCAAACTAAACAACCGTACTTATACACTTACGGTACATAGTTACACCCCTTCTTTGTTCATCCCACAAGTGTCTGTCGTGCGTACGTGCGTAGTCGACTTACGAGTCAGTGGGCAAACTAGCAACTAACTCACTACAAAACGAAGCCAGTCGTGATTCTATATGTAATTACGTTATCCAATAAGATTGATGACGAAACTAAATTTTCCCGAGCTGCTGACATACCTAGAATCGAACGACCTCCTCAGTGACCGGCAATACGGGTTTCGCCGGAACCGGTCCACCGGGGATATTCTAGCGTATGTCACCCACATCTGGAGTGAAGCTATCGAGAAACACGGGGAAGCACTTGCAGTCTCCCTGGATATCTCGAAGGCTTTCGACAGGGTTTGGCATGATGGCCTTATAAGCAAGC
Organism: Ectropis grisescens; assembly: GCA_017562165.1. Taxonomy (NCBI): domain Eukaryota; kingdom Metazoa; phylum Arthropoda; class Insecta; order Lepidoptera; family Geometridae; genus Ectropis; species Ectropis grisescens. The sequence continues at coordinate 16,095,535 of CM029787.1, read as the reverse complement.
TTTCTGGCTATGGTTTGTCTCCTGGGTTTATTGCGTGGATATCGGACTTTTTGAGGGATCGATCCATACGAGTCGTCATTGACGGCTGCTCGTCGGATCAAATGGCTATCAATGCCGGAGTCCCTCAAGGGTCGGTACTCTCTGCGACGCTCTTCCTGCTACATATCAACGATCTGTTGAAGCCCGGTATTTTGGGTACGCAGATGATAGCACAGTCGTAGAGAGTTATATATCTAGCGCAAGAGCCAGTGGGCAACAAACTCAGCTATTGAGAGAGAATATGATCGAGCGGTTGAACTTGGCCCTTGAGGCAGTCTCTAAATGGGCGATGCCAATTTGGCCAGGTTTAACGAAGGAAAGACACAGGCGTGTTTGTTCTCCGCTAAAAGGAGTCCGTTCCAACTGGCTCCTACTTTTCGAGGCGTGTCCGTGCCGGTTACTGACCATCTCGAGCTTTTGGGCGTTTCTCTGTCATCGACGCTCAACTTTGGCACATATATTGAGTCTAAGGCTAAATTAGCCGCCAAAAACTAGGTGTCCTCTCAAAGGTGCGAAGATACTTCAACTCTGAACAGTTGCTCTCGTTATATAAAGCACAGATTCGCTCCTGTATGGAGTACTGTTCGCACCTTTGGGATGGATCGGCTAAGTATCAGCTGGGGACTCTGGAATCGATTGAGAGACGTGCCAAAAGACTCATAGGCAATGACGCTCTTGTGCGTAAAAGACTTCAAAGTCTTGATCATCGCCGCAAAATCGCTAGCTTATCGGTTTTTTATCGGATACACTTCGGAGAGTGTGCCACTGATCTGCATGATCTAATACCACCTTGCCCTTTCTTCTATCGGAATTCTCGTTCCACAAAAGGGCGGCATCGTTTCATGGTTGTTGATTCCAAAACGCGAACGAAGAGATTTGACTCCACATTTGTGATAAGAACGTCTAGGTTGTGGAATGCGTTGCCTGAGTGGGTTTTCCCTGATGGTTACAATCTTGGTGTCTTCAAATCGAGAGTGAATCGGTTTTTTCTAGGTAAGCACGCTCCATCGTAGATCTCATTATCGCTTAACATCAGGCGAGATGGTGGTCAAGTGCGAACCTATTATAGTTAAAAAAAAAAAAAAGCTGCTTATGTACAGGCGCGTACAAACAGCGTAGTAAGGAAATACGGTCCTCTGTTCGCTGCAGAAGGCACAACGAGAGAGCAAACAGCGCACTGCAAACGTTCTCTGTAAATAAACACGTTTCTATCTCCCGCTACACACCTCGCCAACCTCACTCCTCCATTCTATAACAATAAACAACTCGAGTATCCTACCAATAACTCCACCGAGATATATCTTACTGCCAATTGAAACAGCCATTCAGCGTAAATGTCAAGTATTGCTAAACAAAATTATTCTCGCGCTACTTTGACAGTTTGCGCACGCACACGAATGTCGGTAGCCGTTCTACAAGGTTGTTTGCTTATCTTCTCAGGCGATCTCTACGTATAAATCATATTTGAGTCGAAGGTGATTAACTCGCAGAGACTGACTGTTATTTCTAAGTACTGATATCAAACGTTATCGCTACTTAACTCGGCTTTACCTAATACCTTTATCATACACTTTACTGATCATACAAAAATAATACAGATAACTCACTATCGTCGAACTCGGCGTAATCAGCCCAATCAATTTTGGTAGAAATCCGCGATAAACTCGCTATCATGTCTGAACAAAAGCAAGACAGGTAAGTACAAAAATCATACAGAACAGATAACGGTGTTTATGATGATAACGATCGAATTTGCGGGGCGAAGTCGCCCGTATGGATGTTATATCGCATGGCAGCCGATACTGTGCTATAATCCGCGATAGCGTGTCGGATATTCATCGTTGCGAAACTAAAAATAAACGACGCGCGTCGAACCGAAAATAATTTGAAGCGAACACGAATATTCAAATAAATCGCAGGCTCGCAATAGGAGAACGGCGTCTGCGTGTGCGGAGCGAGCGCGAGGCTTCGGTGCGCATTGCATAAATTAGTACAGTATTAACTCGGCTAATTGCCGCACTATAACGCCGGCAAATAGACTCGTATGTATCGTGCCGCACCGCCATTGTGTTCTCAGCGTCGAATACAAGGCGCGCCGCCGGATATGCACAGTCATTACTGCCTGCCTCGTTAAATCCGGCAAAAAAGCTCGCGCTGTGCGATGATTGATTCATCTATACAAATGCTTGTGAAACTACTAAACAAATTGGTCAATTCACGTGCGAGAAACTTGTTTGTGTTTCTTTATTATCACGTAAGCGACGCGCGGTTTCTCCTGTCGTGGCGAAAACTATGATTTAGTCAATCCGTATTTGCTCGAATCTTTTACTGCGGACGATTACATTTGCTCCACGCTTTACATACATAAATATGTGGCGTTGTTTTAGGGATGTCGAGCTCGAGACCGTCGGGTAATCGACACGCTTATAAGCGCTCTTGTAAAAAGTGCCGAGTCAAAAAGGCTTCACGCTTCGCCGAGAGGTAAGATACACAAAGGGCAATAAACGTTTGGCGTGGACCTAAACAAACAGGGGTAGCTAGGAAGCTGGCTTTGTTTGGCGAGAAACATGCGAGTCAACACGGCTCCACTCGTACGGGTCCGGCCTCCTCCCTCCCGGCACAGCTTTGTGTCGCGCCCTCTTTATGTTGCCGCTTAATCTTTCAATCACACCCGACCCGAATACTATTGCGTTAAATACTTTTCAAACAGTGCGCCATATCCAACCGCTGACATTAAACGACTTGTCACGTCGCGAGATTAATGTTGTAGCAATAGATGTCAATTCGTGAATAAGTAGGCGACGGATACAATTTCGTGCATAATTATTATCTTTATGATTTACGATATACAGTAAGTTGTTAAGAAAGCGTCGTACATAATATGATTAAATTAGTAACGCAACGGCGAGTGGATAAAAAATGTTTCTTATTAAGGTTCGGCGTGCAACGAGCTTTTAAATTGACAGGTAGTGTTTATTCGAGCGTGTCTCGTTCTCGATAGCGCAATTACAATCTGATTACGACGCGACGCGACACCGCCGCGCCGACACCCGGCTAACGACGTGCACTACACTCGACAGCTCTTCAGACCACTCGTTCGCACTCTAATTATATCCATTTGTTTGTAATGAATATTAATGATACACCTTCCACTTCCAACGATTCTGTTCATTATAAGTATCGACGCTGGAGTACCAATTATTTTAAGTAAACTCAATTATTGTCCACCGGTGTCCCACTTCACCGTGGGTAATTGCGATGGTGTATTTAAACGTTTCTCGTAACCTTGCCCCATTTCTCGACGTGTTATTTCTTTTGCCAACATCGGCGTAAAACCGGTCAGCACCAATTATAGAAAGCTAACGAGAAGCGCGAACGCTCTCTGTATTTTGCATTATCGATGTGCCGGCCGCTAATGTTCCGCGGCAGGCTATGTTTAAACAATTATTGCTTCACGAATGCGATACGAATCGACGATAATGTCGGCCTCTGTCCGCTGCAATAATAGCCCATTTATCGAGTCCGCTGCCATTCCGCCGGAGGAATTATTTATTGACTCGCCATAAGAGCGATGTCGCTTTTAATACAATGGCGTGCCTGTTCGATCGGCGACTGTTTTGTTTAATAAAGTGGAAACTCGGCGGGCTCCCGCGCCGAGATAAGAACGCGCCGTGCATACATAATTCATAAAAGAGTCGGGAGTCATCACCGAGGTCGAGACGCGGTGGAAGTGCGGGAGCGACCTTTCGTTTTACTTTGCGAAATACAATCGCGGTAAAAGCTGTAGAAAGTTCGCCGTTCGTCCGGGGAGAGATCGGATGCTGCATAACTTTTAAGTGTATTAACGGGGTTCTTTGTGCGGCGCGAACGGTTGTTAAACTCGATTTTTTCTCATAAACGGAGTGCGTTGTCTTCATATTACGGTTGTTGGATGCCGGGAGGTCGTTAGACGTTTTTGGTATTCCGCTCTCGCTAATGTCGTTACTGTGTCGGGTGTAGGCACGCCCGGAGAGACACAATGGAGTGTCGCGCCTCGCATTCAGGTCACCGCAGCCGCCCCTTACTGCACCTGCAGCTGTCTCTCACGACCCTCCGCAAACCTCCTCCATCGCACTTAAAACCGTAATTTACCATTACACGAAATTGCGAATGTAAAAGCTTTTAAAATTATGACTCGTCGGTTCGCGCACGTTTTAAATCTCTTCATTTTAAGCACGTTGTTCCACGTATATTTTGCGGACGTGTAATGTTACTTGTTGATTTTACTGCTAACAAAATTGAACATTCGATTCGCGTAGGTGTAGTACAAACGTAAATTTCTCATGAAAATTATATAACGTATATTTCATTCTCTGAAATGATACATGTTTAAAAAGTGAATAGCAGACTTGTTTTATGATAAACAATTTATCATTCAGAGAAGACGATATATTTACGACATTTTCATAGATGTCATAAATAATGGTTTTATTACGAAAAAAGGCCGAAAAATTAAGTATACTACGTTTTTCGTCGCAATTTATTATGTCCTATAATTTAAAACCTTAAGTAGGTAGATATTATTTTTTATTAAAATTTGATCCATTAAGTGTTTAGAGTTACAAAATCCAGTTTTAAAATCTATTATTACAGGGATATCAAATAATGTTTCTTGCGTGTGACTTTTTTCTATTGGTTATTTATTAGTTAATAAATGTGGTCAGTACTTTGTTGTATGTTATACTACACAGAACCACTCGGACTGAAACTTATAGGTACTTCTGTACTCTAGGTAAAAAAAGGAAACATTTTATTAATGTTAGTCTAAGTGACGAATCTCATTCCGGCATATCTAAACAAATGGAGCGTCACGTGAGAGGGGCGGTAAGATGCAGCTTCAGATTAAAAGCCTCGCCGACTAAACCACGTGAAAATCGCGCAAAAAGAGGAGTCACCCGCGGCATTAGCGGATGAGTGTTGGAGCCATTAGTGCACCCCTGGGGGAGGCTCTAGCGCCCGCTCACCTCGAAACCGACGTTCCTCTTTTATTTCTCGCGCGGGGATGAACTCCTTAATGACAAACCGTACTATATCTTTTGTGGAGAGCTCGAAAAGTACGTATTTTGCGGCCCTTTTGTGCGCCCGCTTTTTATTCCAGTTCGTAGCTACCGGCTGTTCGTAGTCGGTTGCAGATGGAACGAGGATTGTTCCGTTCGTGCCAATAAGAAAAACTGCCTTAATCTGGAATTCTGATTGGAATACGTTCCGGCGGGCGCCGACCGTTCGATGCATTTGTGAGGGACAAACTCATGAAAATTTTGATTGGTTTTTCGTAGGAAATTGTTTTAGATTTCACTGCTAGAACTTTTATTGATTTTCGGCATTCGTTAAAAACGCCGGATAGAAATAAGTATGCGTTGCAAAATATTTTTAGAAACATTAGCAATAAAAATAACAATTCTTATCTTAATGCATTGAATAAATGCGTTAGTTATGAGCGCATTAGTCGTTTAATAAAAACTTTAAAAGTTTCACTAACTTTATATATTGCAAATTAATGTAGATTTTAACGTACCGAATTAACATTTGCAAAACTTAACAAGTCTCTCTTAATTAATTTGAATATTTAAATACAAATAAAAATGATTATTAATGTGGTATCTAGAAGTTTTGTTTATCTCAAATTTCAATCTCTTGTGTCATAATGTGACCATTATTATTCATGAGTGTAATTAATAAACAACATTAATAAAATAATGATTAATGACTAAAAGTAGGTAATAATGACACTGAGAATAACAAATTAATTTATGTTATAAAACATGTGCTGCCTCGCTGCTTCACCCATGTTCCTTGAGGCTATAATTTATTACGAAATAAAAATAAACCATCACAAATTCTTAGTCCAAATGCTACCTTTTTTTGTTAGTTTCTTCTTTGTTGAAAAGCTGATATATAATATGATATTGAGATGAATCTGATAATTATGTAGGTATATAAATATTAACATTTAAATCTTTGTGTTCAGAGTTAATAGGTAATTCGCAATTAATTTTATCCTTCATTCAATAGGCAAGGAGAATTAATTATGATGTCTATAATGCGGACAATGTGTACTTTCTTGGTTTATATTTCAGAAATCATTATCATCGTCCACAGCCTTTGTAACCCGCTTTAGGAAACAATTTTTGATAGTGGCTCTTTGCTGAGTCTATTCGGGTAAAAACCACACATTTGCCGATAATTATGCCACCAAGCAGTAATGTGGAAATATAACTGTGTTCCGGTTTAAATGATAATGTTTTCAGAGAAATTACGGGGTACAGCGACAAACTTCCTACATATCTGAGTGATGACCGCAGTGTAGTGCTAGCTAGTGATTTGGACTCTTCATGTTCAAATAACTGCGTGCCACTGAGTTATTAGGGCCAGTTATGTTACTTGCCAACAGACGCTTGACTTACTCGTCTCGTCACTACATAAAAAAATACATCATTATCATCTTTATGCATAATAGCCTTTCTATTTCTATTCCACTTTTTGGAACGTATATGTCTTTATCATACGTGGCCTTCTGCCTCAATCTTGTGTCCATATTTTCAACTAAACTCTATTCGAAATTCCAGATGTTCAAAGTTCTAAATAAACGACTTTACATAGATACTTTCACATTCCGAACTGCCTTCTTTACATGAGAGAAGAAATAAACATTACGCAATATGAAATCTTCTTATTCTAAAAACCGGAGATTTAATTTAAATATGCTAATATCATTGGTACGAATAATGTTAGTGCGTTTGCCGCAAAATGGCGGCGCGGCGCCACCGGCGGCCACAAATGAAAATGTAATTCGCGCCTCGATGCTGCGGTTTGTACGGTTCGCATCACTACATCAATTTTACAATTCATTGCTTACATTTGTTTACTAAATCTGACATGTTTTTTGCTGTGGCTCCTTTGGCAAACAAACTGAGATTAATTTAGAATTACGGCTTTCAAAGATTTGAATGTAGGAATTTTCAACGCGTGTGACGTTAAAAGATTGAGACAAAACTGGTTTAAAGTTATGTTTTGGATTAGTCAGAGTTCAGTTGTTTGTTCCAGAGATTGTGGCATTCGGTATTCAAATGCTAATTAATGAATTAGTGATGACTGAGTCTATCATTGAGGTACATATACTCGTACTCGTACATGTGTATAAATTGTTAACTTATCGGGTACATTTAGGAAAGTGTGAAACTGATTTGCGTGACCTAATACTACCCTTACTGATACTTTTTTTCTATCGGACTGCTCGTAGCTCTAAAAAGTGACATCGTTTCATGGTTGACGTTCCAAATACTCGAACGTAGATGTTTGACTCTACATTTGTGATAAGAACGTGAAGGCTATGGAATGTGTTGCACCTAAAATCTCGCATTTCTATGTTTGTGTTCGTTCTCTTCCGAAATTGCTATGTTACCAGCATTATAGGCATGTTTACGACTAGTAGTAGCATCATAAAAATCTGCATTATTTTAGACTCTTCATTTGTCTGTGGAAAATTCAGATGTGCTGAGTAAATTAACGGCTAAGTACATTATAAGCTTAACTAACTCAGTTAAATTTATAATGCAGTGTAAGTTTTAGTTACAGATAAGTTTCGCTAATAAAAGCCTTTTAGATATCAACCTCTGTAATACCATGGAAGAAATATCTAAATGAATTGTTAAACATATTGTAAACCCGAGGCGCGTGGTCCGGGCGGCCGCCGCCGATCAAAATGTAATTTGCGGTGATTCGAGCGGCCCGCTCGCCCACCGCTCCGCACCGCACGCCTCTGCGGTCGCATATATTGTATTTTATTAACGATTCACACTCGTTTCTATCTACTACAATTATATTGGATATATATTGGAGAAAACAATTTAAAAATATATACTTATATTGGTAGACATTTCAGACACACCACCATCTAACCCCAAACTAAGCAAAGCTTGTACCGTAGGAGCCAGATAATGAAAAGCCATATAACGTAAACAAAGAGATGCACATGAGACAGCATTTTAGTAGATAGAGGCCGCTTGAAATAAACTGCTATAAGTCTATTTAAAAAAAAAGCATTTTAGCAGACCTACAGACATTTTTACATAACAAAATTATAACATAAGTATCCTACTTTACCCCATTGCTGGGACTCGGTATTTACTCTGAGAAGGATACCACCTGTTTCAGGACCAGGGCATTCAGGCTAGATGTATGCTATAAATTATATTCAAATGTGCTTAAGTTAAGTAGGATATTACGTATGTAGAGTAATTTCATTGTGATTTAGTTTGGTTAAAACACTCTGCCCATATTAAACTAAAGTCTAATAGATTTTTGTGTTTTTCTGTTTCTGGAATGAAAGAGTCCGGTTTTTATAAATAGAAAAAATGTTTGGGTTTCGACAACAGAACATAGTCAACATCTAGATATGAGCACCTGCAGTGTCATTTCGTTACGCGTCTCTTAACATTATTGCATTGAGTGCGGAATGAATTCGCCAATGACCTATTGGCCCACGCTATTTGCATGCCGCGATAGGAAATTTGCAATAGCAAATATTCGAATATCGGCTGCCAGTCACGATCTCAGATGTTTATCCAATCAGCTAGGGATCGGCCTTTTGTTTCCCGTCCTGGAAAACGAACCTTTGTTTCGCGATGTTTTAGAAATGATCGGGTTACCTGATTGTTCAGGACATCTGTATCCGAAAACGTCCACAAACCACCTAAACGTTATCGCTCACCTAAAATAAAACCTCACGAGTAAACTATCAATTTATTAAATTGTCTGTTTAATAACCATAAAAATAATCACAGTAAATTCTGTATTTTTATTGTAAAAAAACTTATTAATTACGAAGAAAAATAAATGACTGAATTACGGTAAATTTCATGTACCTTCAAACTTAAAGACACACTCAACTGATGAGACAACGAGGGAAGCAAGTTTTAGAGTTTTGGTTGATATTTCAGACACCGCGTTCGATAAAATTTATATGGGGGCCTTTTAAAGTATGATCTACAAAAATAAAAGAATCATCTGAATCGATTGACAACGGGCGGAGCTATCGCTATCTACAACACAAAACATACGATGGAATTCAGGACCTCTTCCTTTTTTGAAGTCAGTTAAAAATTAAATCAACTGGCAAATACGAAATAAACACAACAACAAAGCGACAAACAGTCCATTTAGCGGAGAACGAAAGTACAATTTGCGGCTTCATCGCGGCCGCGCTCGCCGCGGAATGTTGCTTTTAGATTTATAGTTTACATATGAAAATCTTATTACTCCTGAACAAATTATACAATGGCGCAAAAATGTAGCGAACACATTTTGTTGATTATACGATAAGTTGGACGTTAAATAGTAAGATAGACGATAGAAGTGACGAGACGAGCCACATAACAGCACAGTGAGTGACACGCAGCTATTGGAACATGAAGAGTCCAAATCATTACCACTGCACTGCGGTCATCGCCCAGAGATCTAAGATGTCTCTAAGCCCTGTAATTTCGCTGGAAACATTGCCCTTCAAACAGGAACACAGTAATGTTTCATTCTGGGATTAATTATAACCTGTGCTTTGAAGTAGATATATCTAGGATACCTACATTGAATACGAGAATCATCTTCTTTGTTCGAGATTTCGGTTAGCTAAAATAATTGGTATGTATGCCCGTTTTAGCTTTTAACAAACAAATAATTAATATCTACGGGCATTTATGTAACAACTAGTGGAGTTCATTTTCATCTATAAGAATAAGTTAGTTAACTATTGTGCATGTTAGAATGGTGATGAATCTGAACAAATAAACTCTAAATACATGAAAAATAGCAAGGCATAATAGGGTTATATCAAAAGGCAATGCTAGATAGTGGTTTGAACTCTTAAAGATAGAGCAGCTATATTTAACAGTGCTTTCATTAGCGTGTTGTTAATCAAAAGGCCCCATTACACAATCTCATTTTAAAAAACTGCACGGCTTAGGTATAACTAACTACGAAAATAGCTGAAAGACATTTAAATATTGTCAAGTTATTTTCGTAAAACTCCGTATAATTCAAACGGGAATATACGTACCTAACCACAAAACAGAGGCTAATAAAATAATTGACTAAACAAACTTTTCAGCTCTCCGTCGAAGTTTACCGAAGCAATTTCGTCGTGAATGTAAAGACTGTGTAACACGGCTGAGGCTTTGCGCCGGTAATGGAGCGTAGTGCTCTGACAATATTGTAATTTAAACTCGAAATTGAAACGTGTCGACGTCTGATTGCGTTAACGAATCGCTGGTAAACCAATAACCACTTATATTTATGCTGTTTTGAGCGAAGCGAATCAACACCTACACTGTAAGAACATACGACTAATCACGATTTACGCAATCATGTACGCCCGATAGCTGAATAAAATTGAGCTGTCAAAATAACTCGTTGTGCGTTCGGTTGACACGAGCCGATATAATAACACACTCAATTATGTTAATTTGTTGGCGATTCACTTCGAATCTGTGAATAAAATGAATGTTCATTTAAACGGAAAATACGTACTTGGCCAATAAACGGGCGGGTCGGTAACGGCGATTTATCATCTCGAACCGGCGCGCATTATTGTTTACTGTGTTAATTTTATTTGTGGCACGCGGACGGCTTATCGGCTAATTATAAACGGTTTTATTGAATTTAATATGCATTGGAATGTGGAAACGTTTTCGGTTGTCTATTTGTATGTTAAACAGCGGTAGGTGCGCTGAAAGCGGTCATTCGCTTCCTTTACGACCGCCTGTTTAACTTTAATGTTTGTTTTATTCAAAGAAGTAGATTGTCACTGCCATGTTAATAATGTCGGTTCCGTATTAACTTTATCGATGTACGTTCGCTTTATCGTTACGTGTCGACCTTTCGTTTGTTTTATTTCAATATCGCTACGTTTACAGTTTACGAGTGAAGTTTATTGACATGGATTATTTCGATTGCAGACGGAGATAGCGAAAAGGTTGAACGCGATAATAGCACAGATTCTGCCGTTCCTATCACAGGAGCATCAGCAGCAAGTGGCGTCCGCCGTCGAAAGGGCGAAGCAGGTCACGATGACGGAACTCAACGCCATTATCGGGGTGAGTACCACTCGAATCTACGAAAGAAATAAATCTTTTACGAGTCACCACCAGCTTTTATGGATCGGACGTGGGTCGAAGATATTGTTATGTTATCTTGCCCGTGATAAATGAATTCCACCTACCGAAACATTCTACTTTATTGCGCGAGCGGTATCGGTATCTAAGCCGACGTATGTTTCTCGAGGGTGTCTTCAAATCGAGTGGAAATAGCTATTTGCTAAGGAACCGTGTTTGCTCTACCTATTCCCGAGTGCTCTATCGTTTTCCATTAGTCGGCGTAGGTAGTGATTAAAATCAACAAAAAAATGTTTACACGCATATTTCTTTGATGCGATAAATTCTGAGAATGAAAATTAATATCTTGTTAAATTATAATTCAAGCGAAACAGATTTGAACAGCACTATTTGTTTGTTCAGCTTCGGGTCGTAAAAGTGGGATGTTTAGCAATGCTTGCTGCCTACTTGTGTATGTAGCAGTGAGAAGGTGCCGTGGCATCTGTTCAAATATTTCACGATGTCGTGTCGCTGTCATTGCCTAGTAATTCGCTTATTGCAGCACTAACGGCGAGAAGGTCGTCGGTATTTAGACGCGCCTTTCTGAATAGGTGTCACTTGAAATGCCTAAGTTGTTGACATGTAGTTTGATGTCTGACTGTGAGAGCCTTGGCATTATACTGACGACCATTCAACATATTAGTTTAACAGAGCTCTATCCTGTCGTTAAACTCAAATCATGTCAGCTAGTCACTGGAGGATAATAAGTGAGTGTCACGTTAGTATTCACAAATATTTGTAAATTACTTAGTCCAAGGTCTATAGCGCGCGAACTCTTTAGTTCGTTCTTGGGACATGTCTACGACAGCTGATTTAGAACAATTAGCTCAGCCATCTACCTTCGCCACATAATAAAAGTTCGACGAGAATCGTCGGAAACAAGCTCGAGGGGCAAGTACGTGCAAAGTAAGTCGATTCTAAAGCTGAGCTTTCAACAGGTCGAAAGTTCGACGGTCGTTAATTAAACCATCTAAGCCGCGCCGAGGAGCTGGCTTCGATCCAACAACTAAATAGCTATTGATAAAATTGCTACAAACTACCGCCAATATTATACAGAATTATTTTATTAAGCGCACGGTTTTGGCACGTTAACCACGAATTAGCGTGTTTATATAATTTGTAACCGACATTTGTCATGTGTGAGAGCGTGATTCAACATATCCCGCCGACATCGGTACAAGCGGTGTCGGATGCTCGCTGTAATCACTACGTTCAGAGTTTACACAACAATTTGCATCCACGACGCTAACACTCCTCCACTGAATTAGTATCTGTCCTCAAATTTGCGATCTAACTAATTTCACAATACGCTAATTGTGGTTTTTAGGCTGTGAGTGTCGTGAGGACTTCATTGCCGTCTATTATTTCAATACGGCGACTGCCAAGTCGTTAGTGCGACCTATTCTCGATGTGTTATCGTTTGGCGTTCGAGATCCGTGTGGATAGGTGTACTGAAATAAATCACTTTGGAGATAATGAGGGCGAAAATAAAACGATGGAAGTCAGTCGTCAGCGAGCGGAGATGCGGCGGTTCGCTGGCGCCGTGCCAACTCGATCACACGTCGCGTGCGACATTGTTGTCGCTCGCTGCCACGTCCACACTCATTTCGAATGCCAACTCGAAACAAACGATAAATACCTCGCTACGGTATGCAAACTACGAAGATTTAGCACCATTTAAACCCGAACGTAGCTTTTGGACGCTAATCAAATATCTCATGAATTATTTACACGGAATGGTTCGCTCATGTTATTAAGCTCCTAATTACTAAACTTTACACTTTGACAGTCGAGGTGTTAATTAAATAAGTAATTGATTTTCTCTGCATGTTCTCGTATACATAATATGTAACTTCTCAGTTACAGCGACACAACGAGGTGATATAACATACATACTTATTCTGCAGATACGATCGGAAAACACCCAGAGAGGGATAAAAGGAAATACCTTAAGACCCCAAAGTATTTACCGAAGGTTCATCGGCCCGGTTCGTGCGGATTTAGCGTCGTGTAGTGAGATAGCTTTCCGCGGCGCTAGAGCCCCGAGACACCGGCAAAACGCAATATCGCCCTCTCCCTATAAAACACTCTAATTTAAATAAAAAAGCGGCGCCACCTTCCGTATGTCGGTCCTTTTTTTTATTACGAACCTTTTTTATTTTCGGGTCAGCGAGGGATCAAAGGGGCTCTCCCTGGAGAGTGCCCGCCGCCCCCGTCTGATTTGCGACGATTCCATCGCGCGCCGATTTGTGAAGAGGGAATACTCCTCAAATTGGGGTCTGTTTGCTCGCCTATTAAAATCACTCACCGTTCCGAGTGCTCCGTTTCGTTTAAACGCTCTGTTTTTATTAAAGCTTTGTTCGCGATGTTTTAATTTCCTTTTACCATTGTTTGCGCCCAGTCTTTAGCAATCAGAGAATGTAATTTAATTAGCGATGCAACAGCGCTGCGAAGTTTACAGTGCGAACGGAAACGGGTCGAGTACGTCGCGCATAGGGCCAAATCATAAGAAGAGGCAAGAGGCGGCTGCCGGGTGATAGACACCGTGAGAACCAGCTTTGTATTGTGTTCGGGCGATATGTGCCAGCGATCCCGCCGAGGGGTTGTCGGCGCGTTATCGCCGAGTAAATCATTTCTCTTGACTTTATTTCGCGCCGCGGCTGCGAGGGAGGAGGTAATAGCTTCCAGATACGACGCCCCATGCTCACCTATACATGTCACACTGAAACAATATTCGCGTCGCGAATCGATATAGGAGTACGTGCCTCCGAAACCCGTCGCGTCTACAATCTTATCCGTTTCGATCGCATGCCAGCGTTTACGACGCAAACGTTTGTAATTGAATGCCGTACAGCACACATGTGAAATAAACAAGTGTATTACGCGTACAGCGTTTATGCAACATTATCTCGGGAGATAGGTGAGCAAACACGAGCGCTCGTGTAAATAGAGCGTATCTGTTTCCCAGTTGATAGCTTAATAAACAAGCGAGTCGTGAAAACATTTCTATCTAGTTTGTGCGGGGAACGCGCCCTCGGGTAAAAATGACGAGGGGAATAAATCGGGGCAGGTCGGGCGGAGGGCGGGAGGAGGGAGAGGAAACATGAATTTGTCATTTTTTCGCAGGCACGTCCGCGGCGGGTGATAAATATTGCATTGCAGGGCTCGTTCGCGTCGCGCGACGAGCCGCATTAACTTTTCCCCAGTCGCTAAGGGCCGTGCCTCACTGCGCCACCGTAGCGAGATCGCTGGCTACATCGCCTTAAACAAACAGGCCGTACAGTAGCTGCGATGAATTTCAATATCTTTAGCCGCTTTGAATATAGTAGCTGGCAAAGTAGTAACCTGTCCTTCTACAGCCAAATTAAATTGGTTATGTCTTTGCTTACGCTGTCTCTTTATCTACGATCAAAATTAAACTATGAGTAGGTTATATAATACGAGTACCTACGAATAGTCAGTTTTAGACTCCCTGACAGGTTCCCCATATTGTTGTTCTATCACGCATATAAATTTGTATCTAATATTTTTTGTAAAAAATGTTTAATTAAATGAAATAACAGCAAACAATACTCATTATACGAGTACAAGGAGGATGTCCAACAAAAGATGTGGATGATGTGTGTATATGTGAATAAATGAGTGATCAGTCGACAAATAATATTAAATTCAAGTGGAAAAGTGAAACGTGCTATGCCACCGTACATAAAAAGCAAGAAGATTATTGATGTACTCATTCGGTAAAACTACGTCCTTATTGGGCTATTTCTAGAAAAATACGCATTTTAAGTAAAATCACATCTATACCAAGTTCTGAATAAAATTCTTTGAATGAGTTTTCGATAAGAACATAAGCAAAAATGTGTAATATAATATGATATTGCAAAATCGTAGTCATCGATTACGGAATCTTACGTGATTCTGTCAGTGGAACGTTACCCTTACTTGCCCCTACCGCTTAGATTCCTTGTTTTTCAACGCGCGGAAGTGAGTTAGGAGCCGTCCTGTCGTCGCTTCCAATGAAATTATGTAATCAGTTTTACGACTGATCCGGCCCGAGAGTTTTCCTATCGTCGCAACTTTTTTTAGTAATAAGACTTCGTTAACGTTCCTTATTTGTCAGGAAAATTGAGTTCTAGTAGGGATTGTAGTAGGATTTATTTTGGAGGAAAATATATTGAATACATAGAATGAAATTAATATTGTTGCTTGTAAAGACTTTTGTAATAACGGAAAAGTCTCAACGAATCTTTCGTACAATCTCTCGAGTTTTATTAGTAATATACTTTCTGAAAGCAATTCTGTTAGAAAAATGTTTAATTTCCGGCGTATTTTGACTTATCAAAGGTCAACAGTTCCCCTACAGTTGAATGTGAGTAGTTTCCGTGTGTTCAGTTTAGGTACAATATATGTGATTAGAAGCAATTACGCTGAAAGTGTAACACGTGTTGGCATCGCGTCGCGTGTGGGACCCGAGGTTTCCGCCTAATGGTGCGTGCTCCCCCGCCACCCCAGCCCAAACTACCCTCTTTCTCGCACCGACGTGTAACACCCCGGCATTCACATGTAAACGACTCTGCGCAGTCTCGTGTAAATAATTATTAACGCTAAACTTTAAACCTTTTACGAGCGAAGATAATTCTCACTTTGTCTGCAGAGATACGGTTTGTAAACAGAGTAAATTCCGTTTCATGACATGGGAAGTTACGCCGGAATGGTTTGTTGTGCTGTTGTTATGTGAGCCGAGATGGGGCCTTAATTCATGACCTAATCAACACTTCGCTTTATTACGGTAACGTATCAGAGCACATTTAAATTTGATTGTAAATCTCCACCCCCATAGATTGTGTACCTATGTGTGGGAGAGTAAACGTGTGTTATGTAGTTTTTGAGACAGGGTGGATTTTGTTAGGGACCTTTCTGAAAAATTGAAATTTTTTCGTAACATCTTTGAGCAAAACACATAATTACATTTAATAGGTATATTTTCTTCCTCCGTAGGTCCTCCATTTTTGAGTAGGTATTCGCATAGAGACGCCGTGTATTCCATGACATCATTTTGTACAACACAAGTACATAGCTCTAACAACTGATCTTAATAGACAACACTCCATCAATAATAATCGCCTCACCACAATATCATTATAGCTCATTAGACTTACAATCCTCCCATACAAAGTCAACAAGTCTCAGTAAACCTATATCGAATGACTAATCAATGTAATTACCATTGCAACTACGTAATCCATCAGCAGGCAAGCCCCGCGGCAATCGTTCTATAATAACACTTTAATGCGCACCCGACCGCAAACCCACTCTTGATAATTTAAGTGTGTTACGTGTACGTAGCTGCTACTTAAACTATGGTTACAATACGAACTAACTGTTCATTGATCTGCGGGGTTGCGGCTACAGAAGGAACTTTCCTAATAACAAATTGTTACCGAACTAGAGACGTTTAGTTTACAGAGTTTACACCAATGGAATCGTTCGAGAAAGTTAATGATTTTTAAATGTCACTCCAGCTTAGATAATCGATATCTAGATTATTCTAATGTATTTAAAATCGCTTACACGGATCTTCACTTAAATGCCAATGAACTTTAACAGTAAATAGACATTCAATCATTTCAAAATGGATCGATTCATCCGAATTCATTTACTTTTTTCGATAGCTACAAATCGTTCATCCGGATCGGGCTCAGCGTAATGAAATATTTTTTCACTTCAACATGTATCCTTTCAGAGTTTCAGCCTCGCCCATTGCGAGGCTTAATCCAAACAGATCGGATAAAAAATATCGGTTGTTAAGCCGAGGGGAAATATTTATGCGTAGAAATCTGTGCGGCTGGCGTGCTCTATCCATTTATAAATGGTGAATAATCCCGGAGCGTATGGGCGGGGGTAAATGTGGCGTGAAAACCCAAACCCGACGATCCTGCGGCGCATTTTTCACGTGACAAAAGCTTCGGGAGACAGCGCACGTCTGCTCGGAGGACGAGCCAGCGTGCCGACGGAATAGTTATTTGTACGTGCCACCGCGTTTGATCCCTAATGCGGCGGGATTCGATTTCAGTATTGCTCCCTATTTTATTACGTTTATATCGCACGACAAAGTTATGGACAACCCATCAATAACTTTCCGTTGAACAGAAAATATTAGCTGTAAATGGTTTGTTGAATACAAATACCGAACTGAGTTGCTAAAATATTGGATGTATACATCTTAAATTATTGAAGACCAGACTGATATTTTATGTATACGGATTTTCATGTCATACTATAAATACCTTCTAGTAGTTCTATGTACTTACCTAGTAAGATTCCTTTGACACGGCCGAAAAAAATAACGTGCTCCATTATGAAAAATGCTAGGCCAAGGGAAATCAACTGAAAGCAACGTAGTGCATCACGAGTTGGTGATTTTAGTTATTCTGTGATTTTGGATACCCGAATCACTTATCATCAACCGGCCTAAAATACCTCGACTCGACACTCTATTTAATAAAACAGAATTAAAATGTATCAGCATTAGATATTCATCCCGTCGTCATAGTTAAGGCCGAACATTTTCTCAGCGAAATGGAATGAAAAAATAATAACGGTCGAGACGCCCCTTGTTGTTTCAAAGAAACTTAATCAAAGTTTAATTCGGTCGATAATACAAACACCGAAGTCGGCAGAGAGATAAGTAAACGGATGGGAAAGTCGGGGGAACGAGTTTTAATCCCGGGGGATGGTACCGGGAGTGTTTAATCACGTCTAAATATGGAAAAAATATGGGAAGGTATCACGGAGAGTTATTGTCATTCATAACAGGGTGTGTGGGAGGGGATCTAGGGGGCGGGGGGGCCGAGGTCTCGATACCGACACCGGTGGGATCACGTCACCGCACCGTAACGAGGGAAAAGTTAGGATCGCGCGAAATGTTCGTAATATGTAGGTTCGCACATTGAATATTTGGTTAGGGTTACCCCAATTCGGTAGTTGCCTTTCTACCTGTTGTTTTTTCTCCAACAAAATGTTATTTTCTTTTCCTGCAAAATGTTTCGCTCGTGTTTTGTTTTCGTAATCTCGACCGAATCCAAAGTTCACGCAAATAATACATTGTCGTATAAATAGAGACTGTTATCTACTCGTGTTAATTACAATCTCGGGTCAAGATTTGATCGTCTCTGCGAGCTAGAGGTCTGAGGTGCTGAGGTCATGAGAATCCGTTTCGAGCTCTCGAGAACGTTTGAAATTGTTTACGACTCATAGAAGATAAAAGTTAATTGGTACACTAACGAGACAAGGCTAGATACTAAAACCAAATTTAATGAAAAAATAATGTCAGTAGCAATTTGGAACGAAAACAGTTCGAGACACCTATTAATGGATAGTTAATGACAAAATAAATAAAATTTGATTTGCTTATTGTAACTGATGGATAAACCAGTAGGTTCAGGACGTAACCTAGTTAATTATGCTTAGTAGAACAATATTAATTTCGTTTAGGCACAGTCGTGGTAGCGTAAACATTCAAATGGGACAAACACAAATTAAAAATACTCCCCTTTTGTAAAAAAGCACTCTCAACTAAGTGGCGCTCGCCACCTTTTGACACACAATAAATCACAGCCGTGAGCGGCCAATAAAAAATATGTTCCACCCTCGGCGAAAATCCAATTAATTTTCGGCGGCTAAAAAAAAAGAACGTGCTCGTCCGAGCGGAAAAAGCTTGGGTTGGGGGTAAAGCCACAGGCGGCAGCGATCACGGAGCGGCGACCCGCCATGTATAATAATATCGTTAAACGAGATAGGAAAGGGAAGTGCGGAAAAACGGGAAAAGTGGAAAAGGGGAATAATGGAGAAGGAGTAATCAATTTCGCTCAGTCGCCGCCGGCGGAGTTCTCATTTAAAATTTAAAATATCGCGGTGCGAGGGGAGCCGTGGTCGTCGAGGACTTTTTAATTTGCCCCGACTTCGTTTTAAAAATGCACGGAGCTCTGCGACACATCAATCCACTTTTACTGGGGGCACTCGAAAGTAAAAGCATTGCTTTATTTTATAGAGGTTTACTCTAACAGTTTAGCAGTAATTTCGCGCACGTGTTTGACTCGCATTAAAAGTTGCTTTAATACCCCGAGTTGGGAAGAGACCCACTTCGGAGTTGTTGTATAATATTTTAATGGCTCACCTTTGGAGCGTCTTTTCATAAGTCACTTATTATAATGTTTATAAGTATAAAACCCAAGTACCTGTATACGCTATTCATAAACTAGGTATTTAGTTTAACATCCTATTTCAAATGTAGGTACCATAATGTGATATTCTAAGAAAAACATTTGTCGACTATTAGTGTCAGCCGCCATCATCAGATTAACCTAGAGTTATCACACAAACTTACAATAATATTACTGTAACTTTGTATGGTAGCTCTAGGTATCATACAAGGTTACAGTAATATTATTGTCGCAGCAACAAGACTAGATTTGTCTAGATTTATCACACACGCTTACTGTAATATCACCTATTGTTGAATTGTCACGCACAAACTTACTGTAATGTTATTGTTGCAGCAACAAAGACCCGATTTGCCGAGGCTGCTTCAGCAGATGCACGCGGCACACCTCCCGGCGCACGGGGCGCCGCCGCTGCCGCTGCTAGGGCAGGGCGCTTTGCCCCCCGCCGGCCTACTGGGCCTCGGCGTGCCCCACCACCCCCTTTCAGTACTAGCCAAACCCCCTGACTTACATCGACCAGACGATAAGGGAAACGGTATGTTATTGTTACACAAACATTTAAAACGTCTTAAAAAAATCTCTTTCTATTTTTTACCTAACTATATTAGGTTTACACTTGACCGCCATCTCGCCAGATGTTATAAGACGATGTGGTTTACGGTGGAACGTGCTTACCTAGAAGAAAGCGATTCACTCTCAACTTGAAGACAACAACATTGTAACCATCGAGACCAACCCACTCATGCAACTCATTCTACAGCCTAGACGTTCTTAATATTATAATTCTAAATGACATGTATCTTTAATGATTAATTCATTGTTTAAATATCTCGACGTTTCATCTATATAAACATTATGTGTTCAAATCGCGAAAGTTTAAAAACAAAATGTATCTTTAATGATATCAATAAATGACTTATGACTTTCTTATCTCAAAAGTAGAGTGAAACCTCTTCGTTCGGATCTATGGAACGTCGTCTGTACTATGCTTTAATTTTCTATGCGATAAAAAAATATGGTAGTCAAATTGGTAACTTCCTCCTTTTTAGAAGTCGGTTGAAATAGGAAGTTAATACATATCGCCCATAAAACGGAAGATTGTAATAACATAAAAGCCCTTAAACCCCAAACTATTTCTAGTCCAAGAGCTAGTGATTCACTCAATTATTATCAATACTAATATTTAATATCTATAAAAGAATTTTCCAGAGAAACTGACTGCTTATATCACAACTGTGAGTGTTAACAAACATGGATGACAGCTTTACCGTGAGATGAACTCGTCGACCTTAAGGACATTACAATCGACAATACAAAACTTTTAATATTATTTTCGTCGGCCACGACTTAATTAACGCATGAAAAAAACCCCTGCATTAAAAAAGAAATCACGAATAAGTCGTAAGTAACGGTCGATATATGCATGAATATTTTAAGAGCCGCTGTCGCTTGTTTGTGTATTCGTCTTGTTTGCTGTGCGCCGCAGGAGACTATTAGTACCTTCTCGGGCTCACCACCCCACTCCTCCCTCTTCCCCCCCAACGCGGCAGACGTCTCCGATCCCACTTCTGTTTCAATATTTACCAGGTTCGAGAGGCTTTTTGAACTCACTGTTTGCGTGTTTTCGGATCGCTGACGGCTACGACTCACCCGATATTGCTTTCAGAGTATGAATAAGTCAATTCCACGAATTGGTGCCTCTATGCGTGTTTGGACAGAATTTGTAAACAGCTGTGAACAAATTGTGTAAGGCTTTCAATGCGAGCGAAAATCTGAAACAAAAACCGGATTATAACTGGCGTCACTATTTTTATGAAACAAAGGATTCCTCCGTTTTCAGTTTGAGTAATCCGGCTCGGAATATAGCGCACCGCAAATGAAAATGTAACACAGAAATGGATTTGGAAGCCGCCCGCGCCCGTCGCTCCGGTTAATTACAAAAGCAAGCGGTAATCTGCGCTCCGGGATGTTCCGGCTTAGCGCCCCTACCCCCTGCCACCCCCCCCGGCACTTCCCCGGCTAATTTGTGCCATTATCGGTGTACTGATGTAAGAGTTACCGCGCAGATGGCCCCCGCCACCCGCCTCGCTCCTGCCCCGAGCTCAATTAATTATTCCTTGCTGGTGTGAGCGTCGCGTGTTTTACTCAATTAGTAACGTAATTTTGCGGGTGACTTGAGTTACTTGAGTGTGCTTGGTCGCAGACTGACACATGGGCCGCGTTATACTAACTAACAGAAACAGATAGAGCCATCTTGTGGGTTCGACTGGGTCGAATGAATTGATCCTGTTTCTATCGATGATCCTTGCACGTACTTTATCGAAATAGCCGACTGCCGATCGGCTGATGTGGTCTGAAATATAACCGCTTTCTTTATTTCCTTAAACCACAAACATAGTTCGAAAGTTATCTACTCCTATTTATAAAGTTTATTTTTTTCCATTCGGCAACATTAATTTGGCAGCAATCGAGGATTAATCTGTTGTCAATCTAAATACACAAATCGTTTTGAACACTAAATTAGTCAGTTATAACACGACTGCAATTGTTTCTAGCAATATGCTTTGCACATCCATGCTGATACGGGCATAACTGAATAATTCGCCAATAATTGAGGCTATTGCATTTAAATTAATAGTAGCAATACACGCCGCGTTAATACAGCAGTGTAGATTATACCTGCACACAGACACATGTAGTTCACGTGAATAGTAATAGGATTGCCTGCAATTGCTCACAAACTTGAGACGAATCAACTGAGGCGTAATGCCTTTGATGCATGCAATTCCGCAGCCAGTGTAGCGTATACACCGCTCGAAGCGGCCACAAGCTCGACGCAATTATTTAGATTAGGCTCGCTTCCACTCCGGTCTTGTCCATGCCGAAATATTAAGTGGATATGATAAAAACTTGATCGATATCGTTGTCATAAATAACTTTCTCACCTAAAAGCATGTCATAGAGGTAATTACGGGCTGACATTTAGATGAGGCCGTTATATGCGCCGCCCGAGGGTATGTGTGCCGGCGTTATTGAACTGGTGCTGTGGCCAGGGTTGACCTTAAAAGATATGCTTCTCTATAAGAGTTATGATATTTAAAAACGAATTTTGAATTTCAATATTCGTTTTTATGAAAGAATGAAATCAGATTTACTAAAAAGTTAGATGCAATGAAAAGTACATTAAAAACCAGACTTTTTTTTAAGAACAAATTAATTTTATACAAACTTATTTTTATAAGGTCAGCTTCTGACTACGTATTGCCAGAGACTAAGCAATACAGCAGCCTAGAATGGAGTACATAGATAAACCTATTGTTGCACCTACAAAACAAATACAACAAAAGCAAATGGCGATCTTATCGCTGAAAGTAATCTCTTTCAGGTGAACATGCAATAAAAAAAGAGTACAATTCTCAGTGCGCGTGGTAAACATGGATCCAAAGACTTTTGTTAGAACGTCCGAAATTTTTGTAACGGTACAAGTTGTTACCGCCGCAATAGTTAGTAATAATTAATAATCACATTAATAATAAAACATCCTTTTGGTTTAGCCAGTTTTTGTGATCGACCCTGTATCGTACCTAGAAAGCACTGATTGACACAGAGGGGTAATTTCCAGTGCGCCATTGCCACTTCTGGGGGCGTGTGTGCGACGCGTCTGACTAGCCAATTTGCAGGCTAGAAATGCTCGCTCCATTGCCGATTGCTGTCACTGGACACTGCCTTTTGAAACTACGTGTTCAAATGTCAAACGCCGGTTTTGTTCTAATGGCCGTACCGACTAATTGGTAATTTGTGTGAAAGACTTGGCTTATATCAATGTTCTAGAACAAATTGCTGATCGATAGGATACGAAATACGATTGTACCATAAGCATAATACTGTCATTTTTATGTCGTGAATTGTTATAATTTAGTTTCGATTTAGAGTATTCATTAGGTGCCTTATTAGTCTATACTTAGGCGGCTACTCCATCCATACATCCACCAACCCTCACTGGGCCAGCGTGGTGGATTATGGCTTGACTCTCTCCTTGCGACAGAAGGCCCAGATTTCCATTTAGTGGGTTGTTTATGCATGTATTATAAACCTACTCACAGTGAGTTTATTAATTTCTGGTATTAATGAAACAACAAGCAAAATTGTTGAATGTCATGTGTGGTACATCAGAATATTGTGACTGCATATAAGCATCTGAATAAAAAACTGGTCCAAATGAGACAAACATTTATAACAAGTTTATTTGAGAAAATGTAGGTACTTTCTTTCTATGTTAAATGCAAAAAATTATTTGAGCACATAAAAGAAATATGAAACCAGAAGCAAATCGAATAGCGGGTAGTGGGCAGACAAGCAGGCAACCTCTAGGGATTCAAAGAGACGGCGACAGCGAATGCAATATTCATACTCTCGCACTGGTGAACCTCGGCTGTATCTCAACACTACTCCCAACGCACACACTCAACCACGACTAATGACCACTCGGCTGCAATAAACCTACCAGAACAAGACTAGTAGTTAGATTTAAATAGAAATGTTAATCATATTGACATCTAGCTCTTGGACTATATGGGATTCAAATCGTGATCCAAATTATTTTGAATAATGATTCAAATCTTTGATATCTCAAAAACTGTGTTTTGTCAGGTATTTTCAGACGTAATGTTTACTTTTATTTTATATGAAAGTAATAAAGATATATGGTTTCTTAAAAAAAATGGCATCTTCTCTAACGATTTACGAAAATAATCCAATTTATAAAATAACTCAATTTCATATTCTAATAGACAAGTAATATATCCGAAATGGAAAAATGAGGAACTCATTACCCTGAAAATATTTGACTACCTACGTTATTATTTCTCGTTCCAGATATTCCAATAATCTGACGAACGTCAACATTTCGATTTCCTCTTTAATTCAGAAAACAGGAATAAATGTAAAATCTTTATACGAAATAATATTTACCCATATTGCAATAACATTTCCCCGTTGGTTACAGGTATCAGCTCGGCGGAAGAGAGACACGTGAGTACCGCATAACTTTTTCCAATTTCGTTCGAGTTGTTAAAATTCCGCCAACGAAATTTTGCTTTGAAAAATTCCCCTACGTAGGTAGCAGCTGCCTTTTCCATTTGGGAATGTACGTGGAGTGTTTCGCTCGAACACGTTGATTTCATAACACGCGCGTGGCGTGGCGTGGCGTCGAGTACGGTGTGAGAGTAGGCGAGGGTGGCGCAAGGCAAGTGCCACCTACTTGCCACCGCACTCGTGCATTCCACTCGCGCGCTGTGATCGCTCCTTCACCTACATGCCGCAAACTGGATCAGTATTTGTAGTACAACGAACTGCCCTCAACGTAATGCCAAATGCACATTGCACCAAATATTAACTTTTCGGTTCAAAATCTAAACTATTCAGGCTGCCTTTAAAAACAAGTTCATTTCCCGAAATGTCTCTTAATTGTAAAAGTATTTTCTTTTAATAATATACTTGTTTCACTACGGTATAGTGTTCTTGAGCTTCAATGTTGATCCCTCCAAAGATCGACTTAAAAGAAATTTATTTTTTCTCAAAACGCAAAATTTTACTACCAATTTTCCCACATATTACTCGTATGTAGCTATATTCAAAGCCAACACAAGCAACTGCAATCCACAGACAAACGAGTGTTACAGAAAGTGCTCGTTATGTTTGGAGTGCTTCTTTTAGTTCAACACTTGTCCTTCGCAACATCAGGGCTGTCTCATACCGCCTCAAGTATTTATCACCATGATTCATCACGCAAACAGACAACGAAGCTGTTGTAAAAGGTTAAGTGCCACTTGAGTCATAGATGTTTTGAAGCACTTGAAAGTTTGAATAAACACCGACGCTTGGAGCAACCCTACCGTGAAGTGAGTCGTGAGGTGTCGAGAATACTAGGGTTGCCTCCCTGCTCGCTGCATGCCGCCATGCCACAGAGCAGCGGCGACGTGGCTCCCTCTGCAGAATGCATGCGAATCGATATTTCGCTCTCCCGTTTTGTATTGTCTTTGTTGCGCTAACCTAGTTCGGTTTGACGGATATTTCAGTTTCATATTTCACTAATTTTGAATTCAGAACATACTCGTACTGCTAGTCGCTTCCGCATGTTTTCTTGTAAGCACTGAAACTGCTGCGCATTTGTCCTTCTCTCTTTTGAACAAAAATTAAATAATAGTGGCAAACGATTAACTGAAATCTTTTTCACAACGTTACATTTTTTTTTGTAAAAACATACTTACTAACAGGTGTCGATGTGTACCTTGCATAAATGTAAACTGAATGATATTTGATACATGCATACTTGCAAAAATATGTGGTGTTATATATTGATATATATATTTCGTAGGTGAAATATAATTTGCTATAGCGAATCTGTTAAATAAAAATAACGCAAAAAGTTAGCAGAATCTAGACGATACCAGTTTCAAAAAGCAGTTTCAATGTAGCGTGTACGAGACTGTATTAGACATAAACCAACACCGCGGTCGCCAAGTTTATAACTCGAGGATGGCACGTGAAGAGTTTATCTCAAGAGTGTGACCCCGATACCACCCTCGCAACATAGAGATGCAGAGGGACAACTCTACTATATGAATAAAATTAATTATAAGTGTAATTGCATAGTTCCTGTAAAATAGAAAACATTGCTAGGACACAGTCATTTTATAAATCCACATAGCGCGCAAATCAATATCTACTTATGTTACAGTTATCTACAAATACATAATTTTAGTTTCGAATACAGTCACAATCTCTAGATTGTAAACTAAAGTATTAGGTACTTTGATGTATTAAGTTTTTTTTTAAACCTCTCATTTATTTTTAACCTCGTATTTCCGTATTGCTCTACCTTTTTACTTAAATTTGTTTTAAACTCTTACAAAATATAACGCGGTTTTCTTTTTATAAATATATACATACTTCGTCTAAATTTTAGAAATTGCTTAATATACTTTAGGTTCTGTCTACTGATTAAAACAAGTTTAATTAGATTTGTAGGGAAGAATGAATTATAGTTTAGTTTTAGTGATAGGTGATGGCCTATAAAACTAGGTACTAGGTTTTGTTTGTAGTTTTACTTCTGTCGGTAGTTTGACCTGTGCGAAGCTAGTCGACAGTCAGCTCACGGAGCGTGGAGCGATCTCCGCAAACACGGGGGCAGGGTAATGCACGGACGCGCTACGTTGCCTACTCTATTTATTTACCAAGTACATCAACTTACATTAGTTGAGTCAATTGTTTATATTCTAAAAGGTAAGGCTTGGTAATAAGTAACGAATAACAATGCGTAAAATCAATATTTGTAAAGATTCTTGACACTTGTTTATGTAACGTACTGTTAAGTACAAGTTATCTACTAGTGGTTTTCGAGAACTATTTGAAATTGATAGTGGTAGCCTGATAGCTGCATTTCTTCTTATTTCCTGAAACTGTCTATGAACGAAGAATCAATACTAAATTATTATACTAAGTATCAAATTATCGTTCAAAAGTCAAATTTGATTTAGAGTAATTTTGGGATTGGTACATAGATCATGCGCTAGCAAATGCTATGGTGTGCGGTTTTAGTGGTTATACGAGTATCAAAGCGTGTCACTGGTTCGAGTCGATTCAGTCGACACTGTATTCCAGTGCGCGCTGTGGGGGTGAGACAGGGAGTGCATTCAGTAATAAAGTTTGCACAGAGCGAGCGTCTTGCGGGGAGTCAGGTTACCTCCGCCTGCTCCGTGCCTGCCCCGCTCGTTTGTCCACTGTTTTTACTGCGAATCACGGAGGTGCTACACAGTTGCGAACTCCTTGTTTATTTGCAAACACCGCGCGCCGTCTGTTTGATTTTCCGATACATCAGACCAATGTTTATTTTACAATGTAGAACGTTTGTGCTGTTTAAAGTGCATTGCATGAGAAATAGTACATTTTTATGTACAAGCAAACGGTGCTAAAAGGATGTCGTTTATTTTTATGCGATACTTCGTGCTGTTTATAATAATATATTCTTTATTTATATATGTATCCGCGATGGAGCCGAGCGTTAACCTTACGCACGTACACCGCAAACACGCCATATCGACGTAATTATTAATTTCAAACATGTTTAAATGGAATCGCTTGCATGTTTAACGACGTACTCATTTTCATTGAAACATAAATTAATTTCAAGAAAGCTGCTTAAACTCCCGCGGAATAACCGAGTTTACGGAAGCCAATTTACACCGAGGACGCGAAATTGAGCAACGGCTGGGAGAGCGAGGTTCCCTTCCACAACCTCATTCGGGTAACATAATAACCGCGGATTTATTTCTGCCGCCCGCTCATTCGCTCTCAAATCGCGCCTAATATTCAATTTGGGCGCCTGAACCACACAAAAACTGCTCGAAGCCGGTTCATTACGCCGCGCATCTCGCCTCTTCATCCTCCTTACCTTATCTAAGCCACTCTGAATAACACTCCCCTGCTCCCGAACCACCCCGCCCGCCTCCCTTGCACACCACTTCAAGTGGAAAACTCGCAGGGCGAGGGCCGCTTAACCTTGTTTAGCATTCTCCTCGACTTCTTTATTTAATAGATGCCGAAAAAACTCCGGTCAGAATAAATTTGCGTTTGTTCTCCGATATGGCGGGTCGTTGCGAGGTGCGCTCCTTTAATTAAGGTGGAGCGGCGCGCGGTGTAAATACGACTTGTGTTTGTAGAGGTGAAGATTGAGTGCTTCATAAAACAACAAAAACGAATCCGAAGGTGGCCTGGTGTATCGGGTCCCGTGCGTCGCCGTGGCAGCCCTGCCGGCATGTTTACGCGCGAGTAACAGGCACGGAGTGCGGCTCGGTGCGCGACAACCCTCACAATTTATAGCCCGAGACTTTTCTTAATTGGAAAGAATGGCCACTTGTAATTATTAAGACGCCCTAAAGTGAAACAGATTGCGCGGTAGCCGCTTTCTCGGTATTTTATTTTTTATTTCAAGTCTTGATACAAAGTTTAATTTGTTGGCTTTCCATCGAAATTAAACTTGGAATTCTTTCGTGATAGTCTTTAAGTCTTTTAAATATTTGAGAAGGTACTCGACTGGGTAGCGAGCTGCTGAACTGAGTTTTATTAGTATTTGAGAATGTTTTGACTTGCTAATCTTTCCACTGAACTGTTAACGTTATTAGATGATTTGGTATACATGAATATTCTATGAGTATATTCATTATACATCATAGAAACGTCTTAGGTTGAAATAGGTATAAATCATCTAACCACGTCAAATGGTTGTCTGCTGTGTAATGTTGCGAAATCATTTTCACAGTATTACAAAATGTTTCCTGTAGTTGCAACTCTCAAACGAAAATGTGATTTTTGTGAAATAAACTCGATAAAGCCCGGCTCACCCGCGTAAGATCGTAGTTGAGTTTTGCGTCCATTATTTGATATTGAGTCGATATATTCCCTATGCAGGGATTTGCATATTCCGCTCCCAACAGGCCCGGCAGATGATGTAACGGGAGTTTCTAACGTATTGCCATACGTTCCAATATCTGAGCTTATCGGATTTCTGTCTCAAATCACATACCGTATTACTAACATTACTTGTATACATTCTTGATAAATGGTTGTTGCCACAAACAATTGGGAATATTTTGTAATAATTGTGATGCATAGAAAAAGTAGCAATAGGTTTTTGTGCATTGTCAATTACATAAACATTGGAAAATGCTATGGAGCACACGGTACAATGAATTAAAGAAACGCAAACCACAGCTTTAATAATTGAAAATTTCAAATAAATAAAATTGATATGTGGACTTTCCAGATACGATAAGTACCTACGATATCTAGC
Organism: Ectropis grisescens; assembly: GCA_017562165.1. Classification (NCBI taxonomy): domain Eukaryota; kingdom Metazoa; phylum Arthropoda; class Insecta; order Lepidoptera; family Geometridae; genus Ectropis; species Ectropis grisescens. Next base: position 16,066,238 of record CM029787.1, on the reverse strand, counting down.
TCCCCAAACGACTACACTAGTTGTTTAGTTTGAGATCCGACCTGATAAAGATAGTTCTGAACTGTGGCCTCTCGAGAAATTCCTTTTAAATTGTGTCTTTGTTACTCCAGTATGTTATTGAAAAGTTATTTTTCACAATCATCTTAATTGAAAGGCCATAATAATGCTTCAAGACAGTACAAATGACACTATCTTCGCAAGCGTAAACGCCTCAAAGCCCAAAGTGAATAGTTGATCCAGCCAATCTACTTGTACGTTGATATAATCCCGGCGTGCTTCTGTTCAGCCAAGTGCGCCGTTTGATGCCGCTCCTCCATGCTTCTATTCTATAACAAAGCCTCCAACAGTAATATAATCTGCTCAGTACTGAAGCTTCGTCAGAACTGGCTACATACCTCTGACAACAAGCATCTTCCCCGCGAAACCTTTCTAATTAAAACTAAATTTGACTTATTATATTATCCGACTAGATGCCCGCCCCGGCTTCGCCCGTGGTATATTATATAGCACTCATCGGGATCCCGTACATATCCAACGGTGAAAGAATGACTGAAATCGGTTCACTCATTCCTGAGAATATCGATTTCAAACAAAAAACCTCTTCAGCAACCTACTGCGCCACCTGTCGGAAATTGGTCGTACAAACTCAGATTTAGAAAAAAAAATTAGCAAAGGTTTAAATTCGAGGCACAGATTACTGAAATTCAATGACGCAATCTTTGACACATGCTGTCATGTGTCATGTCAAAGCACGAAACGTACGAAAACTCTCAAAAGGGGAATATTTTTTCTCGATTTTGTTACATTCTTGTTTCATGCTCCGCTTCAATTAATAGTAGAGTTATTTTCTATAGCCTAAAGCCTTCCTCGATAAATGGACTATCCAATAGAAAAAGAATCTTTCAATTCGGACCAGTACTTCCCGAGATCCTAGCGTTCAAGCAAACAAACAAACAAACAAACAAACAAACTCTTCAGCTTTATAATATTAGTATAGATGTTGCTATCCCACTATCAAAGCTAAAGATAGGAGAGGGCTTATATTTTCTGTTCATGTCTATTCCTATTTGTCATAAATTTAAAATCACAATTATGTATGTAAGTATTATATTGGGCTATAGATACCCCATAGCTTTGATTAGTTTGAGGCTTGATTAGTTATTGTGCGATTAATCTCCAAGATTTTTTCTTATTATTATTTCTTGAACTGTGGTTGTCTAGATTTCTAATTCTGCCTCAATATAGTTGTGCCAACTTGTCAAACCAAGAAAGTTTCTTTATAGAAGAGCGTTGTTTCTCTGGTTGATCTCTTGTTCTGTTTTAGGACTATTAGGTATGGCTTCTACTTTTGGCAGTGATTCAATAATTGCTTTATTTTTTTATCGAATAATTTAATAATATAAGAATAAATGTCAAGACTTTATTTGATACTGTAATTCTTTGTCAACACGAAATAGTTGAGTATGACACCTCAGTTTAACTATTTCACGAGGATTTGTAACAATCTGAATCGCTAACGGTTTCCATCGTTTCCGAAGGGTTCACATATTTTATTAGCAAACTAATCGAATAATACCGAGTGTAGATTCAACACTGTGTCACAGCATGCCTCGGCGTAGTTAATCTTCTTACGCTCCCCTTGATAGCGAATAACATAGCTTATACCAGTGCATCCACATTATTCCGCCGGATTATCTGTCGTGTCCCAGTCACAAGCTCCGTCTCAGAATTTATAATCCGCGCTCGCAGAATTAATCATGACAGTACGAATAGCTTTGAATTAATAAATATCAGCTCCGGTATTTAGATTTAGTGGAACTCTAGCGAATTGATTATGAAATACTTCGTTCAATTAGCGCTCAAAGGCTTAGGAAGATAGCGCAGTAAACGAACTCTGTAATACACGACTAAGTTTGTGCGCTTCATATTGTGCTACGAAGAGCACCTGTTTTAAACTTTTACTTCACAACGGGTAAGTTTTATTACCTCTTTGTAACCGACTCCCTTTGTCGAGCGATGCAAAAAAACGAGAGCGCAGCAGAGGGGACTCTACCTATACAAAATATTTCCCTGTTGACGAGCGAAGAGCATACGTTGCCAAGGGTGTTGTGGTGTAGGGTTGTCGGCAATTACATCTAACGTGTTATTTTAACATATAAATTGTTTAGCACTCTGAAATATTAATCATAATTTAGCTGTCTCAAAAAATCTACAGCTCTCTATGTGACCGATTTTTTTTGTCTAATTTAATTCAGCTCTTTAATAATTATGTAAATTTAAAAATTACTAATGTAAAATAAAAATTATTGAATACTGAATAGCTTTAATCAATGAATTAAATTTTAGAATCTGATTAAATTATAAGAACAACAATTATTTTACCTCCTTGTTACACAACTTGAGTTAAGCTCAATAATGTCCCTTTGTCAGTTCAGTCGACGTCACAAACGTCGATTTTTTTTATCGATAGAAAGTTTGGCCTTGACTGCTGTCTCACATTATGTCAAGCGTGTCATGATGAACCGCATAAACTTAGAGGAGAGAAATTCTCACTATAGACTTGAAAACACCCCTATTATATCCACAACAAAATACCAACTGAGGCAAGGTAATTACGAAAATGGAATCAAGCCTCCTCTTTCGAGTCTTTGAATTTATTTATTTAATTAACTTCTATATATATCTATATTTTAATGAATTATTTATTTAGTCGTTATCTTTATTTCACTGTCCACGTATTAAGCTGTCTCGTGCAAACATTGAGTAAATGTTTGGATTAGCATCAATAAAATCATTGTAGACAACATTTAAGAGTTTCTGTCTTAATGTTAACAAACTGTACAATTTAATAGCGTCGTGACAACCCTCGCGTGTGCGGGTATGTCAGGGTATTGCGTCTAGCCCGGCTTTGTTCCCGGCGTATCGCATCGATTCGTGCAGGCTTGATCGAATGACGCCCTCCCTACCTGGCCGCCTGTCGTTCCTCTACCGGCTTTAATACACCAATCCTTCACACTATTTATGATACATCGAGAATACTAGGCTTTATAAAATATTGTAGTTGTATAATTAAACAAAATTAAAATACAATGAGAACTATGTACACTACAGGTACCTACTACGAGTACTAACCTAACTAACTACTTATACTAAGTATATCTGAATTATCCTTAGACCACTGAAGGTTTGAAGATAATCAGGGTGATCAAGGCCACTACCATTCGTAAGCATGCCCAGCATGATGGCGGAATTACCACGCTGAATTAGGTGCGTTCTGTGATTTCAACGACCCTGCCATAAAAAATGCTTTATTAGACATAGCATTGATGTAACTTGTGAACCAAACGGTAATAGGAATATTTCATTCAGGATATATTATTGCTTATTTTCAGTTACATTTACATTAGGATTTAGGATTAACTACTTAAGTATTTGACATGTTATTTATTTCACAAATAACATTCTGTAAACACATTGGGCTATTAAAAGATGAAAGAACAAGAAGCACACGGGCCACTTTTGAATTAACAGTAATTATGTCACAGTACGAGAGTATAGAAGGGTAATAATATGGTTAAAATAGTTTTATGACGATTCACCATTCCTTTTTCATATCTAGTTCTCGACGTGACTTACCTGGCTAATGGATAAAGAACTTTTTTTTTAATAAGAATTGACGAGACGAGCACGACATTTGCCTGATGGTAAGCAACGTAATGGCCTGCCACATAACGGCACAGTGACACGCAGCTATTGGAACATGAAGACTCCAAATCATTACCTAGCACTGCACTGCGCTCATCACCCAGAGATCTGAGATGTTATATCTCTAAGCCCTGTAATTTCTCTGGAAACATTGCCCTTCAAACCGGAACACAGTAATGTTTTCACTTTACTATTTGGCGGAATAACTGGCAAAGGTGTGGTACTTCCCCAGGCGGACTCTGCTAAGAATCCTACCACAACAAAAAAAACGTATAATTTTCTACCTGAATAAGTAAAGTTTTTAAACAGTAGCCGAGCGACTACTGAACCAATAAACGATCCTACCTTATACCTAGTGTTAATCGAACCCATTTTCCTTCATAGCATTTGTTACGATGCCTCGAGTTAATTAGCTTATCGAATGCTGTTTTATTTATAAGTTGAATTGAGGTAATAAAACCCAACGCTGGCGAAGTACCTGTAGCTTGTAATTAGTGTAATATCTTAGTAGAGTTCGATAAATAAAACTTTATGCCAGGATGTAAGCTATTTTATCGCATCGGTTAAAACGCATAGCTTGTACCTTGTAATAGCAATAAAAGGGAATAAAGATACGTATTTTATTGGTATTGCGATTCCGATCGTAGCGATTCATTGTTTCGTGCCAAATAGGCAGGACATAACCTCAGAGGAATGATTTGTAGAGAGAGCAATGCTGCGTTGCTGCTCCGCTGTGAACGTATCATGGTTTGACCGAGTAGGCTGCTATATTTCAACCAAGAAATTTAAAATTTGAAAACGCTAGAAAAGTTGTACATAGCGCGATATCATGTTCAAGAATTACGAAAATAATAGTATAAGAATTACTTTACACGAAACTATAATTATTAATTACTTTGTTCAAAATAGTTATAAACTATAATTAACATTTGCTGTATTATCAAATAAGTTTTACGTAGAACAGAATAGTATTTTTAACTAAATAACAAATTATTTTCGTTAAAGTTTCATCTGCATTCGGCGGCCATTTAGGAGAAAAGTTTCACGGTTGCGATTGCGTTCCGTTTCGTGCGTCACCCCTTAATTAGTGAAAAATGTGGAAGAACCAATTTAGGTATCATAGAAAAGCAGAAATGTAATTAAAATTTAGTTGTAGTATATTCAGTACAACCATTGGTTGAAATATAAACCTAGTAGACCGAGTGTGTCGCTCTACAATAACGAGCATCGATGTTCGCGCAGATTCAATATTCCGATATGAAATATTCAATACGCACCTACTTGTGGATTCAACAAAACTGCAATATTTAACGACCTACACCGACAGATCAACCGTGAGCCAAGTTTCTCACTTGCGTATGTGTTAAATTATCATTTCGTATAAATTATACGGATTTGTAAAATGTGAGATATTTTGGAATTCGAAAAAATTTATTATATGGATTTATTGAACGATGAAATTTCCTATCTGAGAAGAATATCTCTCTACTTAGTCTGTGATCTGACACTTGTTTCCTACTCCGTGATTATGATTATGATATACTCATCCATAGGAGTATTATTATTATCACGTACAATTTTCACGTTTTTTTATTAGGCTTGTCAATTCACGTGATATTACATGATGCCGCTCGTGTAACGTTAACGTTACGTAGTGTAACGTTTCATATTAACAGAATAATTAATTCTAATTAGGAAACGGACGTTTTTGACACAAGTCATGAACAGTATGCATATATTATGTATGTATTAGGTGTGTCGTGTGACCGCATGGGTGACGAGGCGAGGGAGTGCACGCGGTGAGGCCGGGTCCAGTGCGGTTACGGTGTCGCGGTCGGCGCCACTCGCTGTCCGCGCTTCCCGACGTTTTTGTGACAACGTGTGTGGCCGACACTGCACGACGCCCATACCCGACCGCACCCTTCCATCTTATTTATTGCACTACCTTCGTCCGACTTTACGATGCCTTATAACCGCTAAGGTATAATTGCATCGAAGCGCTGTAATGTTTTTACAGCGAGTCATTTCGTGCGTTAATTGCGATTAAATCGCAACCCGTTCGAGAGCGGATAAACTAAATAAAATAAAACGGATGGCGGGCGCCGAGCAGAAACACGCTAGAATCGAGTAATTGAAATCGTTGCATGTAATTAGCGGGTAGCGATAGACTCGCGGCCGCGCTCGATGAAACTCTTCATAATTTATCTCAATTAGTCGCCGTCGTAATGAGCGGAAGGGCAGAGGACGCCGCTACCGAGCGCCGCCGGAACGGAGCGCATTCCCCCGCCGCGCGGCTTCCTTTTAATTTACGTTTCCATTGTGCATTATGCCGTCGAGAATAATGACGCTCCCTGCCGCTGCCACCGTCACCAAAAAAAGCTCAAAGTTTACAGCTCTACAGTCGTAGCAGCTACGACGTAGCTACGTAAAATTATGTCAAACAAATGAAAGCCTTACCGAAGTAAGTATATGAATGTTTACTAGAACCGTCTCGAATGACGTTAAACATTCCGTGTTGTACTAGAGGATCGCGCTGTGTGAGCGCAGTTGTTCGATGGTTGTTAACAAGCGCGCGGTGTCCGGCCGTGTGGCCGAGCGGGTTGTCGCCCGCCGCTGCGGCGTTCAGACGCCGCCGGCCTATGCTCCGCACGCCGCTCCTTCGTGCTTATCACACATTTACATTTGCTTCGCCTGCTCACTGTCGTGTACGAGCATCGAAAATGTTTCATGAATAAATTTGTAATCCCATTTGGTTGTTAACTTCTGACTCGACAAACATGTCTACGCCGTTTCGTCCCGAATAAAAACAAAACACACTAAACGACCGAAATGCAAACGAACGAAATCGAATCGAATAACGTTTGGCTCGATGCGATTAATCATAAAAAGTGCGCGGGTCGCAGCCCTTTTTCGAGTTCCCTCGTTACGGACTAAGACGAGAATCATTAGGAATTAAATTTCCCCTTTCATTAGTCCCTCAACCCTCGTATAATTCCGGACGCGGAGCAATAACAATATAAATCCCCCGTCGCGCCGAGCGGGGGATTACGGCTTGTCTCGACCCTAATTTAGGGCTGCCCCCGCCCCGGATTAACGAAGTGGCGGAATCCGCTAGGGTTGTCGCTGCGCATAAACTTGTTACGTGTTTAATGTTTTATTGACGGGTGGTGAGGGAGCGCTCATTTAAATAACCGTGCGCCGGCTGCTACCCTCGCGCTGAGATGCCGCCCCTATCAGCCGCGTGTGGACCATTGTCCCTGACCCTACACTAAATCTCGCCACACAATTACAAAATATTACACTGACGTCAATCATTGTGAAAGTACATAATTACATTTGTTTTGGTCCAAATTACACTTCGCCCACGCGAGGCACAAAAAAGAAAATTTTAACATAAAATCGTCGGTTCGCTCGAGTTTATCGTAACTTTGTTTTACCGGTTAACTTAATGTGTAACGCGGTGGTCCGGTGTGGCAAGTTAATTAATATTTTTTATATAGAGGCGTCGCTTTTAAAGGTCGGGCAGCGACCTTTTACAAATTAACTTTAGTGTTGTTATGGCGCAAAACGAATGGTTCGTTAAGGCGTAGCGAATTGCTTATAGCCGGTATTAAGTCATGTTGGCTACGCACATGAGCGAGCCGAGAGGGACCGAGGCGCACCCTCCGGTGAGGGATCACAATTAAACCGAGTCGGTTGTGTCAACACACGTCGCTTCGGCCGCGCCTCGGCGTGTTGATTTTAAACATCGTGTCGAATAAGGGTCCAGATTTTACCACTCCTAAAATAAAGGCTCTTTGATGCTGAATTTAGTTTAAATAAGCGCAGAGCCAACACCTATTTCGGCGATGTCAGTGTCCTACACAAATTGCCTTCCCGCGCGGCTGCGAAACTCGATTCGAGGTAATCTATTTAAGTAATTTCACAAAGCGACGCCGCGTACCCACACCGTATTAAAATTTGCCTCGGAACCGCAAAGTAGACGCAAACACAAAATTAAACTCGTCGACACTTAAGGGCTCCGTAGTTCGGAGGGGAGTTTCCGTGAAATTTCTCTCGGAATGTCGAAATGGCGGATGAGTTTCGCAAGTCAACTCAATTATCGTTTTAATTAAGGCGCCGTGCCACGTGACATTTGTTTGCGTGCGTGAAAGCGATCACGCCCCCTCCCGCCGCCGCCTCCCCCCCTCGTCTGCTCCTGTTAATTGCGCTAATTACTCCTGTAATGGAGCGAGGGGGCGGGGTGAGATTGCTTATCGACGGCTTCCCCGGAATTTACTTTGTGTGATACAGATGCCCGAGTTTGGCGTTAATTTGACGTAATTTGTAGTTACCGCGACTACTGGCTCTTTGTATTATTAAGTGTGTATTTGTAAGAGGTCGGGTGTTGTAGTAACCTTATTTAATTTTCGGGCAAGAGTTGACGAGCGTCGTTATAATGAGCGGAGAGGGGAAGGTTAACAAACAGTGCAGTAATGAACATCAATTGCATGGGGCAAGTTTCCAAGCGTATTTTGCTCGTGGCGAGGCGTACGGCTGAGTTTCCGCGAAGAGCGCTCGTAACGCGGAGTGGCGGCATAATGGGCTGCACTCGAGAACAGATTGCGCGGGAGCGGAGCGGAGCCGGCGAACGTCTCGACAACCACCGGGCAATTTGGTTATTTGGGGTCGCCCATAAACCGATAGCGAGCGCAGTAAACGCAATCCTCCACTCGCGACTATAAACTTTACGAGTCACGTAAAAACGCGCTCGAAACGCCGACTCGCTACCATAAATTTATGCTAATGTATTCTTTATAGGAGTTTAATGTGTATTCAGAAATTCCTGCATTATTTATGTATACGAATGAACCGGTAAAGTTAATTTTAAAGTCGCGCAGCGCCCCGCGGTTTACGCGATCGCAGGCGATTCCATTTTTGTTAGTTGTTTGTGGGACCTGTTTCCGACGAGCACGGATTCTTGTTTCCGAATGGTAGTATCGTTTTTTGCGAGCCGCGTCGCCGGCTCGGTCCCCGACTGCTCGAACGGTATACTATGAACTCGAGACTTGCGATGAATGAGCTCCTTACGTGCGTCAACGTTTTATCGCATCACGAACCGCCCCTACGTAGTCTGTTATAAATTGACAACATAATGGGCCTCAAAAGTAAAATAGCCCATAAAACTTTTCGATGACAGTATCATAAAACGAAGTCGTATAAAACCGGCAGTCCCGATACGATAAAAGCTGAAAACGTCGCGTGTAAATCACGCAACTTTTCAAAACTATTATGCCTGAAATATAGTCCGAACTCAATCCGTACATTTCCGAGCGTCGGGCGGTCTATTTATCTATTTCCCCCGCTTCCGCCCCTGAGCGTCCGGTTAACCGCCCCCCTTCCGGTTAACCGGGCGGCGGTGCGGCGGCGGCGCGGCGCGCGCGGGTAAACGGCTCGTCGCGTGACCGCAGACAATAAGCCCGGGCGGCGTTAACAGCGCGCCTGTGTGTTCCCACTTTATATGTTACGTTACGTCACACCGCTCCCCCCGCCTCCCCGCCGGCGACCCTCTCGACACATGTGTGCGGCTCGCGCTAGGGATGTCATCTCCTCAGCATCATTCGGATTTATACTCTATTGTAGTGTCGATATCAAGAAGGCTTCATCAATATATTGTGTATCTGGTAGTTTCAGAGGCATCTGTTATTTATTTATAATACGAGTATTTTTTTATCAATGTGGTTTCTGAAGAGGCAATGTGTCTCTATAACTCAACAAGTCTCTGATTAAATTTATGCATAAATGCATAGAGTTAATAATATATGTATTTAGACTTTTGGGGAAACCAGTACTAGTTGTTACAAGAATCTTATATTTAGTTTCTGGTGTTTTTGTTGACTACTCGTAGTTCTTTTTCGTTAAACTTCAGTTGTTTGTCGCCGATGAACACTTAAACCACTGATCTGATCCGATTTGAATCAAATTTGGCACACTGAAGCAGTTTGGTCCAACTTAAGAGATAGGATAGCCATAGCTCAATATATGGCAAAACAACCAGTGAGCTAGTATTGATACAAACACAGCTACACGTACTTATTTATTGTTGGTCCCCACCAATATTCATTTATTGCACAATACAATATCATATTAATATTATAATGATAGCAAAAAGTCAAAAATATATAAATGTGACCTTAGGCATTGGAATCATATTTTTTATTTGAATTCAATTTCAATGCTAATAAAATTGTTTATTTATTTTCCAAGCTATTTAAACAACATACTACATCTTGTGAGGTCTGCGGTCCTTATCAACGTCGACGATTTTATTTGACAGCTTATCGTACTAATTTGCATTTCGCTCACTAGTTGAGCAAGCCAGCCCTAGCGGCGGTCTCATGTCGAGCTTGTAGCGGGTACTTGGTACTTGTTTAGTCGGAGTCCGCGCCCGCGCTCAATTGCCTTTTCTTGAGGTCGACCCGTCTAATGGGATAAAGTAAAGATTAGCCCTGTTCACTTTCTGTTGCTAATGGAAAAGGTTGCTTACTACTTAATGCGCCGTACGAATGGATTTCTTTTATTGTAGGGTTCTTCAAACTTATTGTTACGCTTACATCTCAAGTCCGAAACACTTAAAAAACACTGTCCGTAGCGAAACGAAATTAGGTTATGCTAATACAAAGACTGATAGGTAATCATGGAGACGACTTTCTTTAACTTTATTGAGCTCTTCTGAGAATTAGCTTGATTATCATCCTTTATTTTGCCAATATCTTTATTTGGAAATATGTATTATTAAGTTCTGCTAAATTGTTGACGTAAAATTGACTGGTGACTCCACTTCGAGAATTCCCACGGTATCTCTAATTTAATTTAAAAGCGAAATAAAACGAATAAAACGAACATCAATTGATGACATTATTTATCTTGGTTATTGGTGTTAATTAAGAAACAAATAAAAAACTTTTGGTGTAATGATGTAACCATTAGTTAATTAATTTCTCAATAAAATAAAAACACGGTCATTCAACTGTTCGGCAGTCGACCACAGAATCGATCTATTAAATTAACGATTAACCGCAACCGGTGAGCCCTCGAGTCGAATGAATGGCTCCGCCGGCCGACATAAAACCCATCCAATCGGATCGGACAAGTCACGTTACTGCGAATGCCCTCCGCTCTCTGCGAACACTCACTTTAAATTCGATGTCAAACTCTGGAGATCTCGAGATCGTAAAATTAGGTCTGAACATGACCGACCCCTCCAATATACCTACACCAGCCATCCTTGCAATATGCGGCATTATAACGTTCGCAGTATAGACACCGCTTTATGTCTCGTTCCACACGACTTGTGCCAATAATAAAAGTTTATTGCTTACATCTCGCCTATCAAATATCCAATAACATCGGCCGCAATAAGCCGTGTCGACTTGTTTATCCTACAGAGTGATGGTTCGTCTCAATGTTATCGTCTAATGGTTCCGAACTCGAAAATAGAACGACGTAGTTGTGGCTCATGGGAGATTATTAAAGAGTAGGTATCAGTAGGTATCTCGGTGATAAATAGAAGCGAATCTGGTGGGCAGTGGGCAGGCGAACATAAAGCGTTATTGTGTCTGCGGGCGAGCCGGCGAGGCAGTAAGTCACAGCGGGTGGCGACAGGTCGCCGCGCCGAGCAAATTAACAGCCGCTTGCCACTCGCCTCTAACTTAGTGCCTCGTAAAATTAGAGCCCGTTACACCCCTCTAGGCTCTAGCGAGCCGTGCCCGTACCGTTCCCCAAGGATAGCGGATTAACTCCAAACAGTTTCTCATTCACCAACGGTCATCTAAAGACACTAAACTAGAGAAATTACGTTGATGTACTACTCGTAGCGGAACGTGCGTTGAAATCTTATCTCCCCATCGATCGTCGTACCAACAGGTGTATGATTACACTCCAAAATCTACAAAACATGATACACGTAGGAAGGTGAAGTGGATTTAATATCGGTTCAAATTTATCGTGAGTGTAGATTGCCTTTTTGCTCGAATGCTCGGGTGCATGCACTCGAAACAGCGGCTGTCTAAAACACGACTCGTAGCGAGCACTCGACCGTGCGCTGATAATCCGTATATTGGATAGCTCGCTGCCGCTGGCACCGCGATGCTAGCAGTTGGCCGCTGCCGTGTAGGTACAGAGCTGCAGAGGGGGTTCGCGAATGTGCGCCGTGTCAACACGGCAGAATCAGTGGAGCGCGGGCGGTTGTTCGTCACGTATATGATTATTTCATTAGTCCGTATTTGCGCGCTCATCCAAATGTTGCGGTCCCACCCCCTTCCCCGTCGCTGTCTCCCCTTGGGGGGACGATGACCACTCCCGGAGCTAATCATGCGGTCAGTTTGTTCTGCCTCAGCGTGTTTTGATATTGATATTGACTGTAGCGCTCGCCTCGCTGCGCACCGATTTATTTGCGAACAATGATCGATTGATTGCTATAGGCGCGTAAGCCCGCCATAAACGTTTTGATTATGTTTACATTCACGTATTTGAACTAACAATTCCCAATATTGGCAATATTGGATTGGTTAGCGGTATTATTATCGAGGATGTTGTTTTGTTGCAGAGAAATTCAATATCGCCTGGCGAGAGAGAGAAATATCGGACGCGGAGTCCAGCGGAGCCTGACCACAAGAAACTAAAAAAAGAGGAAAAAGACATGGGACATGTAAGTTCTACCTTGTTTATATAACAATTGAAAGGAAAAACATAATATCCCAACAGCCGATTTATTAATAAATCTCAGTACATATACTTATTAGAGACGCTGGTGTTGTAGTATTATTAGTGGTAATATGTCGGTTTTCGAAACAATGCATTTATTGTTTAACATAAATTTCAGGAACTCGTGGTCGATGACGCCAGTGAAGAGCCCACATCGCCCCACAATGGGGCCCCTCACCCAGAGAAAATGGACTGGATAAGCTGCAGCCAAAAAAGGAACACCCTCCTCATAGTCCCAGGTAGGATTTGTTCTCCTCTTAAGTTGACTTTTCTCGTTATAAATATTATCGTCTGTACTGGAGAAGTTACGAAAACGTTGCTTCCTACTGAAATCTTATCTAGATATAAACTCAAACAAAACAAATAAAGGAGAAACTCTAACCATGAATTCTCCTAATCCACATTGTCAAAACATTTCCCATTTCGAACTTAACTAACTAAATATAAGTAGCCCTTTCTAATACGCTACAAAGAAGCCATTCTCACACCATTTCCTCATAAGCTCGACTTGCGAGCGTAAATTCTGAGATAATCGCTTCATCCTTTTAATCGAAGCCGTATCATGTAAACTAGTTGTTAGTTTGTAAGGTCGACGCTCTACATGTGGCGAGTTGTCGGAGTCGAAAGTTAAGCCGCCTCGATCTGAATCAATTACGGAATACGGCGGGTCGGCGTAGTCCTATTAACAACAATAAGATTAGGCGGTTTGATGGATAGACGCAGATAATCTTTATACAAACTCCCCGACAAATCGCCGGCCAGCCGTATTAATCCGGTTCTCCTCCGAGTCCACGCCTTGTTCTTAGAATATCTGATAGTTTTAGTTAGGTAGTTGTCTAGTCGGAAAACTTGTTAAAGTGACAACTGGTCGCAACCATTTCAAGATAATGGGGCATCTTCACATTTGCCATTTACGGACTACGTGTCGCTCGAAGCGACAGTCGCATAAAGATTGATATCTTTTTAAAATACGAAAAACGGAAAGAGAGCTGCTAACTTTTGTTTACCTCTTAGCTGGCATGGCATCTAAATGGCTTCCACATTGACAACATTCTTAACAACGATTTGTACCAATACAATTATACATTTTATTTTTAGCAAAAAACCTGGCAATAAAATTACATGGGTATCATTACAGTGATACACATTATTTACTGTACTTTTGAGAAACTGAGATGATCAATTATATTATGTTGTTATGCGGCTTTTTACAGTTGACTACAGTTTTATTTCATTCATTCACAATTTAAGAGCGACGCTCTTGTCGGTGGAGTTCTTTCCATGTACTTCTACACTCCGCCTTCTCCTTGACTTCCTGATACGACACTACATTTATCTTCTCCTTCACTTGGTTCATGTAACTTCTCCTAGGTCTACCTCTCTTCCTCCTCCCTTCTAATTTACCTTCCATTATTGCTCTAATGAAGTTGTCGTGTCGTATCAGATGTCCCAACATCTTTCCTCTTCTGTTTTCTATTGTTTCCATTAATGTTCTTTTCTCCTCTACCATCTTCAAAACTTCTTCATTGCTCTTCATTTCCTTCCAGCTGATTCTCTCCATTCTCCTCCAACACCACATTTCGAATGCCTCTAATCTTTCCCTATCCCTTTGAGTCATGGTCCACGTTTTGCTGCCATACAATGCAATAATCCAGATATAGATCTTAACATAGAATAGCTGTTATTATCTTCCAGATAATAACAGCTATTCTATGAACCATACCAATAGCGTAGTAAATCAAATAGTTATAACAAAATCCTCAATTTTAGCCAAAATCAAAAATTTTGATGCAAATAAGGGACCTGGACCTGATGAATTACCTGTTATTTTAGTAAAACTTTGTGCCAATGAACTATGCCACCCGTTAGAAATACTATTTAATAAATCACTACAATCAGGCAGTTTTCCTAACGCATGGAAAATAGCACACGTTATACTTATCTTTAAGTCTGGAGACAATGGCCAATGTGAAAACTACAGACCCATAAGCATACTGTCGTGCTTTGCAAAATTATTTGAGAGTTTAGTGTATGTCACCATTTATAGCCATGTCAAGAACCTAATACATCCTAATCAACATGGGTTTATAACTAATAGGTCAACAACCTCTAATCTTCTTGAATATAAGAATTACTTGTGCAATGCGTTTGCAAAACGTCTCCAAGTGGACTCCATTTATACCGATTTTTCAAAAGCGTTTGACAAAGTTAACCATGCGGTTCTGTGCAAGAAATTGGCACAATTTGGAATCCACGGCAGCTTGTTTCGCTGGGTACAGTCTTATCTGAGTCTAAGAAGTCAGCTTGTTACAGTCAAAGGTTATTTATCCAAACCAGTCACGGTAACATCCGGAGTACCACAAGGCAGTCATTTAGGACCTTTACTTTTCGTAATTTTTATTAATGATCTCATTGGCTCACTCTCTTGTCCATGTCTTCTTTACGCTGATGATCTAAAAATTTTTAATATAATCAAAGATCGTACAGATGCCTCCAGGCTGCAAAATGATCTTAATATAATCTTAGACTGGTGCGAACGGAACTATATGCAACTAAATATCAATAAATGTCAAGTTATCACTTTTACCAGGAAAATAAATAAGATTGTCGTAGACTATATGCTTAACGAATCGATCCTTACAAGAAAATCTATTGTGAAAGACTTGGGTGTTATGTTTGATGACAAACTTACGTTCCATAACCACTATGAATACATTGTGGAACGAAGTTCACGGTTGCTTGGCTTTATTTCGAGAACCACTAAGAAGTTTCGTCAAACAAAGAGTTTCCTGTATCTTTACTACACTCTCATCCGTAGTATACTGGAGTACAACTCATCAGTCTGGTTTCCTTTCTACAATGTACACAGTGATAGGATAGAGCGCATTCAAAAACGATGCCTAAAAATTATGAGTTACAGATGTGGCATGGGTCGCAAGCTCCCATCGTACAATGATCGTCTACAATATTTTCACGTTACCTCCTTAATATTCGTCGTAATTATATTGATCTTACACTGTTGCATAAGATCGTCCATTCTTCGATTGACTCCCCAACCCTGCTTTCTTTTAAATTTTAATACACGTTTCCGGTTTCGTAATCGTAATTATAATACCTTCAGTTTGCAAGTTTTTACCAATAATACATCTTATTATAATCCCATAGTCAGAATGAGTCGCCAATACAACGAAGTCCTTGTCTCCGATAGGGACATTGATATTTTCCATAAAGTTATTCCAATTTCAGAGGAAAATCAAAGAAATTTTACACTTTAATCTAAAAGAATAATAACCCTGTTGTGCTTACTGTAAATACTATTATAGTTTTTTTTTTTAATATTGTTTATACATTAATTGTTTCACACTGTTAATATACTTATCTGTTGTGTTATAATATTCTATGTTTATATCTTATTTATCTACTGTTTTAACGCATGTTAGTTTTTAGTTTAAAGTTCAGATATGTTGGCCTAAGTTTCTTTATGTATTATCACTAATGTAATGTTATTATTATCAAACCACTGAATTTAAATAATTGTTGTTTCTAGGCCCACATAGTTTGGAATGTAATACAGTTCTGTACAGTACACTCTTATGTTATAATTTATATTTATTACATTCTGTTTTGTATAGAATTCCAACGAATATGGAACGTAGTTGTATAGAATTCCATCTAGTACTCGTAGTAACAAAGATAAATTTTTTTCAATCTTAGAGAATGTTCTATTGCACTTGCATAAAAATAAATATTATCACATTGTCATGGCTGGAGATTATAACATAAATGTACTAAAGCTTGATAAGACTACAAAGGACTTTGAATGCCTATTATCCAATTTTAATTTGTCATTAGCTATTAAACAACCTACTAGACCAGTAAGTCAAACTTGCATAGACAACTTTGCACATGACTTTAGGAGCAAGTGCAAGGCAGAAGTGTTGGGATTGGCTCTGTCCGACCACACCGCTCAATTGTTGAGATATCCTGTGAAAAAAATATGTATTAACAAGTATTGGCGGAAAAAATGTAGAGATTACAGTGTCGAAAATATAATAAAATTTCAAAGTCACTTAAAGAACCTTACTTTTCAGATATATATGAAATATTTGATGCAAACTTAGCATACAACACATTTATAGATTTATTTAAGTTATTATACAACTTGTGTTTCCCTTATAGAACTGTAACAATCAATGTAACAAGAAACGCAACATGGCTGTCTCGTGGGTTAAAACTATGTAGTAAAAAGAAAAGGTTGTTGTTTAATAATTGTCGAACTAAACCTTATGAAGAAAATAAGGCAAAATATAAAAACTACACCAGATTGTTCAAAAAAATTATCAAACTGACACAAAAAGCTCAAAACAATCACAAAATAAAAATATCAGACAATAAATCAAAAACTACTTGGCATATTATAAATAGATTGAGAAATAACTTACCTAAAATGTCCATAGATAAAATCCAATGTAATGGTCAACTTTTGACAGACCCAAAACTAATGGCTAATGCATTTAATAACTATTTTGTTGATAAAATTACTCCATTACCTAGTTCTGGTATAAATGTGACACAAAATATTGATAGAACTCAGAACTCAATGTTCATGGCGCCATCTACACCACATGATGTTCTCAAAATCATAAATTCCTTAAAAAACACTAATAGTGTTGGATATGATGAGATATGCACAAAATTATAAAACTGTTAAAGAGACTATCTGTAGGCCTCTTAGTCATATAATCAATTTATGTATAAGTACAGGCACATTTCCCGAGGCCCTT
This sequence comes from Ectropis grisescens, assembly GCA_017562165.1. NCBI lineage: Eukaryota > Metazoa > Arthropoda > Insecta > Lepidoptera > Geometridae > Ectropis > Ectropis grisescens. The sequence goes on along the minus strand of CM029787.1, from coordinate 16,049,004 downwards.
AAAAAAAGTATAATCATACCTGTATTTAAAAAAGAAAATAGGGAGCACATGGAATATTACCGACCTATTGCCCTTATACCTATAATGTCAAAAATATTTGAAAAATATTTTAACCAGCAATTCATTCAGTATTTTGAAAAATACAATATACTTTGTAATGAGCAAAAGGTTTTAGAAGAAATAAGACTATAAATATTGCTATATATGATTTTCTTAACAATGTAATGAAAATGTTGATAATAACAATGCTATCTGTACCATTTATTGTGATATGACCCAGGCATTTGACTATGTCAATCATGATATTCTTCTGAGTAAATTTGAAGCCTATGGGGTTAGAGGTAATGTGCTTGACTTAGTAAAATCTTACCTAACAGACAGAAGGCAAGTTACTAAAATTACGAAGATTAATACTAAAACTAAACAGGAGGAAATATTCACCTCTAAAGAAAGAACTGTCAAATTTGGTGTGCCGCAGGAAGTGTGTGGGGACCGTTTCAATTTATTGTCTACATAAATGATTTTCCTAAAGTAATTGAGCATCCAATGTCACTATTTGCAGATGACAGCACAATAACAATAGCATGTCAAGATAAAGCTAATTATGAGGAAGATATCAATGCCGCACTAAATTCATCTATCCATTGGTTAAACATTAATAACTTAAAATTAATTTAAACAAAACCAATTTCATGCAATTTACTCAAAAAAAAATTACTTGAGTAACATAAACATAAATTATCAAAATAAAAAATTGCAGAAGTCACTACAACAAAATTTTTGGGCCTAACAATAGACATGAAATTGAATTGAAGGCACATGTTGAGATTCTCTGCAAGAAACTGGGTAGCTCGGCATATGCTCTGCATAGGCTTGCTCCAGTGGTAAAGAAAGATGCTCTTCTTACATCTTACCATGGATTGGTGGCATCAGTCTTGAGATATGGGATCATTTTTGGGGAATTCAACTGATACGGCCTCAGTTTTCAAAGCACAAAACGATGCATTCGTGCTATGTTCGGGATGCAAGTTACAGATAGCTGCCGACAAGTATTCATAGACAACCAAATATTAACCCTGCCATGCCTGTACATATTTGAAGTTATGTGTTTTGTAAGGAATAACCCTCATTATTTTCCTCTATTGAGTGACAAAGTAAAACGTAACCGGCGTGATAAGTGTAGACTGCTCATAGACAAACGCAAAAAAAAGATTATGAGTGACAGCATTTTTTGTATGGCTCCTCTTTTATATAATAAGCTGCCAAATGCCATAAAAGAACTTAACATAACAATGTTCAAAAGTAAACTAAAAAAAGTGCTGATACACAAATGCTATTATACTGTAACTGAATTTTTAAACGATAAGGAAATTAATTGGAATACTAATATTTTAGACATTGTTTAACATGAAATTTTACAATCTTTAAACCTTATTCCATTAATATCTCAATAGATATTATTATTCCATGATGAAATTTGACAGTCAACTGACATAAGACCATATAATGATATATTGTATAATGATGAATTAGTTTGTACTGTATTACATTTTGACATTCTTTGAGTATTTACATGAATATAATAATTAACGACATTTTTGATTATATACATTTATCACACTTTATACATTCTTTGACATTCCTCACATGGATGAACTGCAAGATCTACTAATGCAAGACCTTAGACCCTGGATGGATATATTGATCAAACTCAAAACACAAGACAATATCCTGATGAAACACAAGATGTTGGCGAAATTGTGCTCACCAAACATTTATCTCACACAAATATATATCACAACCAAATAGAAGCCAGAAATTAATCTAAGATGAAGAATCAGATGACATAAATAAAAACCAGAAATTAATAGAAGATGAGGAAGAAGAAGACTTTAATCAGCTGACTATTATTTAATTAATTTTTTATTTATAAATTACTAACAAATTGTCTTGCCAGACATATTGCATGCCTCTCGCAGAGGCCAGTTTGTATGGGGCAACTTTTAAAATGTTTTGTATCATCTTATCTCACCTACAAACAGCAATAAAGATTTTTGTATTTTTGTATTTGTGTGCTCATTGAATTAATAAATAATAATAATAAATAATCAGCCTCTTGCGAATATTCTTTGATATTCGGGCTTTAAACAGATGCTTTTTATTGTTAAAAGCTCTTTTTGCCATTGCTATTCTAGCTATAATGTCTGGTGTACACCTGGAATCATTGGTTATCACACTGCCTAAATATTTGAATTGTGTTACGTTATCTATGGAAATTGAGTTAAGTTTAATTGGGTTTTTAGTTATTGCTTTCTTCTATGAAGTAGTTAAAAATTTAGTTTATTTTACGTTTATTTTCATTCCGAATTCTGTGAATATTAAGTCTACATCTTGTAGTAGTTCTTCCAACTGTGTAAAGTTTTCAGCCAAAGCTGCGATATCATCCGCAAATCTTATAAATTGTATTTTTTCCCCGTGAATGTTAACCCCACCCCTTCCTGACTCTATTAGTTTTCTTTTGGCACATTCTATAACAATATTAAAAATAAGTGGTGAAAGTGGACACCCTTGCCTAACTCCTTGTCTTATCTTTGCCCTTCCTTGTTCTTTTCCCACTTCTATTACTGTCTCTTGATTCTTATATAACTCAAATATTATTCTTTTGTCTCTATAATCCAATCCTGCTTGTTTCAATATGCTCATCATTTTCTTCCAATTAACTTTATCAAAAGCCTTCTCCTGGTCAATAAATGCTATGTGAGTATTTAAATCTAGGTCCATTCTTCTATCTATTATTATCCTTAAAGCTAATATTGCTTCCCTTGTTCCCTTATTCTCCCTGAATCCATACTGATCCGGTCCCAGATAACTTTCAGTTAACGGTCTTATTCTATTTTGGATGATTTTAATTAAAATTTTACTTGCTTGGGATATTAAACTAAGTGTTCTATGTTCCTCACATTTTAGTGTGTTTTATTTACCTATGTTATTTTTTATGTCTAAAGTTGATCATCTATATTCATAACTAACGTTTAAATATTTACTGTTAACCCAAGGATATTGAACCGATTACTTCTTAAACTTATTTCTATAACTTCTATAACTTATTTCTACGTTGATGTGTTAACCCAATAGAAGTAAAATTATGTTTCTGTATTATGATATTATTGGTAATTTATTTTAAATTTGTTATTGTCCTATTCCAGATCAGGCACATCAAGTAACGCATCAACACCTTCAGCAAAAAAGTTAGATGAGAAGCCAAGCACTCCGATCTCAAAACCGGTAACGCCGACATCGGGCGCGAGCGGCGCGGGCGCCGCCGGGGCGCCGCTAAAAGCCGCGGTGAAGCCCCCGCGCTCCCCTACCCGTACCTGGGGAACGGGGCTCATGACGCGTACGGCCTGGCGGGGTACTCCGCTAGGGCCGCTCTTGCGTATGAACCCTTGCGTCCGCCTATCGGGCCCGCTGGCATGAACCCCATACCTGGAGGAAAACCGTAAGTATTATAATATTACTTATGAACTGGACAGGACTTGTCAAGGTTATATTGTATAGGTGTATTCGTTTTATAATTAAGTGACGAGACCAACAGGACATGCACCTAATGGTAAGCCATAAAGTACAGTGTCACACAGCTATTGGAACATGAATAGTCCAAATTATATAAATATTATAATGCATTGCATTGTGTTAGTCACCAAGAGATAGGATGATTGGTAGAAATTATGGGAGCTTTACCTACTTCTTATTGACTTATTTTTTTATTATTTAACCCAACCCGATCAAAACCTGCTCAATATTATTGTCGGTATTAATAATTTTAATAATAGCTAAACAGGCATACCGTTTACCTACCGTATACTGTCGACGAAACATTCTGAGAATATATTTTCTACTGGAATTTCTAAAGGTCACATTGGTTGCGACCAACCAATTACACAAATATGCTGAATATTAGCAAATTATAGCTTATTTGGAGTCTCACGAAAAAGTAAACAGGTCCAAATATTCAGTATATTTTCTTATAATTTCAGAGCGTACTCATTCCACGTATCAGCGGAAGGTCAAATGCAGCCGGTCCCTTTTCCCCCCTGACGCCTTGATGGGTCCCGGCATACCGAGGCACGCGCGGCAAGTCTCAGCTCTGGCTCACGGCGAAGTTGTCTGCGCGGTTACAGTATCTTCGCCGACTAAATACGTATACACCGGCGGCAAGGGCTGCGTCAAGGTGTGGGACATCAGCCAGCCCAGCAAGGCGCCCGTCAGCCAGCTGGATTGCTTGGTGAGTGGGTAACTGTCGTCGACACTTTGGCATTCTATTTAGATGTTTTACTTGGAAATTCTAAACTTTTCTTGTGTTGAACTCTTGATTAAAGCCATAACTCAAATTTTGACAAGGTACTTAAATGCAGTAATTCATCAACTCATGTTAATATTTCAGCAACGGGACAACTACATCAGATCAGTAAAGCTGCTGCCGGATGGACGCACGCTGATCGTGGGCGGCGAGGCGTCCAACCTCTCCATCTGGGACCTGGCGTCACCCACGCCCAGGATAAAGGCGGAACTTACTAGTTCTGCTCCTGCCTGCTATGCTCTCGCTATTAGTCCAGACTCAAAGGTATGTAATCATCTAACAATGCTTGTATTTTAGGTATACATCAATCCAAATTTTGGTCCCATCAAAAAGCATCCAACTGTGGATATACCGATGCAAAATGTATCTTGTGAAACTTTTCTTGGACCTTTAATACAAATATTTAGTCCAGGGTACCGTCAAATATCAGAATTAAAAAAGTCAGAATACCGTTCAAATAGTAGCTTATGTGCTATTCTAGACTCTAATCTAACTGTATTTAAAATATCAGCCTGATAGGTTTAGCCAATTTGACGTAATTGAGCAACAAATACCTAAACATTATCATTTAAAATGTTAGTAGGATTGAAAGTCAACCTCAGAGTATTCATCCCAAAAAGACTAAACTGCAACTAGTTAAAATGTTGATTAACACAACGTTCCACTGCATAACCAATGTCTTGTGGTTTCCAGGTGTGCTTCAGTTGTTGTTCGGACGGCAACATCGCTGTATGGGACCTGCACAACCAGACCCTGGTGCGTCAGTTCCAGGGTCACACGGACGGAGCCTCGTGTATCGACATCTCCGCTGACGGCACCAAGCTCTGGACCGGCGGCCTCGATAACACAGTCAGGTAAGAACACATCCTAAGTATTACAATGCAGTTAAGTAACCTACAGTTAAGGTTCACAATTTAACGCGAATTATTAAGATTCAAAATCCATACGTAACTTTGTTGTAAGCAAGAATTTAGCAAGTTGAGATAAAAAAAAAAGGTGGACATTTCACACAAAACATCATCTGGCCCCAAACTAAGCGAAACTTGTACCACAGTTTGTACTATGGAAGCCAGATAGCTGATATAATACTTACTGTATAATTGTAAAAACGTACTTTATTAGTTATTATACATAGTAACGCACAGACACAACAAATAATCATCACACAAATATTTGCTCTGGGTGAGAGAATCGAACGACCTTCGGCATCGCAAACAAAATGTGTAAAATTTGCGTAGATTATGAGTAATCATCATCCAGCTGTCTCTATCCCATTGCTGGACAGGTCTCTATCTTACTTTGCTATCTGCCTCGGTCCTGTGCTATTCCTGTGATTCGAATAGTAGGCACTAATCAGTAATCACGCTTCTATCTCAATTGTTTGCCTATCGAATAGAAGAAGGAGGAGGATACAAACCGAATATTTACTTTGTAAGGTTTATAGAATATACATATATAAATAGACAAAAGGATACAAGATCTTCTTTTAGAATGTCTGTTCTAAAAATGTATTTACTCTTCTGATTTAAAATATTGCATTAAAAATAAACATCATATGAAGTAGGTAGGTACCTACTAATGGTCCTAAGTAGTTTCGTCAATCTTAATAGCCTCATTTTCACATACACATGTCTTGCTAAAAGCTATTTGATCATCAACTTATCATTAGACACTCTAATGGTGCAGGTTCGCGCTGAGACCCCGACACGAGACCGCGACAGGTACTTGACATTTGCTTTGTATGGGCGCCAGTTCGCGCCGAGACGTGTCTCGGTCTCCTGTCGCGGTCCCGGTGCGAACTGGCGCCCATGCAATTCCATAATGTTAAGTGCCTGTCGCGGTCTCCGTGCGAACCGCAACCTAAGTTAAGTTAAGTTATACCAGCCTAGGAAGTACTTTACAAAATAAATTATCATCTTGAAGACTGATCTCACAAAATAATACTAATTTCTTCTTTTCTCTTTCCAGATCGTGGGACCTGAGAGAAGGCAGACAATTACAGCAACATGACTTCAGTTCACAGATATTCTCATTAGGCTATTGTCCCACAGGTAAGCATCGTAATTTAAAAATATAACCTTGTAATTATTATTAGTGCATGCATATTAAATATTAAGTAGTGGTAGAACTCTTTGCAGTCTAGTGAAGAACCACTCTTTTGCCTGTTATTCTACTGCGAAGTACCAATTTGCAAACATTACTGTGTTCTGGTTTGAAGGGCAATGTATATATAGTAAAATTACAAGGCAAAAAAGATGAATCATAAAATATGCCTGGGTGACGAGCGCGGTACAGTTCTAGGCAGTCATTTGGACTGATCGTGTTCGAATAATTGCGTGCCACTGTATGTTATGGCCAGGTGTGATGTAGACGGCCCTATCAAGGGTTATCCTCGACACAGCACGCATTGTCAGGTGGTTTCTCTAGAGCCCTAATCACGGGTAGCTTAGGACTTACCCCGCTGCCGACTGCGATCTATGTTTTGGTTTTAATTTTTTTTTACGTATTGTAAATGGCTGAAAAACTATATTTGTGTTCGACAGGCGAGTGGCTCGCAGTGGGCATGGAGAACAGTAACGTGGAGGTGCTCCACGCCGTGAAACCAGACAAGTACCAGCTGCATCTCCACGAGTCGTGCGTGCTGTCGCTGCGGTTCGCCTCCTGCGGGAAGTGGTTCGTCTCCACGGGGAAGGATAACCTACTGAACGCGTGGCGCACGCCCTACGGCGCGAGTATATTCCAGGTAACTACCACCTTAGCAAAAAACCTTCTAAATTTGAATTCTTTCGACGTCATAAACGTCAAACAATAAATCGATTTGGGTATTCTCAAAAAAAAAATGTGATGGTGTAGTATAATATACCTTTTGCACTTCTATGTAAAACGAGCACCGTTCCGTGGGTTTGTCCACTTAGATCTTTTTTTCTTTCAGTTTAACCGGACTATAGTCTATGTTCCCAATTTTAACTTGATCCTTTCCGGCTAATTAAGCAACAACTGATCGAAGTTTTATGGCTTTTTGGTTCACATAAATCTTGAACAGATAGTCTTGAATAGAAAAAGGTTAGATTACAATATTTATTTCTATGATACATATAGTTCGATTATTTAAAAACTTGTCCACATTTTTTTTCTTTTGTTTTACAAACAAAAAATGACGAAGACACAAGTGCCTAGAAGTTAGCCTAGAAGTTTCGTATGACGTCACTTCATTGTATTTTTTTTTACAATCTTAAAACAAAGACGTCACGCCCCTGCATTCCTGAAGTTGGATGATCTTTGTCGATTTGTAGTAATTTGATAAATAAAAAATACATATCCCATATTTTCCATAATCTACGTGACGAACTAATTAGAATACGTTTTTGACCCAATCATCATCTCAATTGTATTATAAAAAAATGTAGTGGTCATGCAGCTAACACCGCTATTTTCATTCCAGTCTAAAGAATCGTCATCGGTGCTGAGCTGCGACATCTCATCCGACGACAAATACATCGTGACGGGCTCCGGCGACAAGAAGGCCACCGTCTACGAAGTGATTTACTAGTGCAAACAAACAGACAATCAAACGAACAAATCCGATCAAGTGACTGTGCAACTAGAGGGGACGTTCGCGGAACGTAGTGCGAGTGATATAGCTTTAGTGTATGTATAGAATATATCGGGAAGCCTGTATGTACTTATGCGACTTGTTTATATAGATTAGTGTGCGCGTTTTATGTTTACTTGTTGAGCGCCCGTAGTGTATGTTGGCAGCAGATCTCAAAATGATGATTTCGTTTCAATATTGTTGTAAAATGCTCGTATTAAAGAAAAGATATGCGCAAACTATACATGTCTCTTATTTTTAACAATAGCTACATATTCTTCATAATCATAAGATGCCCAGTTTGTGTTACCATTCCTGGGACTTTGAGCCTTCTCTCGCAAGACTAGAATAAAGGCAAAAAACCATCAGGCTGGCCGGAGCGGCTTGGCGGATGATACTAGAAAGATCCCTTTTTTGGAAAATATCGATTTCCTCACGATAACGACTTTTTATTCATCCTTAAAGCCTGCGGTGATGGCAAACTAATGCAACCGCACTTTTTTATAGTAAAGAGTGACGAGACGAGTAGGATATGTGCCTGGGGGTAAGCAACGCTCCTTCCCTTAACAGCAGTGTCGTGCAGGTATTGGAACACGAAGAGTCAAAATCTTATCTAGCACTGCACTGCGTTCGTCACCCAGAGATATAAGATGACTTAGAAGAACTAGCTTCTAGCCAGTAGGGCACTCACTAGAGCTTATCTTCGACTTTAGTTAATTTTCGACTTCAGTGAAATATGTAGTACAATTTAACAATTTAAGGTAATTGACCTGTATGTGAAGTACTTTTACAAGCATCTCCGCGCATGCGAGACATTAGAAAATATAGTTTTTTACATTTTCTACCGGCCCAAGCGCTAGTAAAATATTTCAAATATCAACTACGCCCCTGATGGAGACGATAGTAGAGGTACATTACTTAGTTTGTCGTCTGGCATCTTGATTTCTTAAATGCTTACTACTTACCTATCTTCGACTTTTTTCAATAGATTTTCAGTTTATCACATTTGAATGAAATTTATGAAATATTTCGCGTGTTAATTATGGTCATTAATTAAGGCTAATGCACCGATCACAAGTACGTATCCATCATCCATTCTACCTATCTTGAAAAAGTAATGTAAGTAAGTAAACATGGGATGGAAGTTGGAACTTTGGAACATAAAAAGTTAACCTTTGATATGAAAGTGTAGAAACAAAAGTCCACTACCGCCATCTAGATAATAATGGAATATTGAAGGCTTTTTATTTTTCTAAGAACGTTCCTTCATCGTAAGGAGCCGTTTTCAAACAAAACATAACTTAATTCAAACATATTATAATAGATGGGTAACCTGACACCTAACATGATTTCAATATAATATATTTTATTTTATTTAAATCTAGGATTCAGGCTTCAGTCAACAGGCTTCATTAACCCTTAGGCTAATTAGGCAGCCTAGGACGAAGGGACCAGGCCGCACGGAGAAATCATGTCTTCGTTCGTATTCACTGCTAATCTAGCATCATTACATCTCCCCATAGGTCTACCCTACATATTTCAATTAAACTGAGACAAAACACTAAAACTAAATTCGCTGTGAACTCAAAAAGCTTGTCTTAACACACCTGGCGCGTCCCCATAAATAGCCTAGTGGCGGTCAGAACTCTTGATCAGTCGCTGAATGCCAATGAACCGTTTTCAGGAGAAAAAACTTAAAAATTGCGTACTATATGGCAGTAATTTAGTACTAAATTACAAACACATTTTTTAAAATACCTACTTAGTAGAATTGTATAGGTGCAACAAGGCTGTTTATGCATGCCTTTACCGTGTTTAGGTATTGGCGATAATTCGTTTGAAGTGAATGATAAATTAAAACAAAATTTAGATTTGACTCACAAAGAAGTTAGAACCACCTTGTCTATCTCCGTAGATATGTCGGGTCACTATGTATATTCTACCGACCATATATTGATGAATCTTCGGAAGAATTTTTGGATATAATACCCGCGTCGGAATTTCACTACTTCACTACAAAGCTCATGCCCATATCCTGCCAAACTGGAAATGTCAAACCGTCCAGTTCTTCAGATCATTTACACCGCGAACCTGCAGACTACGGATTTGCCCTCCTAAGCTTCCTATTCCCTCCAGGCCACGTGGTTCGACAGCGTAGTTCGATCAATCGGACCACGTGAACTTTTTTTTCCTCTTGGTTCGATTTTAGAATCGCACCACGTGAACTACTAATTCTTGGGACCTCGTGGTTCGACTCCATTGTCGAACCACTATGACAAGTTCATCTGGTTCGATTCATCGAAGTATACTCACAGGCACAATGAACTCGGACTAAGAAAACTTGGGATTAAGTATGTGCCTGTTTGTGGTTTTGATGACGGTTTAATTTTTTGTACAAAAAGAGTTTATTAATGTTAGTTACTGTATATAAAGTTATATACGTTACGAAGTAAAGTAAAAATGTAACATGGTTAAATGAAGATTAAAATATGCTTATTGTGTTGTTGTATTCATCTAAGTTCAGCAATTTTACAAGGGTTGACTAAGTTCGATTAACCAAACCCATTGAAAAAAGTCCACATAGTCAGATAAATCGAACTATCAGGAGTCTTAAAAACACATGGCTCTATTGATCGAACCAGCTGGAAAAAAAAGTTCCCGTGGTTCGATTGATCGAACTATCAGGAATCTCAAAAGCACATGGTTCGACTGATCGAACCAAGAGGAAAAAAAAGTTCACGTGGTCCGATTGATCGAACTACGCTGTCGAACCACGTGGCCTGGAGGTCCTATTCTAAGGTATTTCCGACGAAGAAGGGTAAACCAGAAAAAGTTTAAAAAGGTTATCTATAAAAACCTCTTCGGGTGTCAGATCTGTCAAAACGTTAGCGTATCTGATTGCAGATGTTCATGAGCGACGACTACCGCTTAACATCAGGTAAACTGTATGCTTATTGCTTATTGCTACTCATTGAAAAACAAGAACTGATACAAATGAGTTTTTGTAGGTAATTCTTCTCTCTAATAATACGCCACTCAACCCGACCTTCGGCTTTACGTTTCCAACTGCCCTAGCAGCTGCCTTTCTGAAATCATCTCACGTCTCAGGCTATACTACGTTTACCGAATCGTGGTATTCACTCAAGAACCCGTCTATACGGTTACCGGTTTTGCGACATATGTCTAGCACACTGCCTCTTCAGCTTGCTAATGTGCTGAGTCACTCAAAGTCTAGATTTATTCGTAACATTGCACATAAACTACTTTAAAGACACAGTGTACTTACATCTAAATTACTGACATATAATTTTTAAAATACTAAACTGGAATCCATTATTTTGTTTATAGCAATTTTCAATTTTCAATTTATTCAAAAATACAAGGAACATAAATGAAGTTACACATTAACATAGTTTCAATAGAACAATAGCAGTGATCAGCATATTTAACTTCATTTAGGAGCCACCTCCTAAATGAAGTTATATATGCTGACAAATAAGGACATCCCTAGTGTGGGATGCAGGGTCCACACCCTGCATCCCACACTAGGGATGTCCTGTGTTGTGGGATTCAGTGTTTTCTTCCATATAGTGAAGTTGTTAGTGATATTGTAGTAGGTACTTAGTTACATTAGACATGATGGTACATTCTTGTTCCAGAAAAGAGAAAGTAAACAATGAAAAAATAAAAACAGATAAGGGCAATGTGGAATATTAGAGGTCAGGGAAGGCCCATATCAGTAAAAGAAACGAACAAAAAATAGACAGAAAAAAATACTATGAATAAAAATATCTCAAGTTCATGGCTTCCATTTCATGGCTACTTATTGTGTATGAGGGTGTGTGTGTGTGCATGTATGTGCATGAGAGTGTGGGATTGCGTTTGTGGTCTGCTTATACCTACTTACAACTCAAATTTTGAGACCACACTGCTGAAGCATCTATTGAGCAGCTGATGCTACGAGTATGGTGGATTAAATGTTGCTCTGGCTCAAACTGTTGCAGGAGGCCCCTTTGCGGTCATAATACGTTTGACACTAGTATTTTCTCAGTTTCGATGTAGTTTAGAGAAAATAACCAATGTTTTATTTTCCTCTTACATAAAAATCGCGACAGGTTCAATATAGTCAGAGAAGCATCAATGTTATGGTAAATAGCAAACTATATCAAAGTCGCAATTTTTCAAAGAACCAAAAGTTGGTTTGAATTTTATCAATTTTACGTAAACATGCAGGTCAGGCGCGCTCCGAAGAGGGAAGATCACGGGGGGCATGACCAGTGAGCAGACTCCCCAAAATCATATGTTACGTTAAATAAAAATCTTAAAAAAATAACACAATTATCTCATAGGTACATAGACTATTTTTTAACGCGAGAAAACAACTGGAAAGGCAACTGCGTGGGTAAAACACAGATTTCTAAAACAAAAGGCAGATGGAACGTGCAGAACACAGATCCTTAGGTCAAGAAAGCAAATATCAAACGCCAAAGCAAATACAAACTCCAATCAGTACGAATCGGACTTCCGTCTCGTACGGAAGTCCCGTGTGATTTTAAGTTTTGTTTAAGATTATGCCGTATTGTGTCTTCAAACATTGCAAACATTGTTCCCAAAAATAAGAAAAGGAAAGAGGAATATCATTTCATAGGAAAGTTTGAATATTTTACTGCTATTTATATAATTTTGGCAATTACATTTAATTTAATGAATAGAAACACAACACCTCAACGAAAATTGATTAGTGTTGCTATACTAAATTGAAATTATTTTCCCTAAAGTTAAGGTAAAATATAGATTATGATTTTTTTGAAGATACTCGTAGACCAAATTATTTATGTAGATTGTATTATTCTATTTTAAACCCTATTTTTATAATCGTATTTTTTTTATTTAATGTGCATCGATGCCTAGCACAAATCCACGTCATTACTAGCGTTTATAAAAATACTAATAGTGTTGATGAAAACCATAGTTATGAAGCAAGTTTTTATACTTGTAAGTAGGTATAGTGGAGCTTAAAAAAATTAGGCGAGTTCTTTTGAGAGATCTAATCGTTTTAATTAACCTGATGTTGTCTGGTCGAGTCAGTAGTGACATTGTCGAAGTTTTATACGGTGCTAATTTGTGCGTACATACTTACCCAAAAAAGATGTTGGGATCAGGCCAATCGCTGTTGGCACCACATATACTGGCCTTGCTGCCTAGGTTAACTTTTCGTTTGCGACACGCGTCCAGACAAAGATTGGATACTAAACAAATTTAATGATCTGGCCCCCCAACATCAAATCAGTTGACAAAAATTCTCTGCACTGCCTGTGTTCACCGATGTTAGTTGCCACCTTTTGTCAAGCATAATATTCAAAGTTATTGAAAGCTCCGATAGAATACTCAAAATAAACACACACAAATGACTTTTACTATTATTCGGCGTTGTCTTTTTATTCCGAATTTTCTGTACGAATATTCGAATTTTTAGTTGCATGCAAAATCAAAATTCTTAACTTCATAGGATGGAAATTACTATTTCTATCTTAACAAGAAATCCTTGCATGATATATAATCGGTGTAATAATAAATTATTATAACATTATAATATATTTTATGTGTTTATTATACGCGAAGATTTCCGAAGCTAAGACAACAATAGTGGGTTTTTTTTCTTAAGACTGGGAACATTACACGCACACCAACGTGAGTAATTTGACAACGTCGGTGAGAGCTGTCACGCATACATAACTAATTACTGGCCTCACAGTGTCGTTCACGCAGGTTTCATCTGTTTAGAAATCTGTGGGGTAAAATCGTAGGGTGCTACTAGTAAAGTCTTTTGTACTCATTTATTGTATTTCTACTGGCGGGCAACTAAGTCAAAAGCCTCTGTAGGTACTAGGTACTATTCTGAGACCATTTTATGTACCTACACATAGAGATATGAGTTTGAAAATTAAGCTGAATGAGGTGCTCATCATTATGAACACCTACATACGCTATGCTATGCTATGGATCCATCTAAGAAGATAAAAATCGTACACTTGATGCTCAATTTTGTCTCCATACCTTGGTTTGACACACAGCCTAAGTAGAGAGATACTCTGTTTAACGTCACAAACGACAAGTATTTCTAAACCGTGACGAATCTCGCATGTAGCTACCTAGAATATTTCGAGGTTATTTGTCATTCACCAATCCGCACTGGGCCAGCGCGGTGGATTATGGCCTTGACTCTCTCCTTGCGAAAGAAGGCCCCGAGCTCCAGCACTGGGAACACTATTTAGTGGGCTGCTTATGTTTATGCTATATATTTGAAAGGGTTTAGGCCCACGTTTAGGTTTCCAATCAATTTATATGTAGGTATACACGTAGCATACTAGTATGCTCGTAACTTCCCAATTTTCCAAATAAAATAATAATTAAAAATATATTTTTACAAACAAGTTTTTATTCAAAAGCTGTAAAAGGAAGAAAATAAATTTTGATTGCAATCAAACTCAACCTTTTATTAAATTATAAATTTATATTCATTGAATATATAAAGGCTTGTCGCGAGAAACAAACATTTTTTTTAAAGAACAATCTAACTTTCATTCTAAGCAAATGATAAGAACGCGTTTAAGTATTTTGTTGGAATTAAACAATAGTACTTAGTACTTAGTAGATAGGCACGATGTTCGATGTTTGAAATCTCGCGATAAGCTTTTGTTTATATCAATTAAAATTTTAATTTAATAAAATGGTGAAAACAAACTAACTTTAATTCTTAGCAAATGATGAGAACGCGTTTAAGTATTTTGTTGGAATTAAATAATAATATTACCTACTCAGTAGATAAGCACGATGCTTGATGTTTGAAATCTCGCGACAAGCCTTTGTTTAGATCAACAAAAAAATTAATTGAATAAAATGCTGGGTATGATTGCATTTAAAATTTATTCGCTTTAGGTATATTATCGCTTATAAATAAAAACTTATTTTTAAAACGAAATTTTTAATTACCAATAGATTTTTTTTAATTTTTAGTTTTTATTCGAGTCCGGTTGTGATTTTGGAGTTTTCCTTCTTCTAGACAGGTTGCAGACCAATGCAATCGACGCAACGCCCATCTCAGCGATCTCTACAAAACTCTGTAACTCCAAGAGTTCTTGGGACTTCATCTTTAGATCCTGGATATCACGGAACACAAGAGTGCTTGTCCAAGACTAGTCCAAACTCGATGGTTGTATTATCTTGTTTAGTTTAGGAGTTCCTATCGCCACCTTCAGACGCCATTTTCATACCCTGGCTGACATGTATCGCAGGAGTGCTTGTCAAGACTATTGAAACTAGTCGAAATTCGATGGATTTATCTTGTACTAGCGGCCCGCCCCGGCTTCGCACGGGTACATACACACACACATACACCCTTTTTTTTGTATCGGGTTTCAAAAAAAAAGTAAAATTATAAAGGAAATTTGAATTTTTTTTATGATTTTTTTTTATTAATGTTTTTTTTGTATTTTTTTATTTTAAAATTTTATACATATATAATATTATTTACAAAACAAAAGCCATTAGTTTTAGTGAGTCAGAGCTTCCCTGTAAACGATATTTGAAGTAGTTTTATTTTGTGGCAGCAAAATAAATTGATTTTCAGGAGCTCCAACACGTGGTAGGCCAACACGTGATACAGTTGCCATGAGTGAAACATTCTTT
Source organism: Ectropis grisescens (assembly GCA_017562165.1). NCBI lineage: Eukaryota > Metazoa > Arthropoda > Insecta > Lepidoptera > Geometridae > Ectropis > Ectropis grisescens. Next base: position 16,033,363 of record CM029787.1, on the reverse strand, counting down.
TCGTAGGTCGATCCTAATAATTCGAAGGTTTGGCCCTGGGACTTGTTAATAGTTAACGTGAAAGATGATTTCACCGGAAACTGAAGTCGTTTAAAAGGGATTGGCAGATCAGTTGGAATCATCGGTATGCTCGGTATTTGAGCTAGTTGACCAGCTGCTGGGCCAGTGATAAAATTTTGTTCAGCAAGCCGCTGCGAACGCTCGATACTTGACTCTCTAGCACGCGATTGCGACGCGTATTCTCTCCGACTTGCAAGGCGATTTTCAGTTTCTGATGAAGATTCCTCATTACGCCGTATTCTTATTGCCCTCGCCTGGGAACTATGTTTAGAAAGTTGAGATCTTGATCTTTTTGGAATTTTTGGGCATTATAAAATGAAAAATAGAAGGAAATAAATAATTAAACAGGCTTTTACTAAATTTTTGCTTATTGAACTATATGAAGTACTAAGCGGTTTGAATAATTAAAATATAATATTTATTATCAGGTAAGTAGTAGGTACTTATTGAAAGAAAATTAAAAATATGGGCTTAGAAAACTACCTTTTACAAAATTTTTGCTGAACAGAAATACCCATAAACCTATAAGCAGTTATTACACTTATTTACCTACGAAACGAATTCAAAATTTTTTCAAGCTAAAATCATACGATCACGCACACGACCACTGCGTAGGGAGCCGATCGCGCGAGTGAGCCGCGCGGAACTTTATTTTATTAAATTGACTCCCCCCCCGTACCCCACTGACAGTTACATGGAGCCTACATCGCATGCTGGCTAGCTGAGCGCGGTGAGCGACAACCACGCGACTTTTTCTAATACTTGCATTTTTAAACTCGTGATATCTTCCGAATGAAATGTAAAAAATTATAAAAAGGTATTAAAGCCGTCTTGAATATAAAGTAATTTATTTTGATAAGGATTAATACCAAGGTACAAATGAAGAGCCTTTTCAAGAGGCGGCATACATAAATTAATATTTTAGAATAAAAAACTGCTTACTGTGACATAATAACTATAATATTTAGACATATGCTGTCGCGACACTTTTTGTAGATAATGATGAGTTCTGCAAAGTCGTAGTAAATGATTTTGTTCTATCATCAATAGTTTTCGCAGCGCACGCGACGTAAGGAATTTTTCAGGTCTTTTTTTACACCTTATGTTACATTATTGGAGTTTTAGTAAGGATTCTAATTTTTTTAAATATAATATAGCCTATGTTACTCGGGGATAATGTAGCTTTCCAAAGGTGAAAGAATTTTTGAAATCGGTCCAGTAGTTTCGGTGCCTATTCATTACAAATAAACAAACAAACAAATCTTTCCGCTTTATAATATTAATATTATTATATATATTATATTATATATAGTATAGATTAGGAGTTCCTATGGCCAACTTCCTACTCCATCTTGAGATCAGCTTCATGATACCATATTAGTGCATTGTCAGATTGTCACCGAAGTTATGTACCTACTCGTAAGTAAACCACATTTGAACCTAATCGAACGACAGGAAGTGGTTGTAATTTAACTCGCATGATTTGTCCCCCACAGACATACTAACAGGTCAAGTTAAATAAAAGCTTATAACAAGAAGTTGTAATCGAATTATATCAGTCACTACAAAATATTTGTCATTATGAATCATTCATTGCAAAAAATGAGCAACTTATCTATAAACTGAATGAGGGCTCACCAACATCTATTCCCGTAACCGATCTGTTCGCCATCCGTTCATTCTTATTTAGTACCGACATTTGTCGGCTTCCCTGATAGTAAATTGGTTATTTGTACAACTTGTGTAGGTTGCGTAGTTTCCGAACACAATATTTTTATACCATTCACATGCATCACTCACGTGCAATAACAGGAACAGATAGAATATTTTGGACATTGTAATTTAATGCTATCTACTGGGATAATAGTTTCGTCACTTTCCTAATAACGCCATGTGGTCGAAATGACGTTTTTATCTCGTAAATTATGAAGTGTTGACTTTCTAGATTAGGAATTTGACCAATGTGATCACGGAGATCTGATGATAACTAAGAGTAGGTACCTACCATAAGGCTGTTTCAAGGATATTCACCATTATTACCTTAGAAGGTCATTCCATAGAATTGGTATGAACCAAGGAAGTTCAAAGAATATTTATACATATATATATATAATCCAGCAATGGTAAGCCAGCAGCGATATCTCAGGCGTGAGACACCTCTCAGGAATCAAGAACGTTTAATTTTAAATTTGTCTTCAAGTTTATCTTTGGCATTGGCTATGGTGAAAAAGGAAATATCAAAACGACACAGTTAAAGGTCTTTCGACAACACGTCCCATTTCCCAATCAGCACTTGGTCAGCATGGTGGCACTTGGTATTATTATCTTGTCCTTCTACTTGTGATACCTATAATGCCTAGAGTCCCGAAAGAATGCAAGAAAGGATAACGGATTATTTGTGTATCACCTTAAACAACCTATCAAAAGTTCCCACTGCTGGGACCAGGAGTAATATCTCGCTAAGTGCAAGTTAAGGGCATAATCCACCACGCTGGCCAAGTGCGGATTGACGGATCAGATGTATGCTTCAGCGTAAGCATGTTAGGAATGTCAGGTTGGATTATTTTGGGTCCTGCGCTTTTAGCGCTAGCCCAATTGTCAGATAGGTAGTAGCCCTCGAAGCCAGCTACTATAGGTCAGTTCTAAAACTACACGTCGTCATCATGTCTCCAAAATATGTCATTCTTGGAACGTGGAACTTGTTCTCTTTGACTGACATTCGGTGGTGATTACAAACCCGTAGGTACCTTACATTTGGAAAAACAATAATCAAAGATCCAGGCGGGATTAATACCTACGACCTCACGATTGTGAAATCAGATGTAGGTACATACTAGTTAGGTTATCACGGCTTTTTGTGTAACTACATGAATCGATACCTACTGAGTTCACATTTCCATACCTACAAGTAATAAAAACAAAATAATTGTTATATCTATCAATGTTTTCCTAAAATAATGTGAGTATAAACAAGTTTGTAAACACAGGAATTCGCGGAACCCTGTGCGCTGTGCGAATCTGTTTGGCGTAATGTTTACTTCTTTCTTCTCCCACAGTTTCAGATGGATAGTAAAATAACTGGACTTCTAGAGCTTCTACGTCTTTTACCTGCTAAAGGACCAACCCAGAACTTAGGAAAAATAAGTTTTAGATATTTTGAACGCAAATATTCTTTTACTCAGAAATTAGGAGAAAAGTTGTTAAATTTTTAAGTAAGGAAACAAATGTTGGATGTTTTGACACTATGAACATTTGCCATGAAGCCGTAAAACCTCGAACTGTCACGTGACATATCATAAAAGTCCATAATTAAAAAAAAATGGTAATTTAAAACATATTATAATGTTTTGTGGTATCTTCCTTATGAAACAAAGACACAAAACACAAATATCTGTGTGTACCTACCGGGTAAAAATCAAATCCACGACCTACTACTGCTTAGTGAGCAGACCAAAGAGTTTTCATATATGTATATACTACGTACTTATAGAGTTAGAACAAACGCTTTCCACTGAAAGCACGGGTCTGATCGCTCTTGCATAGTCGCTCTTGTGGAGGCGTCATAGTTTTGTCGCGGCACATCACTATGCCGCCGTAGCTAACATACACCTCATCTGCTTACGATTGGTACAAAGGAACCGTGCGGAAACCCCTGATCTATTTACTTATTCTTTATCTAAGGACTCTTTACCGAATGAACCACGAATTGTGTCAAATGTATAGATTCTATACATTGTCTATAGATATTCTATAGTATATAACATCAGTTTTTTTTCGATTTCGGGGTTTAAAAGAAAACTAGCTAGGCCCGCGGCTTTATCCAAGTAATACACACAATCAAAAATAATATTACCGCAATTTAAAATAGCCTATATAGAGAGTGGTACATATTTTATTATCTATGGAAGTACTCGTACCTACCAATCTCGTATCTAGACCCCTTCAGTAGTTTTTAACGTATAAGAGTAACAAACATCACATACTCACAAACTTTCACATTTTCATTTTTAAACTAGCAGCAGCAGCGTTTTTCGCGTATTTCCCGCCATTTTACCTCGATAAAAATAACCTATAAGTATATGTTATTCCAGGCCATAATCTAAAGAAAGTGTTACATATTCAAACCGATTTGTTCAGCCGTTCCAACGTGATCGAGCAACAAACATCCAATCAACCAAACTTTCGCATATTCCTCATAACCCTGCGTATTTAGTTATCGTCTGAAATAGTCCGTAATTTGATCACCAGAACAGACGCTGGTACTGCCAGCCACCGATTTATTTATCACTCGCAATAATCTGCGACAATGTATCTACGCAATGAGCATGTAGATGAACTAAAATGTATGACAATAAGACACTGTCAATTTATACAATACGGCAGAGGCTCCGTCAATCAATTACAAACGTTAGTTATGTACGGAATGGTGTCGATTTTAATGTTACAATGCGACTAACATTAGAACTAAACTATCCTATTATTATAAATGCCATCAAATACGAAAGTTTGTGTTTATTGCTCAATCACGTCGCAATGCCTTAACACATCGGGTTGAAACTAACATTTTTTTTTTATTCAAAGAAAATTACAAGAACGAGGCCTACTACGAGTAGTAATTTTAGAGGTATAAATGCGAAAGTATTGGTGTTTGGATTTTTACTGCTCAATGACGTCGGAAAGGTCGAGCGAATCAGTTTGAATATGGAACATAGATTAGTAGAACATAGAAGAAAACAGGCTACTATACATAGCGGGAAAATAAAGGGGAGTGGAAACTACGCGGGTATTATTACCGTGGGGAGCTACTGGTATTTAATAGAATAAAAATAAGAATTTTATGAGAATGCCTAATACCTGAAGTATTACGCAGAACACCAATACTAACCCCGAAGGGTGTGCAGAATTATCATTTGATTATTTCATGTTTATATTGTGTAGTAACGTAATTTGGTATTACAAACTTAACTAGCCAGTTAAAAAGTGCCGCTAAGATTGTCTTCTTTTTTACATTTCAAACTAACATTGCTAGTTCCGCTTTTCCTCACTTTACCGCATAACCGCGGTTTTGTAAGTTCGTTTGACCACCGCGCACCGATGACTCTAGTTTCACGGTAACGTATCATTTCACCTGTGTTCAAGTTCAAAGTGAGTTAACGTTCATCAGCAAACACGTTGACACCATTTTATTTATGCCTGTTCCCAGGAATTTAGTGAGCGTTCCGTTCTCTGTACATTTTTTAAGCAATATTTTAATTATTGGTTTATTAGAAGTTGAAAGTTTAAACTATAAACTATTTTCGTACAAAAAATTAAACCGACTTCAAAACCACAAATAGGCACTCAAAAGCGAAAAATAAACTAAAATCATTATTATAAGCGCTACTCACTCATCTATTTGAAGTCGGTGCCAGCCAAATCTAACAGGTATAGGATAGATACTACTTACCTGTGCCTACATAGCATCAATCTACTAACTTTTTGACCTGACTGGCACCGACTTCAAATAGATGAGTGAGTAGCGCTTATAATAATGATTTTAGTTTATTTTTCGCTTTTGAGTGCCTATTTTTTTTTTTTTTTTATTAAATTTAGCAACTCCACAGACTCCGGGGTCCGTGACCTTTGTCATTTGTTTTCTTTTTTTTTTAATTTGAGTGCCTATTTGTAGTTGTGAAGTCGGTTAAATTTTTTGTACGAAAATAGTTTATTTTACTCTTTTTAGTGTACAAGAACAAAAATAAAAATTTTGATTAACCCCCGACTACCTTGGATTTGTTATCTGTACAACATTCTACTAGTCAAGCCCTTTCATTTGATACCCATATAGAGGGAGTTGTGAAAAAAGAAATGTATTTCGGCATTTTGTGGAAGCGGCCATCTTGGATTTGATTTTTTTCATAGTGCAAAGTATTCTACTAGTCAAGCTCTTTCGTTTGATACCCAAATTGAGGTAGTAATGAAAAATATAATATAATTCGCTATTTTGTCGTGGCGGCCATTTTGCATTTGAAATTTGTTATAGTACATAGTATCCTACTAGTCAAGCCCTTACATTTGATACCCAAATTGAGGTAGTTTGTGAAGAAATTAGTGTCCGACCGAAACTGATTTTCCGGCCGAAACCGAAACCGAAACCGAATGTTCGGCCGTGGCTTCAGTTTCGGCCGAAACCGAAACCGAAACCGAAACTCACGTGGTCAAGTATATAATTTATTAAAATACTGAAATTTGGTGCTTTTACCTATAATTTTGCCTTAATTAGGGCATAAAATGGAAACACAATATATTAAGATTGTTGTAATCATTTATTGAATATAAAATAAAAACATATTAATAACATTTTTAATAATTTTTCAAATTAAGTTCTCTGTCAAATCAGTCATCTAACTAAATCAAATCAATAATTGTTACTGTTTCATTAAATACTAATTATTGATATTTATTTTGAGTTCTGATAGATGGCTCTAGTTTTCACTATTTTATAATAGCAATATTATAATCTCGTACTTATTTGTACGAGGTTAATTAATAGTGTCCTCGTACGAAAGACTACAAATCTCGTTTTTGTACGAGGAACCTCGTACGGTTGGCATCGCTGGTTGCTACAGAACTATCCGAACGGCGCACGATAATTCCCGAAAAGGGCCGACAGCGTCCGTCATAGCGTTGCCGCGGAAAACAAAGTTAGCGATCGTGAACGTGCTTGAACTTGTTAAGTTTCGGTTTCGGCAAAAGTTTCGGCCGATTTTGGCCGAAACCGAAACTGTGGCCGAAACTTGATTTTTGGCCGAAACTCGGCCGAAACCGAAACCGAAACCGAACTTTCGGTCGGACACTAGAAGAAATATTTTGTCCGCCATTTTGTGGAGGCGGCCATCTTGAATCGACATTAACCAGAAATAGCTAAGAACATTTGCTATGGTATTAGCCTTAAAATAAAAGAAACCGCATCGAAATCGGCCCATCTGTTTGAGTTCTACTACGGTGCCACAGCAGACAGACATCGACGTCACTTATAACACCCCTTTTTTTTGGTCGGGGGTTAAAAACAAGTTTTTATTAAAGCATTTACACAATTTTGTATTGACAGGGTCGAGATTCATAACTTTTGTGAAATCTACAACTACGTCGTCCAGATAATTGTACGCAAGTTTTTGGTTCATATTTCAAAAACTACTTGACCGATTTCGAAAATATTTATATGGGACCATTCGGAAAGCATACCCATCCGAACACAGAAAGAAATTTTAAAATCGGTTCAGAGGTTCTCGAGAAATCAGGTAACATACATAAAAAAAAAACATAGGGTCGAATTGATAACCTCCTCCTTTTTTCGGAAGTCGGTTAAAAACCAGTAACAACATCGTGAGGATATATATATATATATATATAAAATACCGAATGGAACGTTTAACGAATAAAAAAATCTACAATCCATCACACTATGACCCATGGGACCCGTAACCCTTAATAATCCTCAAATGAACCTCCCGGGTTCCATATTGAGCACATGTTGGGTGTTGGGTGCAAAGTAAACAAACTCTGTACCCAGTAAGCTGCCTTCAGAAGCCAACTACGATAGGTATCCTAAACCCTAAACATATAAATAATAGTGGTCAAGTGCAAGTCGGACTCGCCCATGAAGGCTTCCGTAGCAGTAAGTAACATAATATAATAAAAGTTCTTGTAGTTCGTTGTTACTTTAATGAGTATTTTAATGTGACATAATGTTTATGACATCAGAAATTATCTTAAATTCTCATTGTAATTATATTATATTCTCTTTGATTGTAATTTAATGCTGTTGTTTTTGTAAATCAGTGTGCTCAAGTAGAAAAAACAAATTACTGTACTTATTTACTTTAAAAATAATTTGCACGCCAGAAATGGCAGAGTGTAAGGAAACACCATATTTATGATTGTACCATCTTCTCTACCTACATTCTCAGCAAATCAATAATTATTATTATTATTAAAAAAACAATAGTGAATTTATGACGTGTTAAAATAAAACTACTTAGGTACTAGATCTTATTCAAACCAATGTACATCATACATTGTTTTAGTTTTGTCATTCTCTTAAATAATTTGGCTTTCTATTTATAAAGTAATTTTCAAAATCGGTTTAGTAGCTTCAGAGATTACCCTCTACAACCTCACAGACTTTTTAACTCTTTTTAAATATTAGTATCGATATCCAAATTATTTAACCGTCCTCGCAGATGAAAAAATAGTTAATTCGACGTCGTCCATTCACCTAAAGTAATTTACTTAAAACGACACCTTGAAATTTATCTCCTTTGATAATTTACATGACATAGGTAGTTTGCGGGGTCAGCATAAACATCCCACTAAATGTTTCCACTGCTGGGGCTCGGGGCCTTCTCTCGCACGGAGAGAGTCAAGGCTATAATCCACCATGCAGGATGATGAACCAGTGCCAGTTGATGAATGACTCATGAAATAGAAAGATTCTAGGTAGGTACGTATCGGATTTCTCACTGTTGTCCTTTACTTATTAAGGTAGCTTTACGCACATGTCTACGAAAAGACAGTGGTACGCGTATGATTCTAACTAGGAGCTCTGACTCGGCAGTCGCCGCTCTCCCGGCTAGACCAGCCGTAACTTCTCTCCTGACTAGACCAACCGTAACTTCACTGCCGACTAGATCAGCCGTAACTTAAATGTAATACATTGTAAAGTTGTATTTAAGTTTAGTAGATAAAGTATTAATTTTCACTCATTGGGAATTTTATTATTGTTGAAATAGTCCCGTAACAAGTCATCAGTGTTTACCCAATATGCATACGCAGTAAAAAGCGATGTGAGTACCGTTCGCCAGATGGTGGCAGTGGCTGGCACGGCAGTCCCCGCCGGGCCCGATAGCGGTGGCGCTGGCTAGACGCATGACGCAATCGAGCCCCGATTCACAATGACCAGTATGTTAGATTGCTAACCCGTTTACTAGGACACTCGCCTTTTCGTACGGTGGATAGAATTAGAATAGATGCCTTCTATCTGACACCTAACATAAACTACAGCCGCGATGAACACGTTTTAGTAGGTGAAATTCTTATAGGTACATAATAACAGTATATCTGTTGGTATACAGGTGATGTAGGTATAGCGGAACATAAGCGCTCTTTAAAATTAAAATTTTAAGGTTTCACTTACATCGGCTATCTCTGTGACTGTCCTTTTTGTATCTATTCCCTATACTTAATGTAGACGGGACGAGTGTGACATGCTCCTGGTGGCCTTAATGACGTCTTATCATAGGCACAGAGATTTTGAACACTAAACGTTTTATGCACGATACACGGAGCTGTAGACCTGGCTGATGAGTTGCTACACAAAATCAGTCCAGAAACTGGGAAAACCCCACTTAGGCATCACAGCAAAGGTTCTCGTTCTTTTCACAAAAGTAGGTAGAGTCAAACTTCCACCTTTGATTCTATGAAACATCAATTATAAAACAATATAATACGCTTTTTAGACCTACGAGCATATTCGATATAACAAAGGCAAGGTGGTATTAGACCACGCATATCAGTTGCACACTCTCCGAAATGTATCCCGTTAAAAGCCCGATATTACAATTTAGTACCTCGCCTACGTGTTTCGTTTATTGGTCGCCGTGAATACGGCCGCTGATGTGGACCTAACAACGATACACACTGTACAGTGTTTATTGTAAACAAGATTACAACAAGTTACAAAGCGCACGTAACCGCTGCGATTTACTAAGGGAATTGTTAGACATGTTTGTGGAATATTGTATACCTAGGCACATTAGCAATACCTAATGTTTTAAAAAATCCATACAAATATGACCTTTGCCCTTTGCGTGCGTCAATTTTAAGTTTGTATTAAAATATTTTCATTGGATACGAAAAATTTTTGGAATATCGAACTTACGAATATCTATCTACCTTTACATGCCTAATTCTTAGAGCTCTTTTGGCCCGAAAAGAAAAATATAGTAAACGCAGTGGCAGCTATATTCTCTTTGTCATGTGGAGCTTGCGAAACGATAAAATAAAATAAAAAATAAAATCTTCGGATGAATCCCCACATCCATCAAGTCCCACATCAAGTCACCACTTATTACGAATTTTGTTTATTTACTTACTTCGAGCGCTCTGAATAAGCACCTATCAAAGTTAATTCATGAGCATTGAGAGCTGATAAGACACCTAATTTTGACCCTGTCATTAAGATAACAGGGCCTAGTCGCTATTTGATTATTCAAATGAGATCAATTTTACTCGGCCGCCGTCCCATAGCAGCCCACTCAATCGAGTTTGACCCATCCTTACGCGCCCTTGACCTTTACACCCCGCCACAGAATGTAGCTTAGTATATGCCCCGCACATCAATACAACTTATTTTTATGACGAAGTTATGAATGAATGCATATTTTACATGGCACGAGCATCCGTATTGATTCACGCTATGAATGAATCAAGATTACAGTTGTGAGGTACACAAAAACTTGGATTAGATTGCGCTGTAGTTTGTTATTTGAATTAGACGTGTTCTTGAGTGGAGATCGCGAATTGGCAAACGTAGTGTAGAGCACCCTGAGGTTAGATGGAGTGACGGGTGTCGGGAGCTCAGCAGGTAATGTATGGGGACGTATCTACTCGTAAATCACGTAAAGCTGAGTGGCGAACAGGCGAGCCATGGGAAAGGCCCATGTCCAGCTGTGGACTAATATGATAAATTTTATAGGTTAATGGCTAATATTCGAGTCACCGAAACACTAATAATTAATATATAAATATTAGTGGATAATTCAGCAGCAGCGGTGGGCCAGCAGAGCAGGGGGTCTACCGCCTAAATAAACCTGTCTTAGCTTTGATGTTTCTATCTCTTTTCTTTTCGTTTGAAATGATAGAGATGACAAAGCCAAAGCCGATTTAGTAAGGCGGTAGGCCTGGACGCGCGCTATAGAAGCTTTTTGTTTAGGTGAAATCTTATGAGTTCGAGTCACCAAAATGCGTTTATTTTTAAGTATTATACTATACTCTATAAATATTCATATTTATTTAATTTCACTATAGAGCATGCTTAGTGCTTACCCATGACGTACCTATTCAATAGGTCGGAGTTGACGCATTGTTACGTGATTGTTTACCAAGAAAGTTTATCGCGAACCTTTTATCAGTGGGATGTAGCTTGGCAAAAAAATGTTATGTCCGCTGATAACGTTGGGTTGGGGATTTTGTTAGATAAATACACTAATTGGGATTTTGACTAATCTGTATTGGTGGAGATTTTTTTGCGTAGTGATCTAATTGATTTTGATATATTGACTGACGATGTGGTTTAAGTTCATTAGACTGACTATGGCGTTGACTTTTTTTAACGTATATGTACAACGTACTTACCTACTCCCTATTATTCCTTGTATGATATACGCCATCCCCGGCACGTTTCATTGTACTTCTTTATCAATTCAATTAATCTATTATCTATGGATCGTATAATATGCATAATAAATATAAATATCATAAAATATTTTGATAAAAACTATTCAAAACAGAAAACTTAACAGAAAAGGTAAAAATTTTATTTATCAGTCTTGTATCAATGTCTACAAAAGAAAATGTCCGTAATAGTCCATATTATCCTTAGATATTAAATGTTGCATCATGCATACCTATAACAGAACCACGAAAACAATAGAACATTTACAATCTACTTTTGAAAACATAATACTAGGAGTACCTCAAGGTAGTATTCTTGGACCTCTGTTATTTCTAATCTACATTAATGAATTACCGAATATCATAAGTCACCAATGTGTCATGTTTGCCGATGATGCAACTAGTTTTATGCCACAAAAAGAATTAAATTCCAGTGACTTTGAAAACGAAATAAATAAAACTTTACAAACATCCACAAGCTGGTTAAGTTCTATGAATCTTAACATCAATATTTTTTTAATTTTTTTGAATTAACCTATGGCAGCTGGCCGCTAGTCGCCTTTACTACCGATCTGACTATTCGGGTTAGCGCCAAGGGCGCAGGACCCAAAAGGAACCTAACCTATATAAAACCTACTGATATGCTAGCACTGTAGCATGGGATGATACCTGGGACGCGTTACGGCTGCTAGCACGAGGGCGCCTCAGACGACTCGACCACGGCTCGGGCTAGTGCCGGGGGGACATAGTGTTTGGCACCTCTTGGTGCCGTAGCCATAGTATTATGTAAACTTGTATTGGTGACAATAGTACTCCGTATTATTTTTTGTTTTAAAAATGGATAAAATTACTCTGAAAAGTGTAGAAGGTGTTATACGTGACCTACAAAACACGATAGTGCTGATGGCTGATCGAATCAGCACGGTGGAGACGAAACTCGGTGAGCAAAACACATTGATTTCTGGACTTGTTGAGACGATCACTCAATTACGATTACAAATAGCGGGTACCACTGGTTCACCATCTGATTTGTCACAAAATGACGTGAGCACTGTAACGACGGCAGCGCAGCAGCGCCCCGCGCGCCAAGCCAAAATAAATGCAGCAGGCTCGATCGCATCTCATAGAACTATGGCAAAAAAGAGTAGCGGAAAAACTGCAAAGTCATCGTGCACCTCCACTGGTCATGTACCGTCGCGAACTGCCGATCGAACTAACCCAACGGCGAGCCCCTCCACAGGCGCTCCGACTCCGAAACTACCTGCTATAAAGGAGACTTTACACGTGCCCAATACCATGGCAAAATCACCATCAACGGTTCAAGCCGGCAACAATACGGCGACGATGACGAATTACGACAACGAAATACATGACAATTGGAACCGCGTTGTGCGAAAGCGGCGCAGCAATATGAAGCGATCTATTGTTATCGGATCTGGACGACCTGATGACGATCTACAGACAATAGAAAAATTGATGTATGTCCAGGCCTGGTCGTTCAAACCGGACACTACACCACAAAACGTATTAAATTACATTACGAAATTTGTGGCACCTAATGATAGGTACACTGTTGAAAAGCGCGAAATAATGACAAACAAACACGCAGCCTTTGTTATAGGGTGCCCAGAAACCCTACATGAAAAATTGTCTTCCGCGAGTTCCTGGCCGCCAGGTGTGAAAGTATCTCAATGGTTTCGACGGGGAGCTGGCGGGGCGGCGCGGTGCGCGCGCCCGGCCGGTGACTACGCCGGCGCCGGCGCGCGCCCGGCTGGTGGCTCTGCCGGCGCCGGCGCGCGACCGGCCGGTGACTCCGCCGGCGCCGGCGCGAGCAATCACCTGTTGCGCTGATTTCATACCTGCCTCACCTGGCGCGCGGAAACCGCCCGCCCGGCAAATAAACAACGATGAACGTAGGAATGAGATAACTGCAATCCGATCGCACTCTGTCATAGAACAACAAATTGTCATATGCCAACAAAATATTAGGTCATTAAATGTAAAGAAAACGCATCGTCTAGATGTGTTATTGCAAAATGAATTAAAATGTGATGTACTAGGCATTACCGAGCACTGGTGTAGTACTGATAACATAAAGTGTGTTAATTTAAGTGGCTACAATCTAATATCTAGCTTTTGTAGAAAGCATACAGCTCATGGCGGCTCATGCCTGTACGTTAGGGACGGTGTGAAGGCTGTGGAATGCAGTGAATATGAACAATTATCGACTGAGCTATATTGTGAAATATCGGCTATTGAATTATTACAATATAATTTAATTATATTATGTATTTATCGCACTAACTTAGTTAGCGCTAGTAGATTTCTGACATATTTTGAACCCGTTCTTGAACGAGCCAGTGATAGTGGTAAGGAGTTTATAATAATGGGCGACATTAACATTAATTGGATACAAACAAATTGCTCCGACAGAAAGCATCTCGGTGATATGCTGTCGGCACATAACTTCGTCAGCGTTGTCGATTTCCCGACGCGAGTGTGCGGTGGCTCCTCAACTTGTCTGGATCTCGTATTCAGTAATGGACGGCCAGGATCAGTGGTGGCAACACCCGTGGATACCTCGGTCTGCACCCCGGGCGACCCTCTCAGCGACCACAGGGCGGTGCGCGCGGCGGTCGCGTGCCAGGCGTGGCGGCCGCCGCCGCGGACCCGTCTCGTCAGGGGCTCCTCTGAGATGAATCGAACTAACTTCTGTTCGGCCGTGATTAGTGTAGATTGGGATTCTTTGTTCGAAAACACAAGCACTCTCTAGAACAGCTGGTCACATCTATTTTAATATACTAAGAAATAAATTTGTGGAATGTTTTCCTCTGAAGCGAATTAATGTCCGAAGGTCTACCTGGGTTAATGAAGAGGTGTTAAAATTGAAAGCGATGCTCTTCGAAACTGTGAAATTAACAAAACAATTTCCGAACAATGACAGACTGCTAGCTATTTCTAACGAATTTAATTGCCTGTACGATAGATCTCTGACGGAACACAAAACCAGTTTCTACACGCGAATGATAACAAATACTTCTAGCAAGTCTAAGGCTGTCTGGAGAGTGGTAAATACAGAGAGGGGTGTCAGTAAAAGAGCACCCGCCAGCTTCACGGAAATCGTTAGAGATGAAACGGGTAACAGATTTTTGGTCAGAAAGGCAGCTGCACAGGCCCTCAACAGCAGGTTCGTGGCGGCGGCGGCGGCGTGCCGCGCGCCGCGGGCCGACGTGCGGCGCGCCGTCGCCGCGCTCGCCGCCGCGCGCGCCCGGCCCGGGACCAGCATGAGACTTGTCCCGTTTACAACGATCGAGGTACTCAAAATTATATCACACATTCCACCTAAGCCGACTAAAGACATATATGATATATCTATGGAATTAATCGGCCATATTCGATCTCCATTGGCACAGTATCTCGCCGAGTTATTTAACCGCTGTATGGTGGAGGAACATATCCGGTGGCGATGAAGCTGAGTAAGATTTCACCATTATTTAAGGGAAAGGGGAAACGCGAAGATCTGGACGCGTACCGCCCAGTGTCAGTCATACCCGCAATTTCTAAAATATTTGAGAACGGCCTCAGCCGACGCCTCACAGACTACTTGACAGCCACCGAGGCGCTCTCCGACCGGCAGTTTGCTTACAGAGCGGGCAGATCCACCACTGCGCTCACGCGAGAAGTGGTCAAGCGCGTAATGGAGGCCGGTGAGAAGAAGCAGCGGGTCGCCGTGATATGCTGCGATTTATCGAAAGCTTTCGATGTCGCCGATCACGGCGTACTAGCTGCAAAACTCGCACACTACGGTATAAATGGACCCGCCCTCGCACTATTTTCGGATCTTTTGCGGAATAGAAAGCAGGTGGTCGTCGGAGATGGTGGAGATACAAGGTCAGATCCATTGGCTACGTCGATGGGAGTCGCCCAGGGATCTTCGGTCTCCAATATTCTCTTTTCCCTACTTTTGAATGACTTGCCCAGCTTCATCGCAGCCGGCGAAGTCTTCATGTACGCCGATGACGTAGCCGTAATTGTCACCGCCCGTGCGTTCGACGAGCTGCAAGCGCGACTGTCCGAGTCGGCGAGTGGACTGGTGGAGTGGTTCAGGATGAATGGTCTTGTCCTGAACCTTAAAAAGACCCACTTCATGCAGTTCTCGATGTCCGGACGTCCACAAGACGATCTGAGACTGACGATTGACGGAGAGCCAATAAGCCAGGTACAATCGACAACTTTTCTTGGCTTTGAGCTCGACCGTGGACTGACATGGGCATCGCACATTGACGGGTTGTGTTCGAGGCTGGGTGGTGCGTGCTACGCCCTGAGTCGACTGTCTAAGGTAGTCTCCGCTGACGTGGTACGCACGTGCTACTTTGCGACCGTTCACTCGGTTCTGCAATACGGAGCTGAGCTCTGGGGGCTCGCCGCCGACCGGCTGCGAGCGTTCAGAATGCAGAAGCGAGCAATAAGAGCGATCGCACAGGTGTCGCGCCGAACGTCAGCGATACCTTATTTCAAGTCCCTCGGTATAATGACGCTGCCAGCCCTAGTGATACTGCAGGTAGCTCTCTACATGAGACAAAACCTGGACTCGTTTGAGAAGCGAGGCGCTAGCCACTCGTACAGATATAACCTTCGCAATGTGAACAGTCTCGCGCCCGTTCACACGAGGCTTACGCGATCGAGGAAGTTGACAGGCGTTATAGGTGTCGAAGTCTATAACAGATTGCCGTCAGATATTACTAATGCATGTAGTGATCACACATTTAAAAACAAATTAAAAAACTGGCTCGTTCAAGAAACGTTTTACTCAATTGATGAGTTTTTGTGTAGAAAAAACTGAAACCTTGTTATGCTCCACGCGAGCCCAATGTAAGCTGACATTTTGTTTTTTACTTATGAAAACATTTTATTATTATTTTTATATTATTTCATAATATTAATTGACGTGTAAATTCTGTGTTTACTAATAAATAACTTTGAACTTTGAACTTTGAACTTTAGCGGAGTCGGGGGTGAGACACCCACCGACTTGCGTCGGTATTGAGTTCGCTACTAACGCGTGAGTCTATGTCGGCTGACTTATTATTGGGGGTTACCAGCAAAAGCAAAGGGGGCGCTTTGTCGGCTGACTGATTTGATTAACATCAATACATTTAAAACCAACTTTATGCAGTTTCGTAGCTCAAAAAGAAATTCTCTTAAACTAAAAGTTAGTCATGGTGGTTATGAAATAAATAAAAGGTAGAAAAATCTAACTTTTTAGGGGTAATGCTGGGTTGTCACCTAAATTGGAAAAGTCATATTGCTAAAATAACCAGTAAAATATCAAGCTACTGTTATGCATTGTCGATAATCAGCAGTATTGCTTCTAAAGACGTAGCACTGAGTGCATACTATGGTTACGTTTACCCTCAATTATATACGGTATAATTTTCTGGGGAAATTCAGTAGAGTTTAAGTCAATCTTCCTATTACAAAAGAGGTGTCTTAGAAACATTTTTAGCATAAATAACACTGAAACCCTGCGAAACATATTTAAAACCCATAAGATTCTCACGCTCTCTAGTCTCTACATATTGGAATTATGCATGTTTGTAAAAAATAATAAAGATACTTATTTTAATCTGAAATCTAGCCGTACTCATAGTTTACGCACCAGACATAAATATAATCTTTGTGTACATCAGGTCAATAATAATATATTTGCCAAAAGTGCTTTCGCAAATTCCATTATTATCTAACCATCTGCCTGTTGAACTGAAAATATTGAACGGTAATTTATTCAAGCATAAACTAAAAGCCTGGCTAGCTACTAACACATTTTACGACCTCAAAGAATACTTTGACTGGAAGCAAGTCAAATAGTCTTAAGTTAGGTCTTAAGCTCTCATGGTCGAGATCATACTTCGCATAAATTGTGGTTGTTTTAAATTAACGATAGTGTTTCTTTTTATTGTATGAAATATAGCTTATTTATTTCAATCTGCACATTAATAAAAAAGTAAAATTATAATTAATCTAATTTATTAATGTGTCATAGATCTATATGTATATTGTGTTTCAGAGTTAATTAACTGTAGGTACCTATGTTAATTTTGAGTATGGTAAAAAAAGATTGTATGAAATTACATAAAACATTATTGTATGTTCGCGAGGACAAAACTGTTGAAACCATTATTGTATCCACCTACCATCCATGCACACAGTTTATACAATGAAGACATTCTTATTCTTATTCTGATTTTTGTCCGTAAGTGCATCAATTTTGAACGGGCGCAATAATCTGATCCTACTCTAATTAGTCTAGAACCGGAGTAGGAAAGTCGCGAGTTTATTTCGAGATTACGTTTTTCGTAGAAACTAGACGTCCTGGACAGGAGTGGAAACCATTTAGGGGAAGCACGTAAACTGTTTTTCATGAGGAAGTTTGTAAATATATCTCTATTTATATTAACACCGTAAGTAAAAGGACGCACGTACGTGTGAGACACTAGCTAATTAATTACAAAGTAAAAGTCTAGGTAAAAGACCTAGGTCCGGTCAAACAACCAATAAGCGTCAGAAAGTGAGTAATTGAAGTGGCTGTAATGTTCTTATATTACTACTTTAATTGATACTTTTATCTAAAAGCTGCTTAATTCAAGCGGTTAGCATATTATGTTTTATACGTGTATGTAGGTATATTATAGACTACATATCAAGTCGGAAGGATGATGGTCTACATTTCATCTTCATCGGAAACAATTTTTAAGTATGAAGTTACTAATGGTAACAATTGAAAAGTGCTACCCTGACACATGTAGGTAAACCAAATCAGCTGTTTCATACAATATCACAATACAATTTAATCAAATATCTGATTTACCTATTCGTCATTTCAGGATCTTTTAACTGTGTTAGGTTTTGCACTTGATCGTCATCTCGCCTGATGTAATATGACAAAGCGGTCGACGATGGAGCTTGTTTATGGTATAGACCTGATTCACTTCTGATTTCAAGAGACAGAGATTTTGACGATCATGGGAAGCCCACAAAGTGGAGTCAAACCTCTTCGTTTGAGTCTTTGGAGCGTCAGTATCGTAAAAGTTGCTCGGAAAGATGAGTCGAGTCTGATTCTTACGACAAAGTATGTAATCTGCGTAGGTCCGTGTTTGCGAGGAACCAGAAAAAAGGTCAAGTCCAAAGAGATCAGAAGAGGTGTAGAAGTCAATTTCTGCATAACTAGATCAATTTTCTAATGAAATGTCTGTTGGTTAAATCAGGCTATTTATTATATGTGAGTTGTTATGGTAATTGTCGATCCATGTTTGGTTGTGATTGCGAGAGCGACACATGTGCAGATCCGGCGATAATCGCAGCTCGTACGGCGGCGGCGGCGGTTATCACCACAAAGTCAAGTTATCGGGCTGCGCGCACGCCGGTGCGGTGTCCGGCGCCGGGCTCACTCCAACTCTCGGACCCGACAATAACGCTCGTGTCGTTTACTCATCACGGAATCTATTATCCGTCACTTACCGACCGCTCAATAGGAACGACAGATAAATAATCCGGCACTGCGGACCCAACTTGTGAGTCAATTGCTACCGCTTTGTTTATTAATTCTCACGTTTTTTTTTTCATTCAACTTTAACGTTCGATTTACTTCTTTCAGTTACGATGCTCTGGGACGGAGCGCTCGAGGACCCGCTCCTCAGTGACCAGCTGATGTTTGAGTGCTCGCCGGTCGATAGCCTCATCAACTTCCAGCTGCCGACCCTCTCCGACGCCGCCGACTGGCACCTCGACGATTTGGACATCAATTGTGACAGTTTCGTAATCGATGCCAGTGACCTAAACGAGGAAGACAGCAATCTCGGCGCGTTGTTAGATTTCGATTTCGGAGATTTTAACAGGAGTTTAATAGACGAATATCTTTCGGAAGCGTTGATCAGTGATCTTTCGAACGATACGCCGAGTTCGGGAACTGAGTTGGGGCGCGGGGAAGATTTGTCGTGCGCGCTGCAGACGCACGACTACGTGCAGCGAGCTCAGGAAGGAGAGGCTAAGAGCGTGAGAGTGCAGAGTTGGGGCGAGCCAAAGTTCTGTGCGGAGTTCGGTGCGTACCAGTGCCCGGTGGCGTCGTGTGGGAAGCTGTACGCGAAGGCGTCGCACGTGCGTGCACATTTGCGGCGGCATAGCGGGGAGAAGCCGTACCGCTGCACGTGGGCTGGATGCGCGTGGAGGTTCGCACGGTCGGACGAGCTGGCTCGCCACCGCCGCAGCCACTCGGGCGACAAACCGTACCAATGCCGCGAGTGCAGCAAGCGGTTCGCGCGCTCCGACCACCTCGCCAAGCACGGACGCGTGCACGCGCGCCGTGCCGCCGCGATCGCCGCGGCCGCCGCGGCCGCCGCGCGCCGCGCCTCCGCACAACACGGCACGCGTCGCTCCGCCAGGCCCATCCTCGTAGTATGAAAATGACAAGACTGTTCACGTTTCAGATTTATACCAATGAATCACGAATTTATAGTTAAAGCTATTATAGCTACTGTGACGAAGGACCTTCGGTAATATTATTATTTCTTCCAAAATTGTAAGTTGCTGATATCCATGTTGTCGCACATTTCTAGATCATCGTCGCATGAACGACGGTTTAGCAATTGGGAAGTAATCCGTCATCGGACCTTCCGTTTAGCGTTCATGATTCATCAGGCTTCCCAGTGTCCGGACTATCTTATTCATAAACATAAATTATTTTTAGTAAACATATAAATTATTTTCAATTTTCACATATGTATTTTAATATTTTTTTTAACAAAACAGTGATTTAACATTTCTCTTAATCGAAAAAGAATATTTTAACTTTTACAAGTTTTTGAATGAGAAGTCTAGTTAGTAAGTAGTCTAGTAGAAGTGTATTTTGTTTTTTTTTTAGACGTTTTTTTTTTCTTGCAGAAATTTGTAAGTAAAATGCAGTGGTTACAAAGTACTTATTATTAGTGGCAAATGCGTGATTAGCTAGGTTGGTGGATTTTAGTTATAGTCTGTAAATTTTTAATCGTGTAGGTACATTAAAAAACTCTGTGAGAGTGTGTGTCCCACGACGCTGCCGTAGAACGTAGAAACTTCTCAGTTTGATGGTACTGTTTATATTGATCAAGTCCAGCTCTAGACTTTCAGACTGATGAGTCGACTGGCTCGGCTTGCAGGGTAAACCAAAGACGATTAAATAATCTAATATGAAGTGTTGTTTCCACATAGGATATTTGTGTTGTTAAAAATATTTACCTAGTTATAAGTATTCATATAAACCTGCAGTGTTGTCTTGTATATTTTTTTACCTGGACAGGATCATATTCACAATGAAATATGAACACTTTAATTTATAATATTACCATGTCATGTTATGTTTAATTTCTAAAATATTGTTATTAATTATGTTATTTCGGGAATGTCCGCGTTGTCAACAATATTATAGCCTAAAACAATTTTTTTATTCCGTTTTCAAGCGAAACATAAATTAGGTAAAATATTGTGTTCACTATGTAAAACAAATAGTTAAACTTTTGTTATATTACATGTTTTGTTAATTTGCGCGCGAACTAAGTAAATGACGTCTCTGAAATTAAACAATTCACAATTTAAGCAAAATGAACATAATATGTATAAATATTTGTAAATAATTAGAATAGTTGATTACAAAATTTGATTAGCGCTCAACTGTGTATTTTCGAGTTTATTGGACTTCGGAAAATTCAATACTCAATAGGTACCGATATTACTTTAACATTGTTTTGCTAACATGGCTGTTTACTACCTAACAATTACCGGATAACGAAATGTATATTATTTACCTAGGTACATACATATATTTACTGTACACTAGTATTATTAATTTTACGGTATACCTAGGTATCGCCCAGGTTACATGGTGGCTTTGGGCACGGGTTACAGTAAGTCCTGAATATTTCAATGCACCATGTTCACGGTAAACCACGGTATCGTTAAACATACAATCATGGTGCTAGGTACCCGTATATCCCGTTATTGATAATACTAGTACAATTTGAATTTGCTCAATAATTATACAGCTTTTCGACTCGTGTAAGCCTTGACTAAGTAAGAGTTATGTTTGAAACAGGGCGGTTTATCTCACGATCCATAACATAGAAAAAATAGTTACTTAGATACAAATTTATTTTATTCTTATGATTGATCGGTCGATTGTTAAGTAAATGATTTGATTCTGAAATAATCTCAATATGTAGGTACATAAATCTAGGAGTAGGTTAATTATTTTAAATTTGTTTGTAACAAGTATTTGTATTAATTTGATTTATTAGGAATGAAACTGTAAGTTAAGTATTTATCTTTGACTTAGGTGCAGACGTATAAATAAGGTGTTAGCGGCTAGATATTTTTGTAATGTTACCAAATTTGAATCCAAAGAAACAACAAAAGCAAATACTGTAAATATATTAAAACAGTTGTTTTTCATTGCCGTGTTATTATTTTATTTATGAGAATATCTTTGAAAAATGATCGTATTTTAGTGACGTATTAAGTTATTGTGTTTTAAACGACTTTAAAAAAGGAGGAGGTAGTCAATTCGTGAATTACTATTCACTTAGTGAATTAGTAGAAGTAGTGTAGTAGGACTCCTAGCCAGAGATGCGACTTATTTGAAATACTTCTATTTAAAATGCTAATACAAAATGCAAAATACCTATTTTGTATTTTGCATTTAAATACCTTTTAGTAAAAAGCATTTTGTATTTTATTTGAAATACCTTTTGAGACGTATTCTGCATTTTAATATTCATTTCAAAATACTATGTCATTAAGTTTAGCCAAAAAAATATGAAACGAACGGATAACGCTTGGTATCACCGAATTTGTTCCATAGAGCGCTTGTTAGCTATGCGCGCCCCCGACCAAAAATAGGGATGATATAAGTTTGACGTCGATGTCTGTCTGTCTGTGGCCCCGTAGAGTTCAAATGGATTTACCGATTTCGATGCGGATTTTTTTATTTGAAGGTTAATTTTTGTGCGGTGATTTTTAGCTATGCTTGGTTGATATCGATTCAAGATGCCCCCCTCCACAAAATGGCGGACAAAATATTTCTTCACAACCTTCCTCAATATGGTTGCCAAATGAAAGGGCTTGACTAGTAGAATACTATACTTTATGACGAATTTCAAATCAAAAATGGCCGCTACCACAAAATCGCGAAACACATTTAATTTTGTTTTTTCATTACTCCCTCAATATTGGTAGCAAAAGAAAGGACCTGACTAGTAGAATGTTGTAAAGTAAAATAATCGTTTTTTTAAATTTTGTTCATTTTTCTTCTTTGGTCAGAGTGAGCGCCTTATGTCTGACTAGTGGCAGACAATGTCAATGTAGACAGTCCAGGGTCCAGTTGTTATTAAGAAAAGTGTAATAACAATAAAATAAGTTACACCACCAACTGAAATAAATGGCCACACAATTCACAAAATGGAGACATAGCTCTCTTTTCGTTGGTCTACTTAGTTTTTCTGGACTTGGTGTGTAGAGAGACTCGGAGACTATGTAGAAAAATAAAATATTTAAGTTATCAATAGTATATTTTATCTCATTCTCACTACTTTTTAATCCCTCCATGACTAAAATGTCATGCATAAGATGCCATGTTACTAGACGTTTTTGTTCGGTTCGGCATTTTGTCTCTATTTCTCATGATAAATACCTAAAATAAAAATAAATATCTGAGATTTGGTCAAAAGGTATTTTATTTTGAAAAAGTATTTTGAGAATACCTATTTTGCATTTAGCATTTGAAATACAAAATTCAAAACTATTTGATATTTTGCATTTCAAATAGCAAATCTGAAAAGTATTTGACATTTTGTATTTAAATGCTTTTTTAAAACCATTTTGTACATCTCTGCTCCTAGCAGAGTCCGCCTGGGGAAGTACCACACCTTTGCTAGTTATTCTACCGCCAAACAGTAATGTGAAAACATATTTTTTTCAAACCTGGTTTGAAGGGCAATGTTTCCAGAGAAATCTAGGTGATGAGCGCAGTGCAGTCCTAGGTAATGATTTGGAATCTTCATGTTCCATGTTCCAACAGCTGCGTGTCACTGTGCTGTTATGTGGCAGGCATGTTGCTTACCATCAGGCACATGTCATGCTCGTCTCGTCAATTCTTATTTTAAAAAAAAGTAGAAGCGACCTCCAGCATCGATATAAAGTATAAACCTTCGTTAGACCTATATTATATTATTATTCTTAGATCATTATGGTTTATATTGTCTTCCTTTTTAGGATTCCGTAGCCAAATGGCAAAATATGGGACCCTTATAGATTCGTCATGTCTGTCTGTTTGTCCGTCCGTATGTCACAGCCACTTTTCTCCGAAACTATTAGACTTATACCTACTATTGAAACTTGGTAAGTAGATATATATTCTGTGAACCGCATTAAGATTTCATACAAAAAATCTAGTGAGTTTTTTTCGATCCAGTGAGATGTTTTATTTTAATACGTCATAAATTCACTATTGTAACACTGATTAAAGTAACAACGACTACAAGACCTTTTGTATTATGTTACTTGCTGCTACGGAAGCCTTCATGGGAGAGTCCGACTCGCACTTGATCACTTTTATGATTTGATTTATATCGATGACCTGCGCAAACTTTTTACAAACTTTCCCGCCAAATCATCTATGACATTACCCACATTAAAAATAATGCCACAGATAAATACCATCTGATAAGTATCTAGTTACACAAAAATGTTACTGATTTGTTGTACAACTTCTTCCTTATATCTTCCGTTTTGTTTCTCATATCCTAAATACTAGATTTATTTCACATCATAAATACTATGTTTTTATACTCAGTCGAATCGCGAAGCAACAATAATTTTAACTTTTTTTACAATTTTGACAAGAAGTTTTAGCTGTCAATATTTATCTGTCATTGTTGTCTATGGGCAACGATATCTATGGATGCTGTGGTAATACGGCACATTGGTATAGGCCTAATTTGTGCCATTTTCTATGTAATAAATGGAGAATGCATCCTTTTAAAATTAGCAAGGTTACAGATTGATACACGATTCATGAACGATTCAATCAAATCGGCCCGACACAAATAAAAATGGTGGTTGACTGTTGAACTAAGTTTCTCCTTTCTCTGGACAATTTTAAAAAATAAGAGTTGAACTAAGCTGCTAACCATTTTAAAAGTGCAATTAAACTGCTGAATATTTTACTGTTTTTCATTCATAATATCAAACAAATGGTGCGATTACGTGGTACACAGAGGAGAGTTGCGTGTGACAAATAACAGGTTGTCGGAGACTCGGAATCGGAAACAGAGACCGATTTGGCTACAGTTTGGATAAAGTGTTGTTGTTAAACTATATTTAATCAGTGAATTGTTTGAACTAACTTGCAAGATGCAGAAACCTAGCCACATTTGATTCAATCATTGAAACCAGTTCGTAGATAAAAGCTCAGAAACAAGCTGGGCGAACGTTTTCAATCAGCATGTGACCCAAATCAGAGATTTCTCTTCTTTGTTTTTATGTTTTGAGTTATTTAATCTGCACGTTGGCACAGTAGTGTTGTGGGCGAGGTCGCAAACTGGTGTAATTGTTGTTAAGACGACGAGTTCCAAAGATAATTAACTTTGAAGTGGTCACGGTTGACTACCTGTGCATCTCAGTGGGGGTCAGGTGCAGTGTGAGATGCTCCACATGTTAAGGCATTTCAAGCAACAGTCGTTCTAGGACTCAACAGTTGAGAATGTTCTGTAGAAAAATGTTGGTTTGCCTACAGAGAGTGGCATGTGTTGGAAGGAAGAAATAGTAACAGTGCTGTAAATAGGCCTAAAGATTAAGCATGGTGCATAATGGCTCTACCTGAAAACCACAGATATATCGTACAGGTCAGTAATAATGTTTCCTAAAATAATTTAATAAGAAAGTTGTCAAAGACTATTTTAGAAATAATAATAGTGAATAATTAAAGTGGCATGAAAAGTAGTTGGCTATATTCACTAAAATCAATTACCTAGTTAACATTGTTATTTATATCATAGATAACAGTATGATCCTATGTGCCTAAAATACTTAATTGCCAAAAATATATTGTATATGAAAGAAACAACAATCAAGTCAAATATTCCTGTGAGTACAATAATTATTGTACTCTATGTTACAATTTTTAAAAGAAAACAAAGCATGTGAAATACAGATAATACCCGATTTGACATTGGTTTCTTGTTGGTTGTTTACATAAATCTTTGATTTTGTCATTTAAATATATTGCAAAGATAATGTAAAGTGATAATGTGATTTGTGAATGTAATGTGAAAAACAAAAGTTTGTTATTATTATGTATGACTTAGTAATACTATATTTATACTTAGTATAATTATATTCATTCATACATTTATACTGAAAAAACTTATAAATTTGGTCAATATCAAACTTATTATTCCTGCTTAGTGAGAAAATAATATATAATCAGCTGTGCTTTAATTCATTCTCATATGAGTTATATTACCAGAGAGGCTTTGCAAAACTAGTTCATATATCACTGATGTCATTGCCTTGTTTATTTATTTTTGTCCCATAGTAGAACATAAAATTAAATTTATTAATTACTGAAAATATTTTTCTGCCATATAAATTATCAACCTAATGATGTGATACTTCATGTCAATGATCAACAGTCAAATTTATTAATTACTGAAAATATTTTTCTGCCATATAAATTATCAACCTAATGATGTGATACTTCATGTCAATGATCAACAGTACATATATTGGGATATTGATGAAACAAAAATAGTTAAATTTTAATAAAAAAAAAAGTAAAGGTAAGTAAGGTTAAAAACATAACCATTTCTCAAATGTTGGTGGACATTTCACACACAACACCAATTAAAACCCAAACTAAGCAAAGTTTGTACTATGGGAGTCAGGTACCTGATATAATACTTACATATTTTTTAAATACATAGAAAACACCCAGGCACAGTGCAAATAAGTACATGTAATGTCAGTGTAAATATTTGTATTCATCACACGAATATTCGCAGTGGTTGGGGATTGAACCCATGACCCATGGCCTCACAGGCAGACTTACTACCAACTAAGCAAAAGGCAACCCACTAAATGTCATTAATGTGTATTCCAAAACAAGAACAAAATTAAAAATTTTGATTAACCCCCGACTACCTTAGATTTGTTATCTGTACAACATTCTACTAGTCAAGCCCTTTCATTTGATACCCATGTTAGTTTAGTTTAGTTTGACGGGGCCTTTTCCGCACTTAGCCTCTTAATTGGGCCATTGTGCGTGGCTCCGATTTGATACCCATATTAAGGAAGTTGTAAAAAAAGAAATGTAATTTGCCATTTTGTGGTAGCAGCCATCTTGGATTTGAAATTTGTCATAGTGCAAAGTATTCTACTAGTCAAGCCCTTTCGTTTGATACCCATATTGCGGTAGTAGTGAAAAAAATTATATAATTCGCCATTTTGTGGTGGCGACCATCTTGGATTTCAAATTTGTTATAGCGTATAGTACTCTGCTAGTCAAGCCCTTTCATTTGATACCCATATTGAGGTAGGTTGTGAAGAAATATTTTGTCCGCCATTTTGTGGTGGCGGCCATTTTGAATCGATATTAACCAATCATAGCTAAGAACACCCGCACGGATATTAACTTTCAAATTAAAAAAACCGCATCGAAATCGGCCCAACCGTTTGAGCTCTACGGTGCCACAGACAGACACACACACAGACAGACAGACAGACAGATAGACAGACAGACAGACAGACAGACATCGACGTCAAACTTATAACACCCCTTTTTTTGGTCGGGGGTTAAAAATGGTTTCTTTTTAGTATGGATTATTACACTACATGAATTCCTGGGTCTGTGTTCTTTCATTTGATTGCTAATAAAAATATCAATAAACAAATTAAAATCAGTGGAGCTTGTTTGGAGGACTATAAGTATACAAACACTTAAACAATATTTTTATATTTAACATTTTGAATTGTGAAACAAGCCCAAGATTTTTATGTAAAACATTTTTCATTGTAAAACAAGCCAAAAAGGCTTCTTTCATTATCAGATCCAGTAGTGTATGTTTAGCATTTCAGTAGTTTTAACAGAACGAGAACTCAATCCTTATTACCAACTAATCACTTAGACTAAATAAACCAAGACAAAAGACCAAATATTACTCACTAACGGTTTGTCCTGGCTTCTCCCTTGGTACTTGTAAATACCTAGTAGGAATGGGCCAAAATTAGTTTTTTTAATTCGGTTTAACCGAACTTCGGGCAGCTTGAACCAAACTTTGTCATTCGGCCGAATGTTGGTTAAAATGCCAAACATTCTGCACTAAATATACTTGCACTATCATAATATAAATTAATTAAAAAACATAATATCTGTAGTAACAGTGAAATAAAATAAGTCTGATATATACTCATAGTCATTTATTTGACTTAGAAAAAGTAATCATATGTTACAAACAAAAACATAAATTGGTCTTTTTAACTACTTTTAAAACCAACAAAAATCACGTAAAATCAATTAATTTATTTTGCATAATGTAAACAATAGTATGTGACAAGCTGGTAACGGCTTTACAAATGACTAGCTGGCTAACGGCCCCGCGGGTAAGCTCGGATCGCGGGCGGGGCACATCTAGCAATATTTGCAGCAAGTGCGTAAACAAGTCAACACGAAAAAGCCCGGCGAAATTAAACCGAAGTTGGCCGAATTTTTCATTTTTACCGAATGTTCGGCCGAAGTTCGTATTCGATTCAAACCACATTCGGCCCATCCCTAATAAATAGCCTATAACATATAATTATATCAGTGATCATGTACATATTGAACAGTGAAAGAATTTTTGAAAACAGTACAGTTCTTGAGATTAGTGTGTTCAAACAAGAAAAACTCTTCAGCTTTGTAATATTGAAGTGATAATGTACAGTTCTTATCATCTAAGCAAATTATTATCAGTACCTGGGTGACTGGCTGGATTCGAACCCAGACCTACCATAATAATATTATGTCGCGAAATTTACCATTGCATTCTAATGTTTGTGTAACAGTTTTTCATTGTCTAAAAATGCGCATAACACGGCGTATTTTTTTTAAACAAAACCTGGCTAGATCGATATTCATTTCATTTTCATTTCATTCTTTACAAGAATTGCTTGTTTAAAGGTATAAGATAATTGATAGACTTGTCCTAATTTATGGCTGGACATGAAATATCTTTCTGTGCTGCATTGCTGTCTTATAATTTTTTTAGGATCTAACATAAAAAACGAAATTTAGGTCAAAAATGCCCAGCTGCTTTATCAGAAAATACACTATCTGTCACAGTGGTATATAAGTGACCTGACCTAACTAGAAATGACCAATATTGATAAAGCTTGCTTTATTTATGTACATGTCATCAACATCATTGAAGAGATACTGTGATTATTTGAATAATAGAAGATGACCAGTTTTCACAGTAGTTTTAACCATGTTTATTTCACATTAATTAACTGCATTATTTAAGACTCGGAACCAAAAAGAGTGTATAACTCTCTTTGTGAATAGTAACTTTCATACTTGTTTTGTTATGGTATTGCTAGCAGTGAGAAGTAGCGTATATTTTACTCCACCCAATGTGATACTGTGATTATTATTTGAATCTGACCAGTTTTCACAGTGGTTTTAATAATGTTTATTTCACTTTAACTAACTACATTATTTAAGACTCGGAAAAAAAGAGCATATAGCTCTCTTTGTGACTCTAATAACTTTCATACTTGTTTTGTTATGGTATTACTAGCACTGAAAAGTAGCCTATATTTTACTCCACCCAATAAACCCAAATTTTTACATAATTGAGCAATAACATCCAAACTTTCTGCATATATGATATTAGTAGCATGTAAGAATTTCCTTTGATTGTTGACCCTTTTTTTAGACCTACTGGAACTTGAATTATACAATTTTACAGTCCCAAATAGATAAGGTCCCTAAACTAAGATGAAAGACCAAACATTACACATAATGGAAGTGATAATGTAAAGTTCATCCTACTAATATTATAAATGTCAATGTAACCATGTGTTGGATTGATTTGGAATATAAGCAGATTATAGTCTGGAAGAACACATAGGCTACTTTTTATCCTGGCAAAATAACGGGAACGGGAACTATGTGGGGTGCTGCTAGTATTTTAAGATATGCAAGGATCAATCTTGTATCAATGTCTCATGTTTAACTTATTTCTTATCACATACAGGTGTTTGTGGGTGCTTTGTCACCACACTATGAAGCCTTATCAGTGGAAGCTTCCAAGCAGACCAGCTCAGAGGAAATAGTCAACTGCATCACAGAGAAACTCAGCCTCACAGATGGATCCGGAGGGCCCTATGAACTGGCAGAAGTAAGTTCATAATAGTCCAGTTTGCTGTATCGTATTTGTTACACTTTAAATAAAACCAACTAGTTTGTTACTGGTTTGACCATCAATTAGTTGCAAATGATGCTTCTCCGAAATATGGTAATACACAGAAGGTATGAACTTGGTCTTCTAGCCTTAAAGAATGTCTATATCCTAATTGCAGTATTACAAAATATTCTAAAAACTGGCCATGTCATCTGTACTCTATATGAATTTATCTTATTTCATCAATCTCTTATTTGTAAAAAGGTCTATTTAGATTATTATTTTTATGATTTAGTGTCTTTAAACGCCATGGTGGGTTTAGGTCAAGTAATAAGTTCGAATCTCACTTGCACCTCTTCATTATTTTTTCAAGTGCAAATTTTGTAGTGTTTCACTACTTGTTATGAAGGAAAACATTGAGAGGAAACCGGGATATTTGGTTAAACAAATGTTTTGAGGACATAGGAAAACCACTCCTGGGTCAGCATGGTGGATTATTATGGCCTTTATTTTCTGGTTGTAAGTGTAGCCCTCTGACCCTCAGCAGTGGGAACATACAGTATACTGTGTGTTATATTCTCCAAACCTAACCACTTAAAGAGTTCAAAATAGTCACAGTAAACAAAACAAAATCCAAATACTCCATGTAATATAATCAAATTTATGTACCATGAACTGCTTTACATTTCAAAAGACAATCTTACAGCCATACAAAAACGAGTAATCTAAGAATAATTGGCATTATAGATAAAGATGTATGTCTCATTGACAGTCTCATAATGTCAATTATTTTTTGCTACTGAATGAGTCATTTTCAAGATGATTGTTATTTCCTTGGGTCCATCATCAGTGAGACATGTCCAGTGAGCCAGAGATAAGCTTGTTTAAACAAAGGCACTGATTGCAAATTAATCTAGTGTTTATACATTTTAATAAAGAAAAATATGTAATCAGAGTAGAGTAACAAGTGCAGTTTGAGTTTTTTGTTTTGGTATAGAGAAGCTAATTTTAGCAGTGGCTGAAATTGTTTAAGATTGCATGTTTTCATACCAAAATAACACTGAAAAATAACAAAGTTAAAAATTCGCGCATATCTTGTGTGGACGATCTTACTAAGACCAGGTCTAAATAAAGTCAGTATCTCGTTGCGGAGAACTGTGTGGTAAGTCGAAATATTGAATCGGAGTTTCAAATTTAATTTAAATCAAGCATATGTCACATAGACAGCAAGGATATGGATCAGCTAAGTATCAGCTGGAGGCACTGGAATCGATCGAAAGACGTGCCAAAAGGCTCATAGGCAATGATACTCTTGTGCGAAAAAGACTTCAAAGTCTTGAACATCGCCGAAAAATTGCTAGCCTATCGGTTTTTTATCGGATACACTTCGGAGAGTGTGCGACTGGTTTGTATGATTTGATACCACCTTGCCCTTTTTTTATCGGAATGCTCGTAACTCGAAAAAGCGACATCGTTTCATGGTTGATGTTCCAAAGACACGAACGAAGAGATTTGACTCTAATTTTGTGATAAGAACGTCTAGGCTGTGGAATACGTTGCGTGAGTGGGTTTTCCCCGATGATTACAATCTTTGTGTCTTCAAATCGAGAGTGAATCGGTTTTTTCTAGGTAAACACGCTCCATCGTAGACCGCATTGTTTTAATCCGCATTAAACCGCATTTCGTAGACCGTTTAACATCAGGCGAGATGGCGGTCAAGTGTAAACCTATCAAAGTTAAAAAAAATAAAATAGACGAGGTAGTACGAGGGTCAAACTGAAAGTTCTTAGAAAATCAAAAACTGATTACATTAGCCAGATATTAGTTTTATTATATCTTTTTAAAATATTGTCCATTCACGTCAATACACCGCTGCATGCGATGGAACCACTGGGAAAAGCACTTTGCCCACTCGTCCTTAGGGGTCTCTTCAATGGCATCGCGATACGCAGCCACCGCTTCTTCAGCATTCATAAACCGCTTTCCTTTAAGTTTTTCTTTAATTTTTGAAAATAAATAAAAATCACAAGGCGCGAGGTCGGGGCTATACGGCGGGTGACCCAGTAATTCAACGTTTGATGTCGCCAAATAGTCGATCGTTCGCTTGGCGGTGTGCGATGAGGCGTTGCCGTGGTGAAGGAGGATCCTACTGCGAGGTCGTTTCTCTCGAACTTTTTCCAAGACAAGTGGCAAACAATTGGTAGTGTACCATTCTGCAGAAACTGTTTTTGATCCTCTAACACAATTGTTGCGAAATGACCTATCCTTCCAAAGAACGAGGCCACCATTTTTTCCCCGCACTTCGATCTCTCTTCACTTTAGTTGGCAACTCCTCGAAAGGAAACACCCACTGAGCAGATTGTCTTTTGGTTTCAGGATCATAACAGTAAATCCAGCTTTCGTCACCTGTTAGTATGTCGAACACAGCATTTGAGTCACCTCCGTTAAATCTTTCAATCAGTTTACGGCACCAATCCACACGATGGAGTTTTTGAGCCTCAGTCAAATTATGAGGTATCCACCGGGCGCAAAGCTTCCTGACCGCTAAATGTTCGTGTAGGATTTTGTGCACTTGACTCATACCGATGCCTAAGCTTGTCCGAATCTGCTGATAGGTCACTCTTTTGTCAGTCTCTATCATACGCCGCACAACACAGATGTTATCTTCAGTCGTCGCCGTAGAAGGCCGTCCCTCACGTAAATCATCAGTGAGATTAGTGCGACCACGTTTAAACTCATTAAACCAGTTGTAAACAGTCGCACGAGATGGGGCTTCATCGTGAAAGGCCAATCGTAGTCTATCATAACTTTCTTGTTGACTTAAATGACATCGAAAGTCATAAAAAATCGTTGCACGAAAATTTTCTCGTGTTAAATTCATGTTGACGTGACACAGACAATTTTCAATTTGCCGCCAAATCGTAAAACAAATGACAAATGAATGAAGTATATACTCAGTAATATTGGCAAAGAGTTCTATTTTCAAATTATAGAATTATTTTTTTATTATATTGTTTATAAGTGGCCAGTTCTAAGAACTTTCAGTTTGACCCTCGTACTTACTATTTTAGAAATTTATTCCAATTTGAAAATCCTATGGTTTACATACTCCGTAACTGACATGTAGTATGGAGTCTGTGGTATGGATGTGTCATGTTAACTGTCACGGAGGCTTCAAAGGGTTAAATTCATAAGTCACCAGCCAGTGAAAAGCCGAATATCCATATCACGTGGCACTACTTTCCACCAATAATCGGAAAAAACGAGATAGAGTTATGCAAACTTCTAAGGACAGAGCAGGATGCTAAAAAGACATCAACGGGTTCCATTTCGTTTTTTTTTAATGTATGTTTTAATTTTGTAGATTGCATTTGAACTCGCAGCAGGTATAGTGCAATTATGCTTATAAAACGCTAAGGAGAGCCAGTCGTACGATCAGTCAAATGGGTATATTGTCTTTGCTTACGACATTGTAAATTGACCCGACATCAGATAATAATCAAAACTATAAGCTCTTCAGACCAGCTACAAGTGCTGAGATGCTAGGTTCCGTGATCATCCCTATCGGCGGCTTTATCCCTCTAGCTATCTCTAGGCTAGGCTCTATCTATCCCAAAGCCAGGTCATCCAGCCAAGTGCCGTCTGAGGTGCCTAGTCGTTGTACGCGATGTTGTACTCGTTGATTCCGGTAGAATTAGGATAGTAGGTCCCTGCGCCTTCTGCGCTAGTGTAAGGTTCGGTAGGGGGTAGAGGCTAACAACCCGTTTAATAAAATGTTAATTGCGATCAATATAAATACATAGATTGAACGTTCAATATTTTGCGCAGTCTCGGAATCTAGTTATAACTTTTGCTTTACAGAATTAAGTACTTTAGTTGTTAATGAATAATTTACTATTAATGAATATTCTTAAAGTTTATTTGTTCGCGCTTGCACAACACACTGTACGAGCGAGAGGACTGTATATTTTAAAGCCAATACAGGTTTTATACGCATAACTGCCAATAATGTCCATAGATACAGGGAAATAACGGCAGGGGATAATGTGTGATTTTCCTGTGTTAGGTGGTGGGAGACACGATCAGCGGCGAATGCAAGGAGCGACGGCTCGGGGCCGATGAGTCGCCTGTCGCAGTTATGCTGCTGTGGCCCAACAACCGCACCACTAGTAACAGCACGGGACAGTTCTACAGGTGACTTTCTTACCTATAACTTTGTCTATTAGCCTGTTCAAACGTATCTAAACAACAGTACTCGTCACTTTGTGTTTTCAACCCGTCGGAACGTAACTAAAATGTGTACTTGAATTAGAAACTTTTTGTGAAAGTCCAAGGCCTTCAAAAATCGTAGTGCAGCGAGGATTTCATCGGGATATTGATAGAACTGTGGTGTTTGGAAGTGTAAATGGATAGTGGTCACCTGGAACTTTAACTTTAACTTGGTACGGTTTAACTTGGGTCGCATGTGGAAAATGAGGACGTGGCAATTGCGCTGTACTTTGAATACATAAGATATGGACGTCTGGTATGTATATATTTTTTTTTTAATTGTGTGATAGTAGATAGTAGTAGTAGATAGTAATAGTTGTAGATAGTCTGGCGACATTGCATTGGTCTGAATTATAACTGTACGATGGTGTGTGCGTATAACTAATTAGCAGCGCCCCTCGGTTTTACCCGCGTATTTCCCGTTCTCGTTATTTTGCCCGGATAAAAGTTGCCTATGTGTTCTTCCAGGCTATAAATTTCGGTATCTGTATTTCAAATTTCAACCTGATCCGTTCATAGGTTACGACGTAATTGAGCAAGAAACATCCATACACTGACATATTTTATAATATTAGTAGGATAACTGCTAGGTTGACTCTACAATCTTCTGGTTGGTTCTACAAAGAGTAAGTAGATTCTACTTGCTACATGTTAAACGACGATATCCATAGATAAGTCTTACAAATTTACTTATTATGTTTTGTTAACAAAACCAAGTGTTAATCCTATTTTCTTTTTGCTAATTTGGTCACCGAGTAGCTTAAAAAATCCACGTCGCGTATACTACCACCAATGATAATAGGAAGCACCATACTTATTCCGGTCGGATAAGGAGTAATAGCGTAAAATTCATACTAAAATAGTGACGTGTCAGAGTAAATAATACTCATTATTCACAAAATGTTAAAAATATCAGTAGATTACGAATACGACTAGTAATTACCGTGCTGCAGGGCAGGCATGTTGCTTACTATCAGGCACATGTCCAGCCCTGTCCTGTCGATTTAAACTGTTTAAAAAAACGTGTGATTACACAATCATTTTATTCCCTCGTTTTTCTAGGTCGTTTAAATTAAACAGAACCAGTTAATATTTTTATTATATTGTTAGTACGAGTATTTCATCTCATTTGTTCTGTTATGATCACAGCTACTGTTGTTTGAAATTTTAATGTTAAATTTTTTTTTTTAGTTTATTTTTTGTGAATCACGTTGGAACGGCTGGCCAGATCGGGTTAAAATTGAAACACATTTAAAGTAAAGCCTCGCATAGCACGTAAGATTAATTTTATCCCGGGAAAATAACGAGAACGGAAAGTAAAAATGCGTGTTAAAACGCTCTGCTAATGATAATACATCTGCGGAACTGTATGAAACGTTGGGATGAAATTATATTCGCTGACTGGCCAGTTGATCATAAGCGAAGACATTCTTTTTTGGAGATTTTATATGAAAGAGTAGTCTCTTAGTAATTAACTACCAAGTAAACTTATCCGAAAGTTGTGAAATTAATTACGCATTACGATTACATGGACTCTAGATCGAGCGCTGCGCTGCGCTATAAACGCAGACTACTAAAAAATAATTTTGTAGTGGTAGGACTCCTAGCAGAGTCTGAGGAACTACCACACCTTTGCCAGTTATTCTACCGCCAAACAGTAATGAGAAAACATTACTGTGTTCCGGTTTGAAGGGCAATGTTTCCAGAGAAATCTGGGTGATGAGCGCAGTGCAGTGCTAGATAATGATTTGGACTATTCATGTTTCAATAGCTGCGTGTCATGTGCCTATTGCTTACCATCAGGCACATGTACTGCTCGTCTCGTCACTTCTTATTTAAAAAAAAAGTACAAAACGTTAAAAACCTTATGAACATTGAGATTTTATCTACGCTTCACAATTTTCTAGGAAATTAGGCGAAATTAAGTACCTATTTCTATTGCATAATTAGAACAAGAATCGAGTACCGAGCACTCGCCTTCAGTATCGAAACTGGCTTACCAGTTAAGGTGTCGATGTACACCTTAACTGGTGAGCCAGTTTTGCAAACATTAGGTGAAACTTTAGGGTTTAGGTGATTTAGTCTCGTCTAAATTGGCATGTAAGATTAATATCATGGGCTATTACTATGTTCTGAAGTTTAGCAGACCTGTACTAAACCAAATTCACTCGTTTACTTGAAATTTTTAGTGGGCTTATCAATCCGAAAAATAGAAAGCAATACGTTTCTTTATTTTAAATTTCGTTAAATTTAATTGTAGATTAACCCTTACTCAGTTATGTTTGTATAAATTTGCATTAAAATGTGTTTGTTGTCAGTTAAATATGTATCTTGCTCAACAAGAGCGAAAGACTGCTAACTGGTAGTTCTTTTTGATGGAATATGTGAAGAATAATGTTTTTTAGTTACGATTTTTTGGGTGCCATATGCCGTAATATACACGGTTATCTTGCACTATGGAATTTTTCTGCAGGGTCATAATTCCCGATGTGACCAATACTCAAATATCAAACACACGCCGGATTATTTTGACCCGCGATTGCACACAATATTAAAGAATCTACTGATTTTACACCGCCAAATTCAGATATTTTGGCGAATTTGGCGGTAATGGCTGTCAGCGAACCGCTTTATTTTCGGGATATTTTATTTTTAATTCGAAAAGCGATCAGGCAACTCCCTTATTGGAAATCGAAAATGTGATCCAAGGCAGATCATACTTGCCCATGACCATGAAATCATCTATTTACATATAGTAAATAGTCTTGAAAAAAAAAACGGAGTTGTACTTTTCAACAGCTAGACTATAGGAGAACAATCCACTTCTTTGCGGTATACACTAAAATTAAATTTATTCAGTTTGCAGTCGTATTCGTGACTAAAATTATTTGATTTCGGTACTCTGCTGAGGGCAACATGCCAGGTCTATTGTTACACGAATTTTCGTCTTGTCTGATGCAGAGTTGCAATATACGATGTAACACATCTGAAAAGATAAATTTTCACTAAAAACACATACATTATTTTTATCCAGGAACGCTCACTAAATTTACTATCACAATGCAGATGTCGCACGCCTCTTAGCGCCCTTCGCTTCTCGAGTGTGGTTGGATCTGTGGTGTCGAATTACAAATTGGCAGATGGCCTGTCCAAACTTATGGAAAGTTGTGACCTCTGGCTGCTCGATTTTCGCCTCTGTTTGTTTACCAATCTGTCATTTTAAAACTCTTTTAATGTGTTGGTAATCTTTCATCTTTTCAGTTTTTCTTTCATGATTCAGCTTTTCTATCAAGGCGATTGCGAATTTCGAGAAATCCAGTTTGAATATTTTGTCTGTCCGTTTGTTTATCGTGTACTTAGTGATTCATGACCTCTTTCTTGAGATATACATACTGATATCTATTTCCGTTGCGTATTTAGCAAGTTCTAAATAATGTTAAATAATTATGGATCTCTAATGTTTTTTGTTAGCGCTATGGTTTGGAATTTGTGCCAAATAAATAAATACATTTTGAAACTAAATGTTAATTGTGTGCCCTAAATTCATTGCACGTCAACAAAAATTAATTCGGGGTAGGTACATCAAAATAAAATAACTATACCTAAAAACTAATTTGTAGTTTTTCATTCATCAACAGCCCACTAAATGTTCCCACTGCTGGGACTCGGGCGGGGACTTCTCTCGCAGAATGAGAGTCAAGCCCATAATCCACTACACTGACCCAGTGCGGGTTGGTGGATGACACATGACTTCGAAAGATTCTAGGTACATGTCGCTTTCCTCGCGATGTTTTCCTTCACTGTTTTAAATTAGCGGCATTACGCACATGACTTCGAAAAGACAGTAGTGCGTGTGGGGTTTGAACCCGGGGTCATCGGATCGGCAGGCGCCGTTCTCCCAACTAGACCAGCCGTAACTTATAGTAATAGGTAGGTAAGTATTCATTTAATAACTAATTCAATAAAATGAAGATTCAAAACTCATTATAACTACAGATATGCATTCTTCTAATCAAAATAAACATACCATAAGTACGTCATTTATGAGTCGTCCCATACATTACTAAAACAATGTGTAACTATAGTTTCCCAGTTTAATATTAGTTCCATTGTAATTTTTCCTCATCGAGCCCACTAGCGAGTTATAATACATAATTAAATCAGGTTCTGTTGTATACGCAATTATCTCGAGCCTACGATCGAGTGGCAGATACTTGTAACCTTGCATACACACCTGCAACTCGGGCCTACTGTCTACGTACTACGGATGCGTTACTTCCATTGATTAAGTATCTGCTACTACTGTTGAAGCGCGCTCTCGCATTGATCCTCAGATGATTCACGTTCTTGCATTCTAACGCGACTACAATGTGAATGTGTAATGCTAATTTTACACATTCTGTATCCTTATTAGAGCGATGGCTTTGGACGTAATAATTAATTTAACATAACAATCAATGTCTGAACGTAATGGATAGCAGGTATGAAGTGTTTAATCATAATTAACGTCATTAGGAATGCAATGCGCGTAGTGAGTGTAAAATACTCGTAATATAGACATTCGAAGAAATGAATGTGTGTAGTGGCGGTCTGTAATGAAGGGCCACAGCAGTGATCGGGGATAACGTCCCTCGCAGAGCGCCGTGACTCACTCTTCCTGCCGCCGCGGCGCGATAACTCGTCCCCATCCTGCCTATCGAAGTGAAACATCGCGATCTAATATGCACTCTAAAATACCGCAAACAAATATTTACGCTTCAGCGTAAATTATGACGCAAAAGTAAACCTATTTCTAAATTTTTAACGGACGTATCTCGGCGTTCACTCAACCGCTCGTTTACGTTCCAGGTTTTATCTCCGCGAGAAGATATCGGACGAACCATGGATGGAAAACTTCTCGGTGGACCCGCAGCTGATCAAGGACTACTTCCAGCGGTTCTTGTACCAGCCGAAAGACCGCGAGTACCCCGATCTATGCCAGCTGCCAGAGCTCAACGAGCATACGCTGCTGGAAAACCTGAAAGCGCGTTTCACCGCCGGCTACATTTACACCTACGTCGGCTCCATCCTCATCGCTCTCAACCCGTTCAAGTTCTATCCGATATACAATCCGAAATATGTGAAACTTTACCAGAACAAGCGGATAGGCTCGAGTCTGCCGCCCCACATATTCGCGGTCGCGGATGCGGCGTACCATTGTATGCTGCGAGAGAGGACGAACCAATGCATAGTGATCAGTGGCGAGAGTGGCTCGGGCAAGACTGAAAGCACTAACTTCCTCCTGCACCACCTCACCGCGCTCAGCCAGAAAGGTTCGCACGGCAGCGGCGTCGAGCAAACGATTCTGAGCGCAGGACCCGTGCTAGAAGCCTTCGGCAACGCGAAGACGGCCCACAACAACAACTCCAGTCGCTTCGGAAAGTTCATCCAAGTCAACTATAAAGAGAATGGAATGGTCCACGGTGCTGTCGTCCAGAAATATCTGCTGGAGAAGTCGCGGATATGCAGCCAAGGTCGCAACGAGAGGAACTATCATGTGTTTTATTATTTGCTGGCGGGCGCTTCGGAGGTGGAAAAAGAACAGTTGCATTTACTCAGTGTCGAAAAATACAATTATTTATCGCGGACTGGTTGTAGTGAAGTGCCCGGTGTGGACGAGCAGTATGAGTTCTCGAGATTGAAGCAGTCGATGGAGATGGTCGGCTTTACGCTGGACAAGCAGAGAAGACTGTTTGCTGTTCTCTCTGCAGTGCTCTTATTGGGTAAGTGTTCCTTAAACCTCCGAGTGTCCAAAGTACTATTACAAGTTTATAAATGCTTTCTGAAGTATCCACTTATCAACTGATAAGGATTAGATCTATAATTTTCTTGATAATACGTTATCATGTAATAAAGTATCGAAAAAATTACAATGCTATATAGGATGTGTAACAGGTTCAGAGATAAACAACAATACGAGTATGTTGTTATCCTCATACTGATAAGGTGCCAATAGCCTTTTTTCACACAGCATTAATGTTGATCAACATTACCTGTTTATTTTACGAAACTCAGCTGCTGTAAATTTTTATATTTCGATTTTAACTAAAAACGGCTTATAAATATGGTTAAAAGTTTAATCAGCCGTTATTTTGTATGTCTATTTGCGTCGTTTTCTTCAGATAAATCTTGACATGTGATGCGTCTCGAAATGTTGTTTTTGGTTCGATACCAAACTGTTGTATTCATAACGACTTGTAAGTCCGATGATTTATCGCTAGCGTCATACAGTAAACTTGCGCTATTCTTAGTTGCGGAAAGCTTCTTGTAATCGCTCAGAAATATGATTTATGGGATTCAGTCATGCATTTCAACTTGAACACAAAACGGTGTTTAACTGTTGATTTTATTATATTTTGACGCCAATATAAATCTTTAGTTCACACACAGTGACACACTAAACTTCTATAGGGGAAAAAATCATAGATTGGGCCAATTCCATCAATCTATACTAATATTATAAAGCTGAAGGATTTGTTTGTTTGTTTGAACGCAATAATCTCAGGAATCGTTGGTTCGAATTGAA
Source organism: Ectropis grisescens (assembly GCA_017562165.1). Lineage (NCBI taxonomy): Eukaryota > Metazoa > Arthropoda > Insecta > Lepidoptera > Geometridae > Ectropis > Ectropis grisescens. The sequence goes on along the minus strand of CM029787.1, from coordinate 15,992,572 downwards.
AGATTGTTTTTTTTTGTTGGATAGTCCATTCACCGAGGAAGCCCATAGGCTATATTATAATACGAATATTATGATTCTACTCTTATTCATAAAGAGCGTAGCATGAATTTAAAAAACGGGGGTATATTTTACTTTTTGAGAGCTTTCGTTACGCAGCTGACGTGCGCTGAAGTCCGTGACAGCATGTGTCTATCTCTAATTAGCATGTTGGTCACGCTAACCCATAAGAGTATCCCTTACCAAAAAGTGCTCAACGTGGCTTATGAAAGTTTCACTTTAATAAAACCTTACACTAAATTAATGTTACGAACACAACACACAACACAAAACTGCGACATCGTTACAATCGTCAACGTTCGAAATTCCACAAATTGAAAATTTATTTATTTTTTATAAAAACGCTATTTACCTGTTTAGTGTACCGAACTTTAGGATAGCGCAATGCACCTACAAGCCTATACTTACGCACGTACATAGATCACATCTAAAATTGTACATGTACAAAATCGTAGTTAAAAATTAAATAGCTCATTATTGCTTTAATATTATATCATTGAGATGATGACTGGGTCAAAAGTCAAAAATATACCATTCTAATTAGTCCGTCAGGTATAATCTATACAAAAATATATGTGCATAATCTATGCAAAAATATGAGACACATATTTTATTTTATCAAATTGTTAAAAATGTACAAAGTTTTAGATCATTCATCCGGAGAGTTTCTGGCATCACGTCTACATGAAAACATCGTATATAGACGTGACGTCAATACTCGAAACTTCTAAGCACTCCATCTCTGTCGTTTTTTGTTTGTGAAATAAATGAAAAAATATGTGTACAATATTTTTTAATAATCTAACTGGTGAAAACTAACGTGGTTATTACACATTTTAAATAAATACTCGGGTAACTCACGCAGGCGCGGTCCCAACCTCGAATTTAACTCACGCAGGCGCGGTCCCAACCTCGAATTTTGGAGGGGGTCACCAGTACGCAGCCTCAGATTCTGGGGGGGTCACCAGTAGAAATACAATAACTCGAGTAGAAAAATACTTTACTAGTAGCACCCCACGGTACGTTAAACTAAAACGTATACGGTTTGGTGGGGGTCATGTCCCCTGTGACCCCCCCCCTTCGGACCGCGCATGAACTCACGTTTGATATAATCAGTTCAGTTCGACTCAAGCACCTTAAACTCCGTTTAGCACTAAATGAACACGCGCGCGCACTCTCCTTGAAAAAGCTCGCCGGACGCGATCGAAACTTAAGTTGGACTGGACTGACTATATCAAACGTGAGTTACCCGTGTATTTATTTAAAATGTCTAACTGGTGAACAATTTTTACTGGCCTGGTGCCTAAGTTGGTAGTAAGTCTGCCTGCGAAGCCGTGGGTAGTGGGTTCGATCCCCACCCAGTGCAAATATTTGTCTGATGTTTACTAATATATTATGTAATATGCCTGGGTGTTTTCTATGTATATTTAAATATAGTATGGAATATCCACCAATATTTATTGCAATATTCCAGGTAATGTGGAGTTCCAACCGCACCGTAAATCATACCACCACGACGAGGCGGTGGGAGTGAAGAACCCAGAGGTGGTCGCGCAGATCTCCTCGCTGCTGCGGGTCAAGCAGGAGACGCTGATGGCGGCCCTCACCACCCGGCGGCCGCGCGCCTCGGGCGAGACCATCCTCATATACAACAAGTCAGTATCACGATTAGAACACTAATGGGGAGTTATAGCTGAGAGCGTGAAATTACGGCTGGTCTAGTCGGGGAGAACGGCGACTGCCGATCCGGAGCCCAGGGTTCAAATCCCGCGCGCACCACTGTCTTTTCGAAGTGTTTACTGAATTTGTACAAATGAACATTTATGAAGTGAGTTGTAATTTTTGTATTCTGTTTATTATTTAAAAAACCAATGAAATCCTTCAATAAAGTTTTAGTGGTATGGTCCCATCTAGCCAGGTGCCTTGACCCGGTGCCGGGCCAGAGGGGAAGAAAAAGTTTTAACTGGCCCGGTGATATATTTACCGGGCCAGATGACACAAATCAAGTGCCATCGTCCCCGGTAACGGGAGAAAAGAGGATACGCCGATACACGATAAATTGTCTATGTGAACTAATCATTCTGACTAGGTTTCTTTACTGAGTTTTCTCCTCCTGAGTTTTCCTCTTTGATGACACTTGATTTGTGGGTATGGGATGGGATGGCATTATGGGCCTCCATCTGACCCGGTAGCTTGGCCCAGTGCCGGGCCAAATGGGAAGAAAAAGTTTTTATGGGGCCAGTGATATATTTACCGGACCAGATGACGCAAATCAAGTGCCATCAAAGAGGATATGCCTCATAATTTGTGAATTTTTTAAGTTATAATTTCACACGTTTTGAAAGTCCGAATAGAACGGTTAGCGAGTTGTGTCAAATGTTTGCTACTATTATGGGTTTTAAAGAAATTTTCCGATTTAAAAAACTAGTTGAAAATAAATTATTTTTGTGTGTGACACATACTTTTATAAAATATTAATTTAAATTTCTTATTAACAACAGACATATAGAACTTCAGTATTTATGGACAATCAGGTACTTTGGGTAACCCATCGATGTCGATCATAACTCGACTAAATACACAAATAACTGTTTCATTAAATAAATAAATAATAAAAAAAAAAATATTGGTGGAAAATTCACACACAACACTATCTGACCCAAACTAAGCAAAGCTTGTGTGATGGCAAACAGATAGCTGATATAGTTTTAAATACATACTTATTATACATAGAAACACCCAGACACAGTGCAAACATTTGAATTCATCACACTAATATTTACACTGGGTGGGGATCGAACCCACGACCCTCGGCTTCGCAGGCAGAGCTACTACCAACTAAGCCACTAGGGCAGTGCTTTTGTAATTTGGGACACACAACAAAAAATATAACAATGCGCTAAACCCGTACCTAATAAATAAATCTATTGTACATAATATGTTTAGCTTAGATACATAATAAGTAAATAGATCAGGTTTTTCCGCACGGTTCCTTTGCAATCAATCGTAAGCAGATATCGTGTTTATGTGTATATGTGCTATTATTTGCAAATTTCGCGATTAACATTTTTTATTTGACATAAATTATGTCTGAATGTGTGCTCCATATATTATGAAATTTAACACCTCATAGGAACTGGGAAAACAAAATACTAAGTTGGAAACTATGATAGTTTTCTTGTATATTCAGAAATCTATTATAATGGTTTTAAGATGTCGCTAGCTCTGGAAATGTCGACCACATCTGCCTAATTGTAAAAAGGTTTATCGTTCACAACCAAATAACATCACATAGCACGGAGTAACTTTAGATTAGTAGGACCTTGCGCCTTTCGCACTAACCCATAGTGTACTAGGTAGTAAGCTCTATCTGAAGTTTTTTTCCGCCGAAGGCCGCTACTGGCAATTGTGCTTGTTTAAAGAGATAATCTGTGGACCCACTGCACCAATTTTAATCAATCTTACACCATTTGTAATTTACCCTTTTACAACTGATCATAGGCTATATCTTATACATACTAAGACACAATCACATTGTTCAACTCCAACAATTCTGTTTCTATGTCTATAATACTTGGTACACAAACAACAGGACAATCATGCTTGGTTATGATTGGTATTTCCCATTCTCTCACTAAGTCAGGGAAGCTGAGTCATATTATGGGACCAGAAGTATTTAACAGCCTTCCTGAAACAGTTAAGTTGGCCTCAAGTTTCAGTAGTTTCGCAAACAGATTAAAATATTTGCTTAGTGACCAACATTTTTATAGTTACACTGAGATCTTAGAAAGTGATTGGAAATGGTAGGATAGAATTGTAAAAGTGGACATTATTCATTACAATTGTAATACTTAAATATATAAAAAAAAAAGTGGTAGTCAAAATGATACCCTTTTTTTGAACTTTAATATGTTTATAATTGACCGCCATCTCGCCTGATGTTAAGCGACAATGCGGTCTACGATGGAGCGTGTTTACCTAGAAGTAACCGATTCGGATATCGGGAAAAACCCACTCAGGCAACTCATTCCACAGCCTAGACGTTCTTATCACAAACGTAGAGTCAAACCTCTTCGTCCGTGTCTTTGGAATATCCACCATGAAAAGGTGCCGCTTCTTCGAGTTACGAAAAGTACGATAGAAAAAAGGGCAAGGTGGTATTAGATCATGCAGATCAGTTGCACACTCTCCGAAGTGTATCCGATAAAACCCGATAAGCTAGCGATATTGAGGATATGTTCAAGACTTTGAGTCTTTTTCGCGCTAGAATGGATTTGCCTATAAGCCTTTTGACACGCCTCTCAATCGATGCCAAATTCCAGAGCCTCAAGCTGATACTTAACCTCCTCCTTTTTAGAAGTCGGTTAAAAATAATTGACAATTTAAGGGTTGTAAATCAATTTAAATGTATGCTGATTGTGTGCACCTACTTTTGTTTTTATTCACTTTGTTCATTAATTGACGTGTAAATCGAACATTTATGGAATAAATGTTACTTGTACTTTTTATAATTATACTGGAGCAAGTCAATCATAAGATCATAACTTAATTAGCATGTGATATTAAAAGTGATGAGAGATGGAAAAATCGCTAAAAAAGTCCAGATGACCTAATACTTAATAGCAAAGTGTCAGGTCATTAAACTTAACTTTGTACACTGAAGTTTGCGGTCGCTCTACGTAAACCGCCCTTCAACCATGATTCTTATCACATGAGCTTATTGTTCAATGTTCATTGTGTTATCACATGGCTTCTTCCTACATTACTGTTTGTAATATGGCACTGAAATATTGAATGTATCTTATAGCTCACTTTGAACTCATTTTTTTCTCATAATTTCCCGTATTTGTTAATATCCCACGTTTGCCGTTTTGAATGTCTATAAATTAATTAGGAAACCCTTCTATCTTGTCTGTATATAGAAGACCCGTAGAAAGCCGCATAAATCAAGGCATTCTATGAACCTATCTTTTGAGCTACTTTTATTATAGTTTTTGTTCTAAAAATGCTAACATAATAACTACTCTGTTCATCTAATAACTACCGTTCTAATGATGCTAACATAATAAGTACTCTGCATTTCTGCAGTCTGCCTAGAGCTATACCACACCTTTGCCTGTTATTCTACTGTTAATAACTGTGTTCTGTTTTGAAGGGCAAATTTCCAGAGAAATTACAGAAATTATTATTATCGGGAATATTAGTAGAGACAAATCAACTAATATTCCCGAGCGACGATCAACTGCTAATAATAATGTTCAAATGACTGCGTGGCACACCGCAGGCGTGTTGCTCACCATCAGGTGCATGTCTTGGTAGTCCTGTCACTCTTTATTAAAAAAAAACCGGCCAAGTGCGATTCGGACTCGAGCACGAAGAGTTTGGTCGTAACTTCTCTATAAAAACAGTAAAAAAACCATATCTGTTGTATGGACAACTTTAAATGATTTATTTAAATTTGTATTTAAGGTGACCTGTGACCGTTAGCAATATTGAGCGATAAAATCAGTTTTTTTGTATGAGAGCCACCTTAAATATTAATTTTATTCTGTGATTTTGTATTTGTTGTTATAGCAGCAACAGAAATACATTTTGTTTTTTTTTGTATTTGATGTTATAGTGGAAACAGAGAAAAATAAAATTTTAACTGCTTAACTATCACGGTTCGTGAGATAAAGCCTGGCGACAGACGAACAGGCAGATAGACAGAGGAGTCTTAGTAATAGGGGTCTGTTTTACCCTTTGCGTAAGGAACTCTAAAACAAGGTGATTAATATGGATGAAATTCACTTGTCTCCGAGAAATAGATACCGTTAATCCTTTCTTGTTAAAAATGTAAACTGTCCAGTGAAAACGTGAGGTAAATATTTAGAAACAAATATGTCAGGTTACTCACCTTGCGTGGAGATAACATTGTGTATAGAACAAATATGTCTCCGTAAGGTTAGCTTAATCATTGCAGATTACATTTTAATTTTGAATTAGGTACTATTGTCTCAGGTAAATTATGTATTCTTGTTAGACATTTCCTCATATTAGGAATCGCTATTCATTATATTGAAGTGTATATGTATAATGTAATTATGAGGTACCTACTTATGTTATATATACACTTTTTTTTTTTTTTTTAACTTTTATAGGTTTACACTTGACCGCCATCTCGCCTGATGTTAAACGACAATGCGGTCTACGATGGAGCGTGTTTACCTAGAAATAACCGATTCACTCTCGATTTGAAGACACAAAGATTGTAATCATCGGGGAAAACCCACTCAGGCAACGTATTCCACAGCCTAGACGTTCTTATCACAAAATTAGAGTCAAATCTCTTCGTTCGTGTCTTTGGAACATCAACCATGATTCACACCATGATTCCATGAACACTTCATATTATCATGTTCTTTTTGTATTCCTGTGAGATTTTATTTCTGGCTCTATCACTGAAGGAACATATGCCCATAGTCGCCACGACGGGCAAGCATTTTGGCGACCGCAGGACTGTAACTACTGTTGCCACTGTTTTGGCCATTATTGGGGAAATTAGTCAGGCAACATTTCCGTTCCCTTTTCCTACCCTCTAATTTCAATCGTCCTCCCCTCATTCAAAAATATTAACATAAAAGGTGGTGTCATCCAGTGACTCTTGCCATTATATTCAGATCAGTAACAGAGTTAACAAGAAACTAAAAAGTGTCATCGTATCACTGCCGGCCGGCAGGTATAGGAGCTCCATCAGCACGTAAGTCCCTCCCTTTCACTTTTGGTTGCCTAATTTTGTGTGTACTTCTTGAATTTTATTGAAACAGCGCATACATATATTTTGGTCACTTCGGCGCGGATGCGTAGCAAATTACGTCTAATTTTGTAATTACTTTGTGGCGGATTACGTCTATTGTTGTAATTAATTTCTAACAATTACGGCTATTTATATCATTAATTTGTAAAAAAGTAACCGCCATTTCATTTAGTCAAAATAACTTCTAGGCAAAAACTTAAAGATGTTGATAGGGAGTTGGATAAATTACAGGACAAATTATCTGTATTGTTCGAACACGTTCAGTCATTATACGATAAAATGAGGGTAATAAAAATCTCAGATTCTAATAGTGTTGAGGATTTCCTAGCAAGCTCGTTCACGATTGACGCGATACATGCTGATTACGTTCGGACCCTCGAACAAAAAAATAATTATTTATCTTCAATAACGGACGCACCGTCACCATCGTATAAGGAATTAATGTCGTTCGAACAATTATACTCTCAAATCAAATACCGTGTCAAACAATTGACGAAAGAACAAAATGCATCATTTAACAATTGCGATAATAAAGCACAGGGTAGAAATTATAAATTACCCAGATTGGAGATGTGTTCTTTTAATGGTGATCATGAGAATTGGCCTGTTTTTATGAAACATTTCGAACGGTCATTCACGAAAATACCGATTTAACCGATGGCGAAAGAGTACAATACCTAATCGGAAGATTATGTGGGCAGGCTTTGTCAATTTGCAGGATGTAGTTCCATCTGCAGAGAACTACCCTATTATTTGGAATGCGTTAGTTAATAAATACAACGATAAACGGTTATTGATTGCGGCTTATTTGGATAAATTCATTAGTCTACCCGCAGTCGATTGTTCATCACCCACTAATTTAGAAGAATTTATTGATAAGTTCTCTGGTATTGTTTCCTCATTAAAACAATTAAATATTTCGAATTTGGATGATTTGATCTTTATTCACATAGGTTGTAAAAAAGTCACGGTGGACACGGTCAAATCGTTTGAGATGTCTTTGGGTGATACCAATAAAATGCCTACGTGTTCGGAGTTTATAGAATACATTCGTAACTACACACATATAATGCAGCGAGCGCATTCCGTTACTGTCCCGATGACGACGCCGCGTAAATCGACACCGTCGAATAATAACCCAAGGTTACGATCTAGTAATAACAATGGCCATGTTAAAACGTTTGTTAATGTAGACGATAATACTAAATGTGTTTCTTGCAATAAACCTGACCATTCTCAATTATGGCGATGTGCACGATTCTTAGCGATGTCTCCTCGCGAACGTTTTAATCTTATCAAGCGTACAAATGCTTGCGTTAATTGCTTGAATAATAAGCATCAGGTAAACGATTGTAAATCTACGAGCAGGTGCAATACTTGTTCCCGTAGTCATCATAGCTTATTACATTTCGGTCACGGTGACACCTCATTAAATAGGTACCCTACCGAGGCAATAAAAAATACGTTGCCGGGTAATTCGAATATTACCGCGCTAACTACCACCGCCGGTGCATTAAATCAGTGCGTGACGTCACCGGGCGAACTTCAACAGACTACTACTTCTAGTGTACACTCCGACGGTTTTAATGGTCACTGCAGTACCGACCGTCCGGTGTCGCTGTGCACTATGGGTTTCTGCACCTCAATACCTACTGATCGGAATACCAAGACCGCGACGTCTGTTTTAATAGGCACCGCACAATGTCATGTGGTCAACGATAGGGGTGATGTTAATGTGGTTCGTGCGATAGTGGACAGCGCATCTCAACGGGACTTCATTACAACCGTTTGTTGTAGACGTTTAAAATTACCGATTTACCCTAGTCAACATAAGAGTGTATCGGGTGTCGGTGACGTCACTAATCCAATTGAAGGAGTGACTTGTATCACTCTTCATTCGCGTCATAACTATGACGTCTCATTAACTTTACAGCCATTAGTGGTTAATCGTATTACGGATTCATTACCGCTTACGGCTATTGACACCGCTCAATTAGACTATCTAGACAAAATACCTCTAGCGGATAGTCGTTTCTGCCATCCTTCCGTTTTGATCTTTTCGCCCGCATACTACAGCCAAAAAAGATCGCGCGCGCCCTTAATGAGCCAGTTGCAATAGAAACGTTATTGGGATACATAGTCGTTGGCATTGCGCCAATGATGATGATTAATTCTGCCGAGGATGTTGTACATTCTTACTGTACGATCGCCGATCCATTAAATAATCGTAAGAACCATTATTTCGAGCTACAGGAAGTACCAAGCATGTCGTTTTCATTGACGCCTGTAGAACAGGAATGCGAAGTATCTTATAGCAATACGACTAGGCGCGAAGCTCCAGGTATCGTCTCGCTACCGTTCCAAAGGTGTGTTCCTTATATAGACGATTACATGCGATCCGTCGAGCGAAGGTACTTAATTCTCGAACGCAAACTATTACGAACCTTCATAATTCAGAAAAAATACGATAATGTATTCAAAGAACACTTAAATAAAGGTTATTTACGACCTATAAGAAATTCCATTGTCAAAATAAATAAATGTAAACAATACATAATTCCACATCACGGAGTCGTTCGCACTGATAAATCGACAACTAAACTCCGCGTGGTTTTGAACGCCAGCAATCGGACTACTTCCGGGCTTTCATTAAATGAAATCGTATACACGGGAACGAATTTGAAAATGATTTATCAAAATATTATTGCATCATAAACTACTGCCTATAGCGATAAGCGCGGACATTAAGCAAATGTACCTGCGTATTTTATTGAACGAGCGGGACTGGCCTTATCAACGATTGCAGTGTCTACTCGATCCAATTAAATTTATTCAACAATTAGCTGTCACCATTATTCCAGAAGTTAAGAGCCGGCTCACGTCGTCGCACGAAATTCAAAAAGTTTGTGTTCCGATATTTCCATCTTTAGTATTATCTAGAAAAGATAATTACGTTCAAAAAATAGGCCGATCTTTCTTGTTGACGTTTCCTTGTTTCAATTTTACTAATAATAAAGCCTTTAGTCGTAGGGAACGATCTCCCATGACCATTTCGCCGAAAAGTCGCCGCCGTGTCAGTTTCAGACTTCTAAATCTACAAGTGATACTCAAAATTTATACTTAAAAAATATGGGGAACATCATACACATATTTTATTAATTCATTCAAGTCACATATATCTGAATTTTGGTCCCATTTATTAGTAAAAAACAAAATCATAAGCCAATTTTAAGTTTTATATTGCAGTTTTAGCGTTGTCTCTGTGTAAAATACACAATAACTCCAAAATAAAATTAGACACGATAATACTTTGTTCTTTGTAGAATCCAATTCTATAGTTAGTTTTCAAATCATAGTTGTCAATTTTTCAAAAATATAAATTACCAGCAGTCGAAATTACAATAAATTACGCTGCGCAATTTAGTATGCCGCGAGCGGCCGTCGGGGAGGACCTGCGTCAGTTAGCGTGGGAATCGGTTACGTAATATTTCGCGCGTTTATGACATAAACTAGAATAATTATAGTGCGACCACAAAATTTTAATTCGTTTGGCGTTTTATAACGTTTCATTCTGATTTTTCGGATCGGACCATCACATTTGATCTTGTTTACTTCATGAAGAAGCAGAATCTGTCAATTTTTTTTGACGTGACAACGTCTAATAAGTCGATGAACGCGATGGCCGCCACCACAAAATGCCGAATGTCATTATTTTTACTACTACCTCAATACCATGACCATGACCATGCACATGACCATGACCATGACCATGCCCAATGACCATGAGGAACGGCCATGACCAATGACCACGACCAATGACCATGAGCAATGGCCATGACCAATGACCGTTCCGACGTGTTTGAGCAACGAACTTCCAATATTAGTTAAGTATGTACAGTATGGGTAACAAATGAAAGGACTTGACTAGTAGAATACTATGCACTGTCACAAATTTCAAATCCAAGATGGCCGCCACCACAAAATTGCAAATGTCATTATTTTTCACTACTACCTCAATACCATGACCATGACCATGCACATGACCATGACCATGACCATGCCCAATGACCATGAGGAACGGCCATGACCAATGACCACGACCAATGACCATGAGCGATGGCCATGACCAATGACCGTTCCGACGTGTTTGAGCAACGAACTTCCAATATTAATTAATCATCATTAATTTTACTACTACCTCAATATATATATCAATTTAAAGGGCTTGACTAGTAGAATACTACGCACTATGATAAATTTGAAATCCAAGATGGCCGTCACCACAAAAAAAGCGAATGTCATTGATTTTCACTACTTCTCAACATAGGTATCAAATGCAAGGGCTTGACTAGTAAAATACTACGCACTATGACAAATTTCAAATCCAAGATGGCCGCCACCACAAAATTGCGAATGTCATTATTTTTACTACTACCTCAATATGGGTAACAAATGAAAGGGCTTTACTAGTAGAATACTATGCACTATGACAAATTTCAAATCCAAGATGGCCGCCACCACAAAATGGCAAATGTCATTATTTTTTACTACTACCACTATATGGGTAACAAATGAAAGGGCTTGACTAGTAGAATACTATGCACTATGACAAATTTCAAATCCAAGATGGCCGCCACCACAAAATAGCGACTGTCCTTATTTTTACTACTACCTCTATACCATGACTAATGACCATGACTATGACCAATTACAATGACCATGAGGAACGAATATGACCAATGACTACGACCAATGACCACGAGCAATGGCCATGACCAATGACTGTTCCGACGTGTTTGAGCAACGAACTTCCAATATTAATTAATCATAATTAATGTTTACTACTACCTAAACAAAGGTATCAATTTAAAGGGCTTGACCATGCACTATGACAAATTTCAAATCCAAGATGGCCGCCACCACAAAATGGCGAATGTCATTATTTTTTTCTACCACCTCAATATGGGTAACAAATGAAAGGGCTTTACTAGTAGAATACCATGCACTGTCACAAATTTCAAATCCAAGATGGCCGCCACCACAAAATTACGAATGTCATTATTTTTCACTACTACCTCTATACCATGACCATGACCAATTACAATGACCATGAGGTACAGATATGACCAATGACTACGACCAATGACCATGAACAATGGCCATGACAAATTACTGTTCCGACGTGTTTGAGCAACGAACTTCCAATATTGATTAATCATCATTAATGTTTACTACTACCTAAATGAAGGTATCAATATAAAGGGCTTGACTATGCACTATGACAAATTTCAAATCCAAGATGGCCGCCACCACAAAATTGAGAATGTCATTATTTTTCACTACTACCTCTATACCATGAGCAATTACCATGACCATGACCAATTACAATGACCATGAGGAACGGATATGACCAATGACCACGACCAATGACTATGAGCAATGGCCATGACCAATGACCGTTCCGACGTGTTTGAGCAACGAACTTCCAATATTAATTAATCATCATTAATTTTTACTACTACCTCAATATAGGTATCAATTTAAAGGGCTTGACTACGCACTATGGCAAATTTAAAATCCAAGATGGCCGCCACCACAAAATGGCGACTGTCATTATTTTAACTACCACCTCAATATGGGTAACAAATGAAAAGGCTTGACTAGTAGAATACTATGAACTGTCACAAATTTCAAATCCAAGATGGCCGCCACCACAAAATAGCGACTGTCCTTATTTTTTACTACTACCTCTATACCATGACCAATGACCATGACCAATTACAATGATCATGAGGAACGGATATGACCAATGACTACGACCAATGACCATGAGCAATGGCCATGACCAATGACTGTTCCGACGTGTTTGAGCAACGAACTTCCAATATTAATTAATCATCATTAATTTTTACTACTACCTAAATGAAGGTATCAATTTAAAGGCTTGACCATGCACTATGACAAATTTCAAATCAAGATGGCCGCCACCACAAAATGGCGAATGTCATTATTTTTACTACCACCTCAATATGGGTAACAAATGAAAGGGCTTGACTAGTAGAATACTTCGCACTATGATAAATTTGAAATCCAAGATGGCCGCCACCACAAAATAGCGAATGTCATTATTTTCACTACTTCACAATATCGGAATCAAATGCAAGGGCTTGACTAGTAAAATACTACGCACTATGACAAATTTCAAATCCAAGATGGCCGCTACCACAAAATGGCTACTGACATTATTTTTACTACCAACTCAATATGCGTAACAAATGAAAGGGCTTGACTAGTAGTATACTATCCACTGTCACAAATATCAAATCCAAGATGGCCGCCACCACAAAATTATTTTGTGGTGGCGCATTTGTTATCCATATTGAGGTCGTAGTAAAAATAATGACATTCGCCATTTTGTGGTGGCGGCCATCTTGGATTTGAAATTTGTCATAGTGCGTAGTTTTTACTAGTCAAGCCCTTTCATTTGATATCCATATTGAAAAGTAGTGAAAAAATATCATGTCGCCATTTTGTGGTGGCTGCTATCTTGGATTTAAAATTTGTCATAGTGCATAGTATTTTATTAGTCAAGTCCTTTCATTTGTTACCCATATTGAAGCAGTAGTAAAAATAATGACATTCTGCAATTTTGTGGTGGCGGCCATCTTGGATTTGAAATTTGTCATAGCGCATAGTATTCTACTAGTCCAGCCCTTTCATTTGTTACCCATATTGAGGTTGTAGTAAAATAATGACATTCGCAATTTTGTGGTGGCGGCCATCTTGGATTTGAAATTTGTGACAGTGCATAGTATTCTACTAGTCAAGCCCTTTCATTTATTACCCATATTGAGGTGGTAGTAAAAATAATGACAGTCGCCATTTTTTGGGGCGGCCATCTTGGATTTGAAATTTGTCATAGTGCATAGTATTATATTAGTCAAGTTCTTTCATTTATTACTCATATTGAGGTAGTAGTAAAATAATGACCATCGCCAGTTTGTGGTGGCGGCCATCTTGGATTTGACATTTGTCATAGTGCGTAGTGTTTTACTAGTCAAGCCCTTTTATTTGATACCCGTATTGAGGAGGTAGTGAAAAAAGAAATGTATCTCACCGTTTTGTGGTGGCGGCCATCTTGGATTTGAAATTTGTCATTGTGCATAGTATTTTACTCGTCAAGTCCTTTCATTTGATACCCATATTGAGGGAGAAGTGAAAAATTAAATGTATTTCGCCATTTTGTTGTGGCGGCCATCTTGGATTTGAAATTTGTCATAGTGCATAGTATTCTACTGGTCAAGCTTTTCATTAAATTTGATACCCATATTGAGGTAGATTATGAAGAAATATTTAGTCGCACCATTTTGTGGAGGCGGCCATCTTGAATCGATATTAACCAAACATAGCTAAGAACCAATGCACAAAAATTACCCTTAAAATGAAAAATAAATTTTACTAGTTATCAGATTTTTGAAATGCAAGAATAATTTATCGTAACGTTACGGGACAACGAACGTAACGGGACAATAAGTCTTCAATTTTCGTGCACGCAGCCAGCGTTCATCAATTTAGTAGACGTTGTCACGTCAGAAAATCTCATAAAAATTTTTAGTACACTGCCGTTACGGCTCAAGATCGTTCTGTCCGCCTAAACGCTCGAGCTGAATCGAACGGACGCACGCTGACAATGTTACAGGATTTTACCTAAAGTTGAGTTCTGTCTTTTTGTGAGAGGGCTCTTAAACTGATTTCAATGAAATCAATCATTACAGATCGGACGTATCATAATAATTTATACAAACTCGCCACTCGAGTTTTGTTGCTGAATGGATTGCTCCGCATAGTAATTTATTTTATTGGATTTATGAAAACCCAAATGGTATCCAAAGTATTTCATAATAATAATTTCGATTACGCGGAACGAGTGGTTATTATCAAGGCTCTTCACAGCGTACGTTTCAATGTAGGAATCGCAAAAGCCAATGCGGGGACAATGCTTTCGCCGGCTGATAATAACTCAACCTCATTGGTTGTTAATTACATATTACGGCAAGGAGACTGTTTGACTAACACCGTGTGTCTGAGCTACGACATTCAACGCCCGGGTCTCCTGCCGCGTCGCGATCATATAGTCAACATAATTGCCAACTATTATCACCGCAAATATTTACGCAACAACTGTGTTCCACAGTTAATGTATTTGTTACGTCACGGGTATTGGAACTTATCTAGCCGTCATATTGTACGACAGAGAGTGCGGCAATACAAAAATCTTTATAAGACGCGATATAAGATGCGATCTACTAATCAGTTCGTCATGATGATGGCGAGTTCCCCGTCATATCGGGTAACCGAAGTTAAGCCCTTTTGGCACACGGATCTAGATTACTCGGCGATCTTAACTTTAATTCGACATCTCGCGCGCGGATTGCATAGAATTAAAGTATATTACATTTGGTTGCTAGTACGCCTCATAACTGTTGTACCCGTGCCCTTGGAGTTGTCGTCTAATCCAAATACTGTAATATGCTTAAATGCACCAATGCGTGGCCTAACTAGGCGGGTTCCGAACCCCGAAATTAATTTTATATGTTCTAACCGGAGACCTAATCATATTACCAGTTTGAAATTATATTATTTGAAACAAATGTACAAACTATTAAATATCCAAAATAATATAAATAAACGTTCCGTTGAAATTCGCAAAGATTGCCATAAATTCAATCATACAAAGTTTGTAATCGATCATCGAGTCCAATCGTTCTGGAAAAGATGGAAAATTGAATATTCCCATACTATACGAACGCACTTCAAATTGACTATCCCTAGTCCTTCAGTGATAAAGGGAACTATACTACTTTTTGAAACAGCAAATAGTTGTCATTTGGTTTTGGCCTCTTGGTATGATTAATCAAACTTTTCCTGAAAACGCCGAAGTAGTTCGGGTTGTGAATGTCTGGACGAAATCTGGCCTCTATCGAAGACCTGTGGTTAAGGTGTATCCCTTACCCCCACAATAATTGTTTTTTTTTATACAGTCCACCTCTCTAATTTCATTATAACTTTAATTAATTAATGATTGTTATACTTATTGTTCTTTCTTTATTAATATGTCATTTAATACATATTCTAATACCTTACTAAATTAAGCTGCTAATCAAACATATACGTAGGTACGTTGAAGTGACCTTTAAATTGTGTATGCTAGTTTGAAGGCTTTAAGCCTGTCAAGCCGGGGGGGATGTTTTGGCCATTATTGGGGAAATTAGTCAGGCAACATTTCCGTTCCCTTTTCCTACCCTCTAATTTCAATCGTCCTCCCCTCATTCAAAAATATTAACATAAAAGGTGGTGTCATCCAGTGACTCTTGCCATTCTATTCAGATCAGTAACAGAGTTAACAAGAAACTAAAAAGTGTCATCGTATCACTGCCGGCCGGCAGGTATAGGAGCTCCATCAGCACGTAAGTCCCTCCCTTTCACTTTTGGTTGCCTAATTTTGTGTGTACTTCTTGAATTTTATTGAAACAGCGCATACAGCCACATTACATTACAGGAGAATAACGGGAACGAAATCACGTGGGTACGGTACGGCACGCACTGAATAAATACATTGAATTGAATTAATACATCATTTACAATATTGTTATTTATTTTTCTAAATATCGAATTACTCGAACAAAAAATTCCGTTACTAAAATACTACTTATTTTAATATTATTCAACACGGGCCTTAAAATTTAAAAATAAGAACGAGGCGTTGACCCAACCTTCAACAATGACCCATCTCACTCTCTCAGTATCGGAAATGTGTCACAGACATACTCAGTACTCGTTTGTTAAAAAACAGACTAAGTATCGTATTGTAGGATAACCATATATTTTACTTTTATCGTCCAGGTTGCCAGACGCGATAGCGACTAGAGATGCGGTCGCCAAGTGTCTGTACGGTGCTCTGTTCGACTGGATCGTGATGCAGGTCAACCACGCGTTGCTTTCTAAGAAGGATACGCTGCGGGAACACCAGGGGAACAGCATTGGTTAGTATCTCGTTTGTTTTGACCAATTAAATTTGTAGTTTAATTCAAGTCAGCGATTTAACACGCCTCCATCAACGTGGGTATCAAAAGAAAGGGCTTGACTAGTGACTAGTAGACTACTATATACATTATGATAAATGTAAAATACATCTTGACAGACAACACAGAATGTCGGTTTTTTTTTAATTGTAATTTATTTTGAAGTTATACTTCCTTTAGCGCGTTAAGGAAAAATGACGAGAGTAAATTTTAACCATGCGCGCGGACACCGTCACGAAAAACCGACGCCGACGCCCTGAAGTTTGCTATTCAACATTTTAGTAAATATTGTAACTAACTTCAGGCTATTACTTCTTGCGTTAAAGATATTCTGTGATTGAAGTTAGACTTTTTAAGCATGAGGAAATAAATAGAAGAAGTATTAACTTCTTGTGTGCGTAATAGTCCGTCAGGTAGACAGAAACATACTATGTCATACGTATTTTTTTGTTTTATCAAATTATTAAAATCTGACAAAGATATAGAGCATCAAACTTCCGGAGTTCAGGTTGTGACGTCACGGCTACGTAAAAATCGTATGTAGACAAACTTGTAACTCGAAACTTTTAAGCACTATATCTTCGCTAATTTTTGTTTGTGGAACAAAAGAAAAAATACGTGTACAATATTTTATAAGTATAATAATCTAACTGGTGGTTTAGTTTTTTCTAGTCAACATGCCAATTTGAATCGTTTCAGGTGTCCTCGACATATTCGGCTTCGAAGACTTCGGTCCGAGCAACAGTTTCGAGCAGCTCTGCATTAACTACGCGAACGAGCATCTACAGTACTACTTCAACCAGCACGTGTTCAAGTACGAGCAGGAGGAATACCGGCGGGAGGGGATCCGGTGGACGGACATCGGGTTCTCAGACAACACGGGCTGTCTTCAGCTCATAGAGGGGAAGGTCAACGGACTCTTGCCGCTGTTGGATGACCAGTGCAAGTCAGTCACTTTTACACATGACCCTAATAGCAGCGCCCCGCAATTACACCCACATTGTTCTGTTCCCTTTATTTTTGCAGGATAAAAAGTAGCCTATATGTTGTTCCAGACTATAATTTATCTATGTTCCTAATTTCAAACCAATCCGTTTAGCCGTTGCGACGTGATAGAGCAATCATTACAATCATTACACTTTGACTATATATAGTATGTATACTATATATAGTTGAATAATATACTTTATGAAGCTAAACTAGGTAATATACTGAATGTTGTCATGCCCAAAAGCAATTTTTGTACTATTATGGGTTTACACTTGACCACCATAGTTGATGTTAAGCGATGATGTGGTCCACGATGGAGCGCGCTTACCTAGAATAAATCGATTCACTTTCGATTTGAAGATACCAAGATTGTAACCATCGGGAAAAAACCCATTCAGGCTATGCATTTCCACACACACCACAGCACATTGATGTTTGCACATGACTGCTTGGCGTTGGAATAACTGGCAAAGGTCTAATAATTCCCCAGGAGGGCTCTACAAAGAGTGCTACCACTACTAAAACTTGCCTTCTCGCACTTTCAAAAAATAATATGAAGTCTAACGTCGTAACGTTCTAAGCAGTTACAACGTGATTTGTCTGCTGTTAAATATTTTTATAATATTCAAACTTAATTGATAAAAACAAATTAATTTTCAGTTTCCCATGGGCGACGAACGAAACGATTTTGCAAAAGTTTAACTCCGCGCACGAAAACAACCACTTCTACGAAAAGCCGCAGCGGAGAGAACCGGCCTTCATCGTCGTGCATTACGCGGGGAAAGTCAAATATCAGGTATAAATAAATAAATATACCTATTATAAATTAACAGAGATGTTAACAGTTTTTCGAGATTGCTTTTTTTTTTTTTTAAATACTTGCCCATAAGTATTTTCGATGACTAAATATACAATCATAGAGTAATTTTGAATATCGGTAGCGATTCATGACCAAATTTTGTCCAGTTTATGTGTTTATGTATCTTACTTTTACTTGATTACAAATTATATTCATTCAAACTATCCTAAAATTAACACTAAACATCAATTTGTGATTAGTGTTAATTGTGATGTAGTCCGTCCAGCCCTGCCTAAGGTTCAGCCGCATCTAGCGGCCTTTTAGGAAGAGTGTTATAAACTTCCGGTTCCATAATGTGAATAAAATTCTATTCATCATTCAGTTCATTTAATTAGATTAGACCATAGGATACCGTTATCATTTGATAGCGTCAACATAGTTCACAATTCAAAACTTTCCTTTACGTAAATAAATAAATGAAAAACAATATTAATAATTTAAGCGGCTAGACACTACGCCACTACATTAGCATATCGTGAGTGAGAACCCAGGACAATTTCCCCTAACAAAAAGTGCACAACGCCACTAAATAATTTCAAAAGATAAAACAAATAGTAGCCTTAAAATAGATCTAGGTAAAGTCCATTTTCAGTGATACTTCCCTTTTCCCTTAGGTGACAGCGATGCGTGAGAAGAACTTGGACTCGATGCGGCCGGATATCGTGAGCGTACTCAAGAACTCGTCGCTCGCGTTCGTGAGAGAGCTGGTGGGAGTCGACCCCGTCGCCGTATTCCGATGGGCGATCGTGCGGGCTTTCTTTAGGTAAAATTATATGTACTTTGAAATTACGTATGGAAAGAGAAATGTAAGCTATGCTAAATGTGTAAGCAGTCTCAATGCTGGGGAAAGGCCTCCCTCCATTTCTTCTATATTGTGTATATGTCTCACAATCTTTTAAATAACTGTCAAGGTCGTCCCGCCGAAAAATCATTACGAAATTTAAAATGTTCAGCTTTATGGTCTTTTTAAGTATTATATCAGCTATCTGGCCGCCATAGTACAAGCTTTGCTTAGTTTGGGGTCAGATGGTGTTGTGTGTGAATTGTCCAATAATATTTGTATGTAAAATGTGTAATAACCACGTTAGTTTTCATACTAAAATTGTCCAATAATATTTATTTATTTATTTTCCACTTTTGATTACTCATACAGCCAAATAATAAAATATGCAGCACGAGTAGGTATTCCCTGTTGTATGTAATCTGGGTTATTATTATGGTCATGTAGAGATGATGTTGATATTAAGAGTAATTATGTACGGTGGGTAGGCGTGTTGCTTACCATCAGGCGCACAACATGCTAGACGTGTCACTAAACACAAAAAAAAACATACGCTCAGTAAAGACAAAGGTACTATTATTGTTTAATATAGTATGAACATCCCAAAGTTTGTTATTTAATTTGTTCTTAAAATCATGTAGTTATTTCGAGTGTTAATATGTTATATTGTTATTTCCAGAGGCTATTTCGCTTTCCTAGAGGCGGGTAGAAGACACCGCGTTCACAGAATCGACGGTGGCTCGAAAATGCCGCGAGTTTCCATCCACGCCCCTAACGACAGCCTAATCAGGTAATATCTGAAGTGATGATCGAAAACAAACCCTAAATGTAATGTTACTGTGCTCAATTTGCATTATGACAAGTGCTGCTTGTAAAACGAATATCCCAACTAACGATAAAATGAAGCATATTGTTATTAACTTTGAAAAGGCATGAATATGTCAAGCCTAAGATAGTCCTAAACAGTTATGGCTGTGATTTTACAGTACCTACTTCAAGTGTACTAGAGTACAATAAGTGAAATCAAGGTTTACGTATATGGTGTGACGTGTTTTAAATGTCAATTTGTTGAAAGTTTATTTGCGGTATGTTACTTGATATTCTTCAGAAAAAAATTACAAGTAACAAAAGTCTTTTGCGATTCAGATACATACTTAGCTTTAGTGATGACAAAATTGACACTGGAATGTTATTCCTTGTTTTTCTCGAAGCATGTGCGATGGTCTAATAGGTACCAAGCACAGGTTTAATATATGAATTGTGTAGTCAGTCAAAATAAGGTTCAAAATCCGCAGTTTAAGACTCGTCGCACTATATATGACAAGCCTCACAGCTCCCCCGAGCCATACCGAAGCTTTGCGAGTTGTGTGACGTAATCAATAATTGTCTTGTTGCTCAGCCAACTGGTGACAGTATCATCAATCAATCTCGCAATCAACCGCATTGCGTAAGTCACCGATTATACGGCATGCTTACCTTTTATGTTCTATGTGCACCTAACGCATGGACGTCGATAGCAATCTTAGACTCTTATCACCCCTGTGGCGTCTGAGCAGCACCAATCTGTCCATGCAAACCGATGACCTTCCAACTCATTGAATTAAACAATTAGCACAAAGAGAGTTTGATCATTAACGCATAGATTATACTCATATCAATCTATAACCAAAGGGGGTTATAGAGATATTCAGTAATAAGTTTGTGTAAAGTCACCCAAATTTGTAATAATCTGCGTAGTAACATTATAATCTTTTAAATGTATAACAAATACACGTAAAAAGATAATGGTATTGCTGTTGAGTGGAATAAACATATGAGATGGGAAGTCATCGTTGTAAACAACCGATTCCGTTCGCCTTAGTGTACTGGCATGCTTTAGATTTCCTTTTCATGACGGTCTTTTACTGGGGGGGGCGTAGAACGCCGCACAGGGCGGGACGGCCGGCACAAACGCCGACGCGCGACAGTAGACCGCGCCTCGAGTCGAGTCCGCGCGTCGCCTCGAAAGGGCCTAAGAGTTACAGGATCGCAGAGACCCGCACGCGACGCGTCGACCGCGACGAACGGTTCGACGACACTGACGTCATGCAGCGGGCCAGCCAGATTGTTATGTACGTGCGATATACGTGACGTGTTCTGTCTCTCTCGCACTCTCTTCGGTTGCGCTCATCAAACAAATATCTGTCGAAATAATGTTTTTTTTTTTTATAAATAAAGTAAAAGTGAAGCAACAATTTATTGTCTCTAACACGTAAATTTATAATAGGCCGTACGACGATCACGAAAAACTTGTATTGATATACGTACTTATAACTCAAAAGTACCTACAACTTCTTACAAGGGAAATGTTACAAAAATACTTGCTGAGTTTAAAAGTTCTGCTACGACTCGTAGAGATTTTGTAAGTTTTATTATTATTGTGTAATTTGTTAATTTACCGATGATTTTGTTTGATGAATTCGCGTACTTCGGTTGGGGTCTCTATCGGTGTTGGCTGGGATCAAGTGTTAATTTTCTACGCCTATTGTGTTTATTGTTTTGTTCTACCTTACCTTTAGTACTACTATTAATATTTGTACATATTATATATGGCACATACCTAAGCTTTCTCAGCTTCTTATTACCACAGAAACAGTAGTTTAGTAGTTTGTTGCTAAATTACTACGGTTCGGGCTTCAGAATTTATACAGATTTATGAATATACTGCTTACGAATAAATGCATAGATAACTAATTAATTACCAGTTTTTATTTACAGTTGATTAATTTTGTGTTTTGATACGAATTTTGTAAGCTTATTTCAATTCAATTTATCTTTAATAATAAAAAAAAGTAATTTTATAAATCACGCATGAATGTAAAAATAATGCACTTATTGCGAAAGGCATATTTATATAGGTGTCGGTATATCTGACTGTTCTTTTTGAGGAATCATTTCTACACTTCATTACGTTAAAATGTAGTCTTATTCTGATGCCCAAACGTGCAGCAGCATCGTGTAAATTTTTTCTTAATTAATTTGTCAAATGATTTCTCGAGGAACAGTCTCAAACCAACGTAAATTCAAATCACGAAGACATGTAATAATCGCAGGAAGAACAAATCATTTCGGCCTCGTGAGCGTGCGAAGAAAGGGTTGAAAAATTTACAAAGTGTGAAGACTCTCGCGGGAAGAACTGCAGCGCCCACCGGGAAGCGGAAACAGCCGCAAACTGTCGCCGCACAGTTCCAACACTCTTTAGCCGCTCTCATGGAGACACTCAACCAGGCGAATCCGTTTTTCATCAGGTAATCTTCATTTAATTTGTTAAAAATATTTTTTATTCTTTTATAAAATTTTATATTAAGTTCATGCCAAAAAAAATGTACTTTTAAATTTATACTAATATTGTAAAGCTGAAGAGTTTGTTTGTTTGTTTGAACGCTAGGATCTCGGGAAGTACGGGTCCGAATTGAAAGATTATTTTTCTATTGGATAGTCCATTTATCGAGGAAGGCTATATATAGGCTATAAAACATAACGCTATTGTTAATAGAAGCGGAGCATGAATCAAGAATGTAACAAAATCGGGAAAAATATTCCTTTTTAAAAGGTTGGAAAGTTAGAATTTGCCGATATTAAAATATCAATCCATCTCTATTTTTAAAGTCCAAACATCGCTGTTAACTAATTTATTTTTAGACCCACTACACAATGTAGGATATATAATATTTATTCATTTAAAAAATAACATTTTTACTCATCCTATTCTATTTATTCTTGCTGACAGTCCTTTGATAGCTGGGAATAGTGGTTTTGTAATAGTTGCAACTCTTTGTAGAGTCTGCCTGGGGAAGTACCACACCTTTGTCAGTTATTCAACCACCAAGCAACCAAGTACTGTTTGGCTGAAATGAAGGGCAATATTTCCAAATAAATTACAGGTCATAAATATAAATCATCTGATTTCTGGGTGATCAACACTGTGCAGTGCTAAGTAATAATTTGGACTCTTTGTGT
Source organism: Ectropis grisescens (assembly GCA_017562165.1). Taxonomy (NCBI): domain Eukaryota; kingdom Metazoa; phylum Arthropoda; class Insecta; order Lepidoptera; family Geometridae; genus Ectropis; species Ectropis grisescens. The sequence continues at coordinate 15,969,008 of CM029787.1, read as the reverse complement.
TTCAATATCTGAGTATCGCTGTGCTGTTATGGGCTGGCATGTTGCTTACCATCACACTAAAAAAATATATGAAAATAACGCCGTTTGATTTATTAGTTTTAATATTGTGTAATTTGGTGCTGTGGATAATAAAAAGTATCTATCCATCTCCACCAATATTTATTTATCTATTTCATGTGACAGATGTATAAAGTCAAACAGCGAGAAAGTGCCGCACGTATTCGACGAAGAGACAGTCCAGAGGCAACTCCGATACACCGGCATGCTGGAAACGGTCCGCATCAGACAAGCGGGCTACAACGTGCGGCTGACGTACGAGGAGTTCATACAGCTCTACAGGATACTGCTGCCGAAAGGACTGCTGAGCTCGCAAGCTGACGTCAGGCATTTCCTGGCGACGCTAAACCTGGACAGGGATAACTATCAACTAGGTGAGTTTTTAACAGAGTCCAAAAAAGGAGAAATTCTCTCTTTTTTACTTTATATATTGGGCGCATTAGGGGAAAATTCAGAGTATATATTTACGAGCCGCGCACACACCGTCACGATACACCGCGATCCTGAAGTTAACTAGTCAATGTTTTAGTAAACTTTGTAACTAACTTTGTAACTTTAGATTAATACTTCTCGTGTTGGAGATATTATCTATTCTAGCCACTAGGCCAATCCCACGATCTTGCATGACTCCACATAATTTCGGCAAAATATAAGTATGAGTAGATTATTAATATTATTATGTGTTGCTTAGTCTTGCTTTACCAAAGCTGGTGACTTGTGATTGTTGATTGATGTGAAAACTTGTGATTTATTTTTCCTTAGCGTAAGGACTAAATTAGTACGTTTTTATAGTTTCAGTCATCAAAAACGGTTTCTTCTACATCTCACTCTCATAGGAGGGACTTTTTGAGGTTTAAAAAATGCCCTCCCTTCAGGTGCTACAAAAATCTTCATGCGAGAGAGCGAGCAGACGAAGCTGGAGTACCGACTACATCAGCAGATCATGGCGTCCATCATCACCATCCAGCGCTGGTTCCGCGCCGTACTGGAGCGGAGGCGGTTCCTCGCTCTACGGCGGGCTTCCGTCATCATACAATACTGCTATAGGTACACACTTTTGCAGCATTTTTACGGAGACATTCGTAGATTTAGTTGAAACACATGCCTTTAATAAACCTTTGTTATGTTGAAAATGTTAAGAATTCATTTATACTAAATTTTATTTAAACAACTTTTATTTATTAAACATCTGTAACGGCGAGATGAGACCGACTGTTGGCGTGGCGACGCGTCGCAATGTTTTACTATAAAATATGTAATAGTATGACTTTACACCTTATTTTCCGAAGCCTACTATTTTGTTATGAACAACTATTGTATGGTTTATGTACGTTATTTTTAAAGTTTATGTACAAAATAATTTCGATATATGTATCACGTGACGGCCAGTGGCGGATTGCCATACAGCAAGAGTAGCAAATGCCTGTCTGCCCAAATCTGTCTGACTGTAAATATGTAGCGAAAATATCTTGCATAACTTGACCCTACCCTTCCTAAGCCAATGCAAACCAAGGGCCCCTTGACAGAAATTGCTACAGGGCCCGCGCTGGGTTAATCCGGCACTGGTGACGGCTCTTCATTTTTTACTTTCTACTGATGGCTTTGTTCAGAAAAGGAGTATTTTAGTAAATTTTTGGGATTTAAATGTATGTAGAGGTAGTTTAAAGAACATTTTCGTCCAGACAACACCTAACCCTCCGCCACGAAGCGGCCGTGAAGTTGCAAGGCTGGTACCGCGGCGTGTCCGGGCGCCGGTGGTACAGCAAGCTATGCAGCGGCATCGTCGGCTTCCAGGCGGCCGCGCGCGGCTTCCTGCTCCGGAAGAAGAGACTCCCCGAGCTCAGGAAACGGACGCCGGCGCTGGCGCCACCACCGAGGGATAAGTGCGAGGTATTCACTTTGCATATTTATAATTTACTAGCGAACTTCCTACCACCATACATTTTTATCGTCAACATTTTCTAAACAACCCTTGTTCCCACAATAACAAATACATAAAGCAAAAAAATCATTCAATTTGGTGCAGTCATTCCAAAGTTATGAGTAGATTTTTCAACAAATAAAATGGCTGTAATTTCACCGCTATTAGGCATATAATGACACGTAATGAAACTGTGACTTTTTCATTGCTATTATTTACTAGTGAGTTATAGATTTTTGATTTTATTGGTTGAACAACTCAGCAGTTGATGTTCTTAAAAAAGCTTCGATACATAAAAGATCGTGTTCAATAGAACAATTTTTCATTATAACACGTGTGTCACACGACGTTTTGTGTATTTATGATTACCACCGTCCGCGGCTCTCTTTAAGACCTTCACCTGATGGCTCGGGTCTCAATGGCACCTCAGCGGTAATCACCAACGTTACACACTTGTACCATACTTGCACTATTACCTCCACGATCTCGTGAGTCTATGTCTTTTATATATATATTTTAAACAGTAAAAGGTTTGCACATGATCGCCGTATCGTCTGATGTTAAGCGACGATGTGGTGGATGATGTGCTAACCGAGCAGAAACCGAATTTACATCACTCTTAATATGCATCATATCAACAGACACAATTTCATTACCTACTCGAACATGACACATGCATGTGATTGATTTATTTATGTTAGTTAAAAAGACATAATACAAGCTCAGAATAAAGAGCATATTTTTTTTTATTGTTGACTAAAACTTCTAACTTTTTTGGCTATGCATAATGCCTGAGTCTATACTGTTTAGAAAAATACCACAGTATGTCGAACTAACCGTATTTGACGGGGAAATAGGAATAGTTGCTTCTATTTAATTCTTAAACATTGGCAACTGTCTATTAGCAGTTAAATTAGTTATGGACCGGAATCATTATTATCCTATAAATGTCGAAACTACCTCGAATCTTAAACTTTCAACAAATAACCATCATGTTCATCATGAACGGGTTGTATGATGTTTACCTATGGGCATAATGAATGAAACTGCATCGCTTTATCGGGAACTCAATTCGATAAATAACCACTGGAAACACCTAGTAAATAAAAATATATAAAGAGTACTAGTGCTATTATATTATTAACAAGTGGACTTGTTAATAATATATGCGAAATTTCATTGGTTCACAGTTTTTAGAAAACAATTTTATGTAGTACCTAGTTAGGTAACTCTTTTTTGACACTTAATTTTAAATAAACAAAAAGCTTAAATATAACAAAATAAAGTAGACATGAAGTATATTGTACCAATACAGCTTAATTTTTGGGCAGTATATGAACTATTTGGACATTATGCGTAACCTCAGAAAACAAGTCATCCCGTAACTAACTATCCTAAACATGTATATGTACAAGAGCACGGATGTGTGTTTGTGTTGACAGCATGACGGCATGAGCGAGGAGGTTGACGAGGTCTGTCTGCGGCGCGACCAGCTGCCCGATAAATACAAGATCGATAAACAGCTGTAAGTATCCATAAGTAGCCCACTAAATATTCACAGGGCCTTCTCTCCCAACAAAGACAATTACCCATTTGACTGATCGTACGACTCCCCCCTCCATAGCGTTTTATTAGCATAATTGTACATATAACCTACCATTGAACCCGTTGATGTCATTCTTTGCATCCTGCTCTGTTCTTAGAAGTTTGCATAACTCTATCTCGTTTTGTCCAATCATTAGAAAGTAGTTCCACGTGATATGGATATTCGGCTTATCACAGCGCGATTTTTTACCTCGTCCTGCGCCCCAGCTGGTGACTTATGACTTTAAGCAGATTCGTCCACTATCAACAGGGTGCTTAATCTATGTCTCCCAAGGAGAGAGTCAAGACCATGAACCACCACGCGGGCCCAGTGCGGGTGTGGATGACACATGTCCTCGAAATATTCTAGGTACATGTCACGACGTTTTCCTTTTAAGCGAGGCGCGTTACGCACATGACTTCGAGTAGAAAGGGTGCGGGTAGGATTTGAACCCGGGGGCTCCGGATCATCTCTACGTAAGTTGTATCCAGTCTCACCAATTACGAGAAACGATCATTTTAATGATTAGCAGCGCCCGCGGTTTTGCCCGTATAGTTCCCGTTTCGTTATTTTTCGGGATAAAAAGTAGCCTTACAAACTATAATCTGTGTTGCAAATCTGAAGCCGATGCGTTCGTACGTTGCGACGTGATTGCGCAACAAACATCCACAATATTAATAGGAATTATTAAAAAGTTACGGCGGATATGATATAGTATTGACGTGTTTTCAATTGTACAGTATAAATATACACAACTTTGTGTCATCTCTCATCCTATAGATTCTGACCTAACCATCATATTTTATTTACCTCTGACTGATAATTTAAGAGCTTATATTTTTCCTTGAAATTAGTCATACTATCCAAACAAAGACAAAAACACTATATACTACAATCCTACATTTTTAAGACATAATATGATTGATTTTCTGCCTTCTTCATTTTCAGATCATTTGATGTTCGTTTTATTTGCTTGTTATAGAAAGAAAGAAAGAACGAAAATTTTTATTAACACACAGACTAACAAAACACATACGTAAGTAGTTTTCAAGTCCAACATTACAATGCTTATACGGTCCGTATGTGTGGGTACAAGTATGATCAGTGGGCCGCAAACTAAGCACATAGCTTGTATCTTGAGACCCGAGTGCATAAAAACAAATATTTTTCTGTGTACGATTGGAAAAATTATTAAACTACTAAATACCATTAACTTATTACATACAACATAATTATAAAACCGTAACACTAACATAAATAGTTATATTACTAGGCACTTGTAATAAAATAATTTAAAAATCTAACAAAAAAGCTAAGAATTATCGTTTTTGTCTGAAGGACCAAAACGTAAAAAAAAGTTATTACCGCTTCACTCAGTACCGTGTCCACTTGTCGCTGTAAATACCGTGGAACAAACCTTCAGTTTCATGGTAAGACAATTTTAGGAGCAAGTCCCTAACGTTAGTTTTAAATGAGTACAGAGGAAGGTCGTGTTGGTCTTTCTTTAGTTTTCTACAGATACTACTGTAAACACATGGGAAAGAGTACAGTGGGCAACGTTTTGCAATAAGAGAGCCAACCCGAGGCACTGGGATCCTACAAGAGAGAGCACGCTTGTCCTTTATTACGCTGTAGTCCGGACGAGACCTCAAACTTCTGTGAGTATTCAAGGCAGCATAATACAGAAAGAGTTGTCGAACACGGAGCACTTTAAACTCTTTATAAAGTAAGTCCGTTGAAAATCGGAAGGGTTTACGGAGTATGACTTTAATAAGAGCTCTCTGTGCTCTCTCTGCCGTCATAAATATGGTCTGCCCGGCGCTGCCCCAAACAACAATACAGTACTGTATTATTGATTGACACAGCGCAAAATAAACTTGTCTCAAGAGTGGTACTGAGGCACAATCTCGGAGATTTTTCATAACATGTATGAGTTTCCGCGTCCGTCCTGCTACGTGTAGTACATGTTGTTTAAATGATATGTTTTCGTCAACAATTACCCCCCAGATACTTTATGTGATCAACACGATCAATGGACTTACACGAGCAAGAGATACGCGGGGATGTGAAAACAGAGCTGCAATAGTGGATTTTTAGGTCTAAACTAGTAGGAGGAAGAGACACACAGGTTTTTGAAAAGGCAATAAAATTTGTTTTCTTTGTGTTTAATGTGAGAAGGTTTCTGTCTAGACTTTTCGCAACGATCGATAATCCATCTCTGGCAGAGTCATATACTTGTTTCCAAGTTTTTCCGTTAAATATGATGGCTGTATCATCTGCATACGCAATGATATCGGCATTCTCTAGTTTAATGTTAAGGATATCATTAATATACAAAATAAATAGAGTTGGAGCCAAAATACTACCTTGTGGCGCGCCATACTCGATGTGTAAGATATCGCTCGGTACGTTAGAGATATTAGATTTTACATATTGTTTGCGATTTGACAGATAACTCTCAAACCAATTGAGAGCTACACCTCTGACACCAATAGCGCTAAGCTTTTTCAGTAGCAAGCCAACTGAAAGTGAGTCGAAAGCCTTTGCCATATCGAGGAATACAGAGAGACATCTTTTGCCGTTGTCAACATAGGAGGACACTAGATTAGAAAAAAGAGAGACGGCGTCTGATGTTGATTTGCCACGTCGAAAACCAAACTGCCTGTCGGACAGAAGTTTGTGTTTTCTAAATAACTAATTAGTCTAGAGTTCACCAGTTTCTCTAGTATCTTAGAGACTATACTGAGAAGCGCGATCGGCCTGTAGTTATCAGGAACACTTTTTGAACCACTTTTATGAATGGGAGACACGGCTGCCACTTTCCAGCAGTTTGGGAAAGTACCAGTCTCTAAACTCATGTTGAAAATAAATGTTAAAGGAATAATAAGAGAGTCAAGGGATTTTTTAATAAGTTGAGATGGTATTGCGTCGGGACCTGGTGCACTGTCGTTTTTAAGGCTCGCAACTGCTTTAGCAATTTCCTGGGGTCGGTTGGAATAAAAACAACGAGTGCGGACTTAAAGAACTGAGTTTATGAGACTTAATCAGTGATTCCTCTGATTCGTTGAGTTTACTAAGGATGGCATTAGCAAGATTCCGGCCAACGGAGACAAAATATTGATTACAGTGATTAAGGGGGTTATCAGTTGCGTCAGATTTAAGTAAGTCAGTCGAGATTTTATTATGTTTGGATATATAGCAAATGTTCTTAATAGTCTTCCAGAGGCGTTTAGGATCTCCTTTATTTTGTTCTAGAAGCGAGCTGTTGTGTCGAGCTTTGACGTCACGCAGAAGCTTACTACAAAAGTTCCTATACCTGACATAAATGTTTTTGCGAAGTGCGTCGTTCGGGTGATTTTTGGATTCACTATGGAGCTTGTCTCTATGACGCATGCACCTTATTAGACCCGGTGTTACCCACGGCTTCAGAGGTGTAACATGCCTACCCAGTTTCTTATTTTGTGTGTATTTAGTTATAATTTTTTCTATAATATGGTTAAAAGCTTCGACTGCAGAGTCAACATCTTGACTGGAAATAACAGATGACCAATCCGTATCTCTTAGTTCCACGACTGCGTCATCCAGATTAAGTTTTGTTTGGTGTCTGAGATGAACACTATGTTTCTGTGCGCGTCTAGCTATACCAGCTACTGTAATCGAGTGATCCGTGACTGAAGACAAACAAATTGTACCAAAAGCCTTATAGTGAGTTTTGATAAAAATGTGGTCCAAGCAGGATCGAATTCGTGTGGGACATGTTATTGCTAGGAGTAGCCCCTGCGATGCCATCAGACATGGATACGAGGATACCTGTTTGTCTGCGGGGTCGCAAATATTTATATTGAAATCACCCGCGGTAACCAATAAAGGAAAACTTTGTAGATTATCTAACGCTAAATTCAGGAGTCTAGGAAAGGACTGATGTTGTTAATAGATGGGGAGCGGTAGACACCCAGTATTGCAGCCTGTTCGTCGACTTGAATCACGAGGGAATCCGCGTCTACAATATTAGGTTCAAATGATGTTATCCGATACTTAGACTTTGCGTATATAACTATTCCACCGTTTTTATTGAGTTGCCTTTCAGTTCGGTAATGATTGTAGCCTGGTAAAGGTTGAATAATGATACCTTCTGTGAGCCAACACTCGGTTAGAACAATTATATCAAAATCAGTATTAAAACGGCATAGAGATACGGCAAAGTCATCAAAATTACAGTTATAACTCCTAATATTCAATGCAATAATCTTAAAATTGTAACTAGGGGCCTGAGCCAAAGATGATTTACAAGATTCTATCGATTCGTGTGTATGACATGCAATAGAGATTACGTCGTCTATGTCATCTATATTATTAAATAAACCCATCTCTAACGTTAATAAATTGGGTTATTGTTTTGTTCAATATTGTAATCCTTTCAGTCTTGTGTATAGAGACTCTTGGCAAAAAATCACGCGACATGTGCGGTCGAAACAATGTGTTCACAAAAGTATGTTGAAAAATCCAGCGGTGTGAAATGGTAAGTCCGTTAAACGTAAGCGATAATATTCGTAATATATGGCATAAAAATAATATATGAACTATGTTCGGCTTTTAGACCGTAAATATTAAGTTTTTAAGGAAAAAATTGGTAAAAAACGAAAAAAATATAGGAGCTAAGTTTTCAATGAAGGTTTTTAAGTTATCCAGATAAGCTCGGACTGGTATCTCGGGAACCCAGTGAACATTCGAGATCTTCCTGTGTTCTGATGTGAATAGCTTGAGTACCTTCCCTCCACCTGACGAGAATAGATCCATTTCTAATCCAGCAGTATTTATAGCCATTTTCGCTTGCCTTCTTCTTGACAGCTCGAAATAAATGTCGGTTTTCCTGAGTGAGGCGTTCGTTGAAGTAAATTTTAGTACTAGCCCCTTCAATCCCAAAATCGTCGCTCGTCAAATTTCGTCGACTTTTACCAGCCTTCAAAAATTCATCCCTTGTTTGCCGTCTAACGAAACGAATCACTAAGGGCCGTGGTAGTCGAGGCGTCGCGTTTTGCTGTTTTTGAATGACGAGGCCCCGCACGCATTGCAAAAACCAGGTTGGTGTCATCAATGTTGACCCCAATTTTCCTCGCTGTCAGTTGAGCTACGTGAATAGGGTTTTCACCCTTAGCTTCCGGGACTCCCGATATTTCAACTTCATTTAACAAGTCCAGCTGCGCCTTAAAGTTCAAGCGACTTTGGAGATCTGAGACGGTTGCTCTCAGAGAAACCACTTCGAGTTCACGCTGGCTATCGCGTTCCTCAAGGCGCTTGCATTTGGTGGAATATTCGTCTAATCTAGCGGTAACGTGTTCGGATAGAAACAAAAATTGTTTTTAAATCTCCTATCTCATTACGCAAAGTCTCATCTCCACGACCAACGTCTCTAAATGATCCGGTTCGGGGGTCAAGGCGGGCGAACAGGCCGGCGTGTTTACTTTGCTACTACAGGCGCTTGTGGTCGCACTCCTTATTGGGACACGCAGCTCGGTGGACGCTGCAGCAGTCGAACGGATTGGCGTGCTGTCGGATTTCGGTAGCTTACTTGCACACACTGGGCAAAGCCAGGTAGATTTAGTTTCTTCGGAGAGATTTCGCAGGTCCACTATATTAACGCAGACGGCATGAAATATAGTGTTACATTATTTATTATTTCATCTGTTGTGGAGCTCGAACTGTTTTCGTGCATGCCGCACAGCATACCGGTTTCACGCTAGACATTATAAAATGTGCGGTAGTTATATCTAAATGTACGCACAAGCGCGGCGAAGCAAGGGGCGACGGTCGCAGCACGCCGTAGATTGATGTAGGCCTGAGCTATAGCACTGCGCCCGATCCGCTCAGGTAGATGCGCGAGCAGGACCAATTATTATCGAAACAGAGCCCGTCTCGTTCACCCGGAATGTGGTGAGGCTTACCTCAGCACCGGCTGGGACTGTGTGGCGGTGATTGTTGCCGCAAAGCTGTACACAACTGTAGCACTTAACGCGATAGTAAATTAGGGCCGCAATCTCGCACAGTGTTGGGCAAAAATTTTAAACGACGTGTAACGCGGCCACTCTGTATGAAGATCAGAAACGCACGCAACTTATGTTGTTTAGTTATTCGTTTTGGCTTGTTAATTCTCAATTGTTACACACAATCCTCACACAACTATATATGATACAAAACCACGGATATCGGGGGATATGCCTTGAGGGCGTGACAGTGTCTTCTCGATACGGTTAATATGACCGTATAAATTTGACATTCGTTCAGTCGCTCTGAAGCGCCTAGAGAGTACGTTGGCGCGTTAGTGATGGGGTAAATTGCCGACGTGAAATTTCTTCGAAAATTTATTCGATAATTCACATGGACAATGTTCGTTTTTTTCATTTTTAATTAACTACCTATTTTTCCAGATTTTTTTATTTGTTTTATGATTATTATTAATAATATATACAAAGAAATAAAATTGGAGCGTTTGTATGCAATATCAAATTAACAACTGTTTACTAAGTTGTGACAAATGAAAGTATGTACAGTAACCTATACCTAAAAACTATTATAAAACTTTTTGTCTATCTTGTTTGTTCCACTAATCTACCAAACAGCTGGACCAATTATGACGGGACTTTCACTACCAGACAGCTGATCGTCTAAGGCAACTTTTTACGTTTTTTTAACGTGTACTTTTCTCTTGCTTGATGAAAATAAAATGTTAATATTATTACTAGCCTACATTGTCCCACTGCAGGGCAAATACCTCTCTTCCTTCCTCGAAGATAGTCCAATTCACGGCATTAGGATTTACGGCGTTCGACAGTCTGAGATATAGATAGATAGATAGATTAACTCTTTATTGCACTTAATATAAAAACAAACAAAAGTTACTTATAACAAACAAAATAAAGTAGCAATTGGCGACCTTATCACTAAAAGCGATCTCTTCCAGGCAACCATAGGATGGAAAGAGATATTTGAGAATAAGGAGGAGGGGAAGTACAAAAAGGAGTGATTAATACTTCTACAATTAGACAATAAAAAAATAGATTTTAAAAACTAAAATACCAAATAATATATTGATATACTTACACAGTAATTATACATCCTAATACATAAATACGAATTAAATAATATACTAATACATACAAATATAAAGAGATATAATGTTTTACCTCCCTGTAATTCCTCTGGAAACATAGTCCTTCAAACCGGAATAAAGTGATGTTTATTAAATAAACTGTTTCATTAAAAGTCCCTTAAAATTAGTCCAGCAGTTTCAGAGATTACCCAGTACAAGCAGGAAAGCAAAAAAATTATAATGTTTTTTTGTCATTGGTATCGTAAATCCTAGTACCTAATATTACAAATGCCAATGTTTGGACGTTTCGGTATTTGGATGTTTGTTGCTCAATCTCGTTTAAGTGTTTTGGAAGAACACATAGGCTTAGCCTACTTTTATCTCGATAAAAGAATGGGAACGAGAACTACGCGGGTAAACCCGCGGAGCACTGCTAGTACTTTCGTACACTTTAAACGTAAAACTGTTAATTTGAAAAATGCAAATAGATTCCTACTCCAACTTTATACATTTCTTTATAGTATAATACATGTCGTACAGGGTATCAATTTTTATATATTATTGTATTTACGTATTTTTATATTAGTAAAACTCAATAAATGAAATATAATAATAAAATGTCGAATAAATTTTGCAATCACTCATTTCAATCCCTAGTGACATATTATGTGGGCGTTGAGTGACTCCTTCTACATAGACAAAATTATTTGTTAATACGGAAATGTTCCGCCCATTTTATGTATGTTGTGGAAGGAGACCGGAGACGGAGACCGAATATCCGTGTACAAAACCAATTTAACCAAATTGATCAAAACGCAAGCTTAAAAAAAACTTATGATATTCCAGGGAAATGATTCTACAGTTAGATGCAGAGAAGTCGAGACAACTGAGGCCCACGCAATCGCTGCCCATCTCAACGGGGTTAGTAACATGTTGATCATCATATCAACTTAGATTTAATATTTCAGCCTAGTAGCAATGGAACAAAAGTATTATTTAAAAAGTATTTTTTTTTTATGGTAGAGAGTGACGAGATGAGCAATAGTCATAGTCATAGTAGCAATATGTGCCTGTTGGTAAGCAACGTGCCTGCCCATAACAGCAGAATGAAATTCATCATTTGAAACATGAAGAGTTCAAATCATTACCTACCACTGCACTGCTCTCGTCACCCAGAGATTCAAGATGTTTTATCTCTATGCACTGTAATTTCACTGGAAACATTGCCCTTCATCCAACCAATCAGACAACTTTTACAATTCTACGGTCACATATCCGTCTTGCGTCACATTTCTGGTGTTCGCACCACTCCGATTTGCACATCTGAAGTGGAATCGGGGTCAGTACATGTTTTTCCATATCACTCGAAATACATTTCTTAGTTTGGTCCGAAACTTTATATGTTACGTTACTTACAGGGTAGCGAAAAAGAACCTACTCGATTATACTCCACAAACATACGCCGTCAAAAAGGGTAGCCGATTGAAAGAACACGTCAGTGAAACTGCACTGAAACCTACGAGTCCAAGGTAATCTGTTGTTAGAGTATGCTAGTATCGTAACTGCTGAATTCCTTCTATTACTAATTGTAATTTTGAACCTTAACAGAATTCCCAGATTCACAAAACTATTACTTAATCACATTTTTTTTTTAAATTTTAATACATAAAAATTATCACTTGTACGTTTACCCTTTGTAAACAACTTCTATCATTTAACGAGTTCGCAAACAAAGTAAAATTGAATATGACTTAATATTTTATGATAAAAAGGATAGTAGGGCCTTACGCTTTTTGCGCCTGGCCAAAGTTCGATAGGCTATAAAGGTCATCAGACGCCAACAGCCCGATTGCAACTAGGTCCCTTTAAAAATAAGAGCTAAACTTAAGCCTTAGCAGTCATTTCGATTGAATTCACGGGCTGCCAGAAACTAACAGAGCAAAGAAAACTAACCCTCGCACTGTTCCGGGTGGATGATGATGATATCACGTAGTGATTGGGCTCATGTTTAAAGTGCTGCTAAAGTTAATACAGTGAAGATAGTCTAAATGTATTTAATAAAGTTAACAGATAACTCACATGTGATATGGTCGGTATAATCCGACTCAAGTTTCATATCACACGTGAGTTACCCGTTAACTTAATTAAAAATGTGTAACAACCACGTTAATATTCATACTAAAAAAATCTAAATGTGTTATAATATTTTAGTCAAGATGGCCGCAAGTCCCCGGAGACTGTACAATGGAACTCTAGTTCAAGCAAGTACCCACAACAAGCAGTCTCTATGGGTAACAAGATCACGGCAGAGGATCTCGCAAACGAAATACTCTGGTTGCAACTCGACCAAAACATCATCGCCGAGGAGAAAGTAAGTCCTCGGTCAACAATGAGGAATGAGGAAAAGAGAAAAGGATTTAGCGATTTCGATGATAGTTTGACAGTGAGTTTTTTTTACTATGCATTGTTGGCTTTCACGCTTTGATCTGCAAACGTGTAGCCTCCCAATGTGACGGGTGAGCGGACCTCTTGGCGTTGATTATTTTAGATGTAGCATGAGCAACGTTTTACCAGTAAGACAATGGCTTTAAGTATACTGCATTTTTGTTTTTATTTCTAATTTTATGTGACAGCGACTGATATCACCTTTTTTTTTGTCGTATTAAATTAGTATATTTATGGTTAGAGTACAACTTTGATATCCATAAATTTGAGCTTATCAAGGAATGTTCATTGTTGCTAATGTGATTTAATAATCATTCGAATGTATATCTCGATAAATATCTAATTTTATGGAAGCATAAACCACAACTTCCTCTGATAGAAAGCATCTTAGCAGCCTATATTTATTATTTTGAGCATGTTAATCTCGATCTAAAGTACGACTATGTCTTATAAAGTTATGTTTAGTATTATTTGTTGAGTTATCATAATAATAGAGAACAAAAGCTTTCATTGTTAATAATGTTACATGTTAATTATTAAATTTAAGCATGTGGTTATTTAAACTGCTTAATGATAATTTAAAACAAAAAATAATCATCTTTTTGTATGTCTGCGTAGCACTTTACGAGACCGTTCTGTTTCAGAAACGGGAACGCGACAAAGAGTTGAACGAGCTCGTGGAACTGATCAGTAATAACGAGGAGTACCTGCGGAACGCGAGGCTGGAACATTGGAAACCTGCCGATGGCACGGAAACCAAGAGCACCTCAAAGTACGATCTGAAATTTCTGTCTTAAGTGCATTTTAGTATTTCTGTCACAGCTATTATTTTTTTCTACTACAATATACTCGCTAGTTAATTTGAAACTCGGAAAGCGTGAAAATGTAATGGTTTGAAACCTAGTAAAAGGTGTATTTGTTAAAAATACAATGCATCCCATATTTAATTAGGTAAACGGGTAACTCACGTGTGATATGGTTGGGACAATCCGACTCGAGTTTCGGCCGCTACGGCGGCCTTTTTTAAGGCAAGTGCGCACTCATGATGACTACCTGAAAAAGGCCGTCATCATGGCCTAAACTCGAGTCGGATTCTACCGACTATACACACGGGAATTACCCTATTATCTAATTAAATATGTGTAACAACCACGTTAATTTTAATACTAAAACAATGCATCAATTTCGGATGAATATGCGTTCTGCGTAAACCTTTATAAACTGATAATTTAGCGGCGCCAACAAACTTTGATCGTGAGGAGTTTAAATCACTGTGCACTTAATGACAGTTATGCTTGTATCACCTCGGACGATCAAATCTCCATACAAACGGCGCTTTATAAATAGTTGCAGTACAGGAAACACACCGCCGTTGCTCCCGTCCGCGTGCACCTATGTATGTGCGTAACATAGAGCTACAGCCAGAACGATCTTGGTTCGTTTAAACTAACAATGTTTAGACATTTGGATGTGTGTTGCTCAATCACGTCGTAATGTAAAAACGGTAACATTATTAGAACATTATCGATTATCGATAACATTGTAGAATCGGGTTGAAATTTGGAACACAGATTATAGTCTGGAATAACATATAGTTACTTTTATCATTACATTCTAATAGAAAAGTAGTAACATCATTATTATCTATTCAAAATGTAGGTATAGAGTATGACGTAAATTGGTTTGTGCAGACGCGGGTCACCGCAGACGTACCGGCGTTCAGCGTCGACGGCTGGACTGGTGTCGCTGCCGCCGGTGCGTCGTGACCCCAGACACACGCACGACCCCACAACGGACCGCGATCGCAGTACGTATCCATACCAATTTGTAGAACCTGATTTTTTGTTTATTTGTTTGAATGCACTAATTTCAGATACCTACGAACCTATTATGAAAAATCCTTTATGCCATTTTTTTCACGTGTCACATGATGTAATTAATTTCACTATGATGTAACACTACATACTGTTTCTATTTATAATAAGTATGTATTTAAAGCTATATATGCATTATGTCAGCTATTTGGCCGCCATAGTACAAGCTTTGCTTAGTTTGGGGTCAGATGGTGTTGTGTGTGAATTGTCCACCAATATTTATTTATTATACTGTGACCTGCCTATATTGTACTAAAAAACTGTTACCAAATTATTTTCGTCAAAACAAAACTATCCAAGTTAGCTTAAAAGGTCTAAAACAAACTCATACTTAATTAGATATCTAAGAAAAACATTATAGTTAGCTTGAAAGTTCGTCTTTCATATCAGTCGTCTCTCAATCTTATCTGAAATGGCATATACATGATGATCGAAACTTATGAGTTGTCTAATAATTATGGTAATGTTACACAAATGATTAGTAGTATATACACGATCAAGATGTATCCCTCACATAGCAGTCGTCTCTAACTTGTTTATATTAGAAAATTTTGCACATGTTTAGTTAGACAATAATGAGCCTACGGTGAATGGAACAGAGCTGACTTTTCATTACCACTTAGTCTTTGTACCCGCGCAGCTTATAAAGAAATAGCGACCTACCACAAACGACGGCAATAAAGATAATTCAAAACACACAACTTACCGTTTCGCCATGTTTACTTTAGGGTAATTACACTAACGAACTCTTGAGAATTGATCTTAATTAGTCTAACAACATCTATCTCAATTGAAGCTCCGTCAGCAAACAAGATATTATCAAATTTTTACCATTGTGTTGTAGGACTAGTTCATTTATTTTCGTAACTTTGTTCAAGAAACATGGATAGTCTGGATTTGGACTGTTTGAGGTCTGAGTGGAATGTTGGTGAAAAGTGTTTTGTGGTTTTTGTGGGATTTGCGGTGGTGTTATTCTACAATATGGGTTACATGGACGTCTGTGTTAAAGTGGCTTTCTATTGCTATGGTAAGCTTGAGTATTTTGTTTAAAATTCGTAAGATAGTAGAGGTTAACGGTTGTCTAAACCCAAATCATTTAAATAGCAACCACTGTTAATGTTACTTGTGAATTAAAGGTTAGGTTAGTCATTCATCACATTACCTCATGCGCGGTCCGAGGGGGGTCACAGAGGACATGACCACCCCCCCAAAATTGTAAAAGTTAAACTAAAAATCTAAAAAAAGTTAACGAATTATTGTATTGCTACTTGTGACCCCAAAATTTGAGACTGCGTACTGGTGACCCCCTCCAAAATTAGAGGCTGGGACCGCGCCTGCATTACCTGAGATAGGTCGACCATTTTACCAAACAGCCAGGATATCTAATTGCAAAATATGTTTACGTATCGGATGTTTATAATAATTAAAAAGTATTTGTAAGATATTCATACCCAGAGACCATTCCTGATGACTAATCAGGATCGATCCACAAAAACGCGCCCTTGTAACGTGACTTAGAAGAATGTAGATGATGTATAGCATGTATGTAAGAATCGCATCGAATTTTGGGATCAAGTTATTTGCAAACATACAAGAATACTGGCCGTCGTGACTCGCGCTGCTGGACCGAATAAAAGTGTGTCAGGTAATTTGGATGATAACTGGGTCAAAAATATGCCATTCTAATTAGTCCGTCAGGTAAATTATGAAAAACTATAGGACACGTATTTTTTGTTTTAAGGATGGCGATACGAAGTTCGCCGGGTCAGCTAGTGTTTGTTTAAACATCTACCAAAGTGAATGGGTGGCCTCTTTTTAGCCAATGTTAGTCTGGTATCGGCTGCAACTATATCCGCAAACGTCCTGATCTCGAATTTGTTGTTTCAGCTAATTAATTATTTTTTATATTATCCCTAGTGACGTCACTCGAAATTTCTAAGCACCGTATCTTTGTAATTTTTTGTTTGTGAAACAAAATAAAAAATACGTGTACAATACTTTTTTTATAATCTATCTGACGACTAATTTGTTTTTTTTTTATCATCATGTATCTCTCTCTCTCGTCCTGGCTAAATATCCCATGTGGTGGTGGGTTCAGCCTTCCTGGTGGTGGGTTCAACCTTCCTACTTTTACTGCTCCACGTCGCTCTATCTATGACATCGTCATCGGACAGCCACTTTAATCATTATGCCTATTGATAGTAAAGTACGTATTTCTTGTCAGCGATAGAATGTGGCCTGCGAGCGATCACGCCGCCCGTGAACCCTTGTATTAATGAACGATTATATTTTTAATAATAATCTTAACTGACGGATTTAGTTTTTTTTAGTCATTGTGCCTATTGATAGTAAAATTTGTCGTATTTCTTGTCAGCGATAGAATGCGCCCAGCGAGCCGTGGCACCGGCGGTGAGCCCGCCGGTGGAGGCGCCGCCCGCGCCGCCCGCGCGCGCGGCCCGCCGCTCGCCGCGGCGCTCGCCGCGCGCGCCGCCGCCCGACCTCGTCGTCGACACCACCGCTCGACATCACAACGACGACGAACGAAACAAACGGTCAGTAAATGCTCTAATATTATCAGAACGTTGTTACGGTCTCCAGTAATCCCGTCCTCACCCACTGCTTTTCCATTTTTAAGTTGCCCAATAGATTAATATTAATAGGTTAGGATGATAGTATTAGTGTATTATTTAGTAGTGGTAGGACACTTAGCAGAGTCCGCCTGGGGAAGTACCACACCTTTGCCGGTTATTCTATCGCCAAGCAGTTGTGCAAACATTACTGTGTTCCGGTTTGATAGGCAATATTTCCAGAGAAATTACAGGGCTTAGAGATATAACATCTTAGATCTTTGGGTGACGCAGTGCGGTGTTAGGTAATGATTTGGAATCTTCATGTTCCAATAGCTGCGTGTCACTGTGCTGTACTGTGGCACATGTCCTGCTCGTCTCGTCACTCTTTATTTTAAAAAATCAATTAAACAAAAATTGATTTCATTTGAAATTAAATTCAGAAACTTGACTAAATTACATAGGATCACTATATCGTATAAATATGTACATGAAAACAAATTCTAGTTTTTTTATCATATTTCCAAAACTGCTACACCGAATTCAATAAATGTATATGGGACCAACTGTGAACAATAAAAGAACCATCACAATCAATTCTCAATTGGCTTGGCTATCGCGTAAGTAACACGTACAAAAAAAAGTAAAAAAATTGGCAGTCATAGGAACTGCCGATAGAAGTGAAAACTTATAACTCAGAATTTGATAGCTTACTTTGGAAACTACGCGGCTGAAACCGGAAGGCGTGGCCATGAGCATGGCCATCTAGAAATGCTGACGCTTCTCTTGATGGCCAATTGAAAATGATGACACATTTCTAGATGGCCAATGGGAAATGCTGACGCATGTACCCGAAGATTTCTTATCATTCCCGAGCGTGACCCTAGAATTCAATTCACAGCCCACGAAAAAACCTGTCTGTGACGCGCCAAAAGAAGTTATCACTTCAAAAACATACAGCCGAATTGATAACCGCCTCTTTTTTTGAATGTCGGTTAAAATTAGGATTACTGAGTATTGAATGTTCAAATATTTGTGTGACTAATTCAAATATTTGTACTGTGTCTGGGTGTTTCTATATATAATAAGTATGTATTTAAAACTATATAAGTATTATATCAGCTATCTGGCCGCCATAGTAAAAGCTTTGCTTAGTTTGGGGTCAGTTGGGTTGTGTGTGAATTGTCCACCAATATTTATTTATTTATTAATGTGAGGTTTGTTTCCAGAGTAAAGCAGCTGCCCTTGGAGTATATACCAGGTGCGGGCGCGGGTGCGGGCGCGGGCGGCGCGGCGGGCGCGGCGTCGCTGCGCCGGCGCAACTCGGACCCTGCGCGCGGCGCGGCGCCCGACGCGCGCCCCGCCGACCCGCGCTCCGCCGGGTTCATCGGCCAAGCCGAGAACGGACTCTTCCGGATCGCGGGGCACAGGTTACTACACATACTATGTATTTATCATCGGTTTCACTCGCATTTTGTGTTTTGTTTATTTTTTACACTGTTAATTTTCTTCAAGTAAGAGTAGCCTATGTTATGCCTTATTAATGAACAGGGGTCGGCAACCTTTTTGGAGCCATGGGCCGCGTAGTGAAAAAGTAGATAAAACCGCACTTCTAACAGTTTGTGATTCCAAAGGAATTACAAACTTTAACTTTGCTCTATTAGTATAGATTCAAATTTCATTTATTTGTGTAGATGTCAAACAAACAGTATTATTTGTCGATGAAAATACCCATATTTTAAATATCGCTAGTGTTATTCTAAACAGACTTTATAAAACGTATAGGTATTCAATCCGTACGAAGTCGGGACTGGCGGCTGATAAAATCTAGTTCAATATTATGTCTGACATAGTTTTAAACCCCCTGTTATCCTCTAGGTTTCGTAAAGGCAAGGGGTTCGCGAAAGGCGACAAATGCGTGTATTGCCAAGAAGCGATCGACGCGTTCGTCACGCAGGGGCAGCGCTGCATCGACTGTAAACAACTGTACCACACCAAATGCATACAGAACAAGGGCGTGATCACGATGCCTTGTACTAGCCCTGCCAACGCCGCTATACGAGGACGAAAATATAGGAAACCCAGGAATCTAAACTCACACAACTTGCTCGAGCAGTCCAAAAGTTCGGTCACGTCCAATTTCAACCTCACGGGAACGTCTGAATTCATGGACCGGACGGATAAGATCATCTCGGATGCGACCGAACTGCAAGCCATGCAGAATTTCATCACGGAGAAGATTTACAAAATGGAATCGAATGAGAACAAGAAACAGTCAGAGGTGAGGACAAAACAATTCTTATTTTCAAACGATTACTATCTTCAAAAGTGCCTTCCATATTTTTTTGTTCAACTGTATTCCCGTTCCAACGGGATTGAGCAACAAACGTCCAAACTTTTACATTTATAATATCAGTAGAATAATAACGCTTCGTTTTACTAACTTACTTTCATATTTTACAGGTTGACAGGGTATTCAAAGATGCGTTACTGGAATTCAAAGACAACCTTGTAGCGACGTACAGTCTAGTGGAAACCAGAGGGTCAGCACTCAAGTACAAAGACCTGATAGGGAACTTTCTTCACGTCATGGAAACGGTCTGCGCGAGAGAAGGTTCCACGCTGTCTATTACGATGGGTGTGAATGCGTTTAGAGGGTTTATGGACGAATTTATGAGCCAACATGAAACGAATAAGGCTAGAACGAAACAGAAAAAAGATAAAAAGCGGAAAGTAAGTACAGAAATGTTTTAGCTTTTTGCTTCAACAACAATAAGTGGCCAATAGTATTTTTTTCTGTGGGCTTATTTGTGTATGCGATGTGATTTCTTGTTTTCTCTCTAATTTTTTTCCTTAGAATCGCAATTAGTTAGTAATTAGTTAAAATTTTTGATTTACTGAATTTTTCAAATTCAAAACCGAAACTTAGTAAACAATTTTTGTCATCATTTAACTGATGATATTAGAATGTTTGCACGAAGGTCGTTTTGGATTCTTTTTTTTTCAAATTTCATACAATATTAAGTATCTTTATATCAGTTTCTTATTTTTCCTTTCACTTCCTTCTTTCTTTGCTTTGTCTTTCTGTTCGTAGCTAGTCGTATAACGCGGGTGCGTATATTAAAGTTATTCCAGGTGGACGACCCGATTCAGTACAAGGGGCACACATTCATCCTCTCGATGATCAACATCCCCACGGAGTGCGAAATCTGCAAGACGTTCTTCATGTGGCCCATCGAGCGATCGCTCATCTGCCAAACTTGCAAGCTAGCCTCACATAAAAAGTGCTATACTAAGGTAAGACAATATTTTAAAAAGTAACAAAAAGGCTTGGATTATTTAGTCTGAAAACTGACGTGGTTGTTACACATATTTAATTAACTCATGTGTGTTATGTTCGTCCCAGTTCGACTTAAGTTTCAACCGCGTCCGACGGCCTTTTTCAAGAAGAATTGTTTTTCACGCGATTAACCCCTGTTGGGTTTCTGAACGTGAAACGTGTGAACTCTTGGCGCGAACGTTTGGCACTGAAATAAAATATAGATACCTACTGAAAAACTGAACGTCTTGACAAGTCGTAACAATTAAGGCCAGATATTTCTGTCAAAGTAGGCATTTAACGCTGTCTTGTTCTCGCGACCGTCCTGATGCGCGGAATCGGTGCCACAGTGCAGAAATAACATTACAATATTGGACTATGTAATTTAAACTCATTTTTTGTTCAAGATTTGTTTATACTAGTAATAAGAGTTTTGTTGCTATATAAACGAAGAAATATTAAATTTATCTATATACTCGTAGGTATACAAAACTGAACCTTTTCTTTTTTGGTCACACTATAAGTTGACAATGGCTTTTCCAATTTCATGCATCTTTTTAAAATGTTTCCTAATAAATCACAAGTTCGTCAAAAATAAAAAAAAATGTGCTGAAACGTAGTGAAAGGCCAGTGAAAATAGACGGTTTTTGATCAACATTGCACTAAATTTCTAATCCAATTTTTTTGTATGAGGTAAAGATCACTTACTGAGCATAAAATTACAAAATGCTCACAGATCCAGGTAGAGTATTTTTTTTTTTAAACTTACCGTTTACGATTTATAGCCCATTTAATGATACGGTTGCGATGATGCCGATGATAGTGGATGAAAATGATGCGGTCTACGATGGAACTTGCTTCTCTAATAGATGATAGAACATGTGTACCTCTTAACCCCAAAGTTCGAACCATCGACAAAAACCCACTCTGGCAATGTGTTTCACAGCTTAGTTGTTCTTATTACAAAAGTGGAGACCAAACTCTTCTATCATGATGATGAACGGTGCTGATTTTTCGAACAACGAGCAATATGATAAATTTAATTTAAAACCACCGACTGCAAAAAACCAACACGTAAAAAATATTACATACTATCTAAGGACACTTTGGCGAATGAGACTAGTTTTACAATATCTTAGTTACCAAAATACGGCTGGATAGCCGTTTGGAAGATACGTGGAAATAAAAGTTTTACAAACATTAAAGATACGCGCGAAAAACAACCCTTCTTCCATTCGGGTAAAAAGGGAAATGTTTATGAGTTCACATCTTATTTTTTTTTTACATTGTTATCATTAAATTGGGCATAATAAATCGTAATCGGTAAGCTCGCAAAAAAAGTTTACTGGCAACAAAAGATGGGAAATTTTATTTTCTACAATAATAAAAGGCTGGCACTTGAAGCTCCACCTGGATTTGTTATTATTTTGTGATTTTATGCAAAGGAAATGATTCTAAATCTTATACAAAAAAAATACGAATCGGAAATTTAGTGCAGAGTTAAAATCTACGAGTAATTTTACTGCCTAAAAAATCAAATTTGGTGGAGTGTCTAAATTTCATTTTAAATAAATAAGTTTTAAATGAACGAAGTTGGGTTTTTAGGGCTTCGTAGCCAAATTTCAAAATATGAGACCCTATATACGTTATGTCTGTCCATCCGCATGTCACAGACACTTTTCTCCGAAACTATAAGAACTATACTATTAAAACTTGGTAAGTACATGTATTCTATGAACCATATTAACATTTTCATACAAAAAAAAAACAATAAATTTTGGTGGTGTTACAAACTTGGAACTGCAACTCAAAATAAAAATTCTATCAAAACCATACGTGTCGTGTATCTATGGATATGTGTTCAAAAATTGTGTCGAAGTTTCTAACATTTTTTTTTCTAAACAGTTTACGCGCTAGTCTCTCCCAAAGTGGTCAAATGTGTATGTGAGGACTTTTCTTCCAAGTACTAAGTACCTTACTACCAAAGAATTTACCTAACTGGCATATAAATGCAAGTATATATATATATAGGTATCATTTATATTATTTACCCAGGGATTTCTCCCCTCTCATTATTTCCTTATCCCGATCTCTGATTTGACGGACGAATATTTTACCGATGCTTATCTATTTTCCATTGCATCCGCATTTAATTTCTTACTGATGTGGTATCGACGTCTGTTTCTTGAGACTGACTGATTGGTCTACAACATAAAATAAACAGCGTGCTAATTAGTATTAGTGCCTATTTGCTATTCGAATGAAAACGGTACCAAAAATCAAAATCATCGCGTTCTTCACTAGTAATATCTACTGATATTGTTATCCTGTGGCACAATGATCGTAATATTTAAGATTTATCGGTTGTCAAAATTGCAAAATCAAGCACAGGTCTGTCGTCCGCGAGCGCCGAAACGCGACTGATCGGGCCTGCCGAACGGCGCGCTATATATATTGTAGGTTTTTAAAAATTGTAAATAACTGATACTTTTTATCAAGTCAAACTCTGCGAATGCATCTATAACTTTTTAGTGGCTTTCGTTGAGTACAAAAATTTAGTAAAAAAAATCATTAGTTTAGTCATAAACTTGAAAAAACTTTTGAAAAGGGGTAACTTTGGGATTTTTTTCTATCAAGTAAAATTCATTAAATCGTGTTTTTGACTACGAATTGCACTAGATTAGATCCTTAACTAATACATATATTTTTTTCAGAATTTAATACATTATTTTATTGGTCTTAAAGTTGTTTTAAAAATTCAAAATTACGGCCCACCCGCCCTTAAGTGGATAGCCAATTCTGAATTTCATTAAGAAAAATTCAAGTCCTAAAAAAAACTGTTTATATTATGACTTTATATAGAGCTGAACAGTTTATTTTACGGAATACGTACATTGAAAGAGCTTGACACTGTTTCAATGTACGGCATGCAAAATAAAACACTGAACTAGTCATAATGTGTATATCTGTGTATTTTATGTGTAAAACGGATTTATTCAACAAACCACATTTTGTAGGTATCGACGGTCTGTCTGAAGAACAACGTGACTCCATCGGCGGCGATCGTGGGTGCAGTCGACGCGGGCGGCAGGGAACAGTTTGGAGAGGTTTTACAACGAGGAAAGGTAACGCCGATCTCAAAACTTACATTTATAATTACAGAAACAAATACAAAAAACAAGCTAACTCCACAATTTCCATTTTAGTTCGTAATATTAAAGAGATTACATTTTGCTTTTGAATTTGTTAGTTAGTTTGAAATCTAGCTCAAATCATAGTTGAATGTGTATTTCAGGTATTTGGTCTGCCGCTAAGTGAACTGCCAACTGGAGACAGCAATATCCCAGTAGTCGTAGACAGACTGATCACAACGATAGAAATGAGAGGCCTTTACACTGAAGGGTTGTACAGGAAAAGTGGACTTAGTTCGAAGGTAAGATTTCTTGAGATTTTAAGAAGTGACAATACATAAATGATAGAATCAAAATCAAATATGTTACGGCTGGGTCTAGTCAGGTGAACGGCAGCTGCCGATCCGGAGACCCCGGGTTCAAAACCACGCCTGTCTTTTCGAAGTCATGTGCGTAATGCCTCTAACTTAAAAAGTGGTGAAGGAAAACATCATGGTACATAATATAATAGCACTCAGAGATCGGGTACATACCCAAGTCAAATCATTTGTAAGATCGGTCCAGTTGTCCTAAGATTGACGCGTTGATACAAAAAATTAATTGGCAGTCATAGGAACTGCCGAAAGAAGTGAAAACTTATAACTCAGAATTTGATAGCTTACTCTGAAAACTAAGCGGGTGAAACCGGAGGGCGTGGCCATGGGCATCGCCATGACTATCTACAGCATTTCTAAATGGCCAATGGTCATGGTCCCGAGTTTACCCGAAATTTCTTATCGTTCCCGAGCGTGACGCTAGAATTCAATTCAAAAAAGCCCACAAAAAAATCGGGTTATAATGCGCCAAAACAAGCTTTCAGTTCAAAAACATCTTCAACTTTAATATTTAAAGGATAGGTAGGGACCCCCAAAACAAGTTAATTGTTGATCCCTGTATAGGTGCGGGAACTGCGCCTACTCCTCGACCAGCAGCCGGAGGAGGGCGTGAACCGGCTGGAGTCGTACGCGGTGCACGTGCGGGCGTCCGTGCTCAAGAGCTTCTTCCGAGAATTACCCGAGCCACTACTCACCTTCGATCTGTATGACGACTTCATGCTGGCCGCTGAAATATCTAACCTACCTGTAAGTTTCACTCTGTACTCTATAACATTACTTTATCATCATTATGATTCACTACTGGCTATTTCCTGAGTTCGCCTGCGGAAGTATCACACATTTGCCAGTTAGTCTACCGCCAATCACTAATGTGAAAACATCACTGTGTTCCGGTTTTAAGGGCATTGTTACCAGAGAAATTAATAGGCTAAGAGATAAATCTTATAAAACATCTTATAATATCTCTGGGTGACGAGCGCAGTGGAGTGCTAGGTAATGATTTGGATTCGTCATGTTCCAATAGCTGCGTGTCACTTTGCTGTTGTAGGCTGGTATGTTGCTTACCATCAGGCCGTGTTCTGCTCGTCTTATCACTCTATAAAAAAAACTAATCATAACTTTGATGAAACATATCTACGAACACTCTCGGCTAAAAAAACTCGTATGCAAAATTTGTTCATCCGTTTGGGAGCTATGATGCCATAGATATAGACACACACAAAGACACGTCAAACTTATAACACCCCGTCGTTTCTGCGTCGGTGGTTAGTAAATAGGTTATTAGAACACCATATACATAGTGTTTTATTTAGGTCAAATTGAGCTCACATTCAAAAATACCCAAGTCGTCATTCAAATAAAAATGAATTACATCAGATTTTCTAATCAATGTTTTTTTCGTAACTTTTCCAGGAGCGAGTGATGACAATATTCACGATATTGAAGAAACTACCTAAACCCAATTTCGATCTTGTCGAGAGGCTGATATTCCATTTGGCGAGGGTTGCGATGGGAGAAGAACACAACAGGTATGATTCAGATATCAATCTGATTATTTCTCCAAATTAGTATAATTTCAACGAATTCACAGACTACGCTTAGTGATAACAAATAAGCAATTTCCATAATAAAATAGGTCTTCACAGCAAATGAGTTCTATACCACATGAATTCGACTATTCTCTGACTACTACAAAATGGCTATATGACGGAAATTAACAAAAAAGAAATTGAATTTGTTATGGTATAACCCATATGAAAAGAAGTACATGTTGTAGGATTGATGAAAATCCCGCCAGTGCAAATATTGTTTGATGAATGTGTTTGGGCATTTCTATGTATCGCTGCGTAAGTGTGTATTTACAACTTTGTAAATGTATTAGCTATGACGTGTTGATGGTGTTGTTCAATATTTATGTTATTTAATTATTAAACATTACTCTTCGCTCCTTAGAATTCCATTTACCTCAAGCTACATGATTAGGAGACAATAATATTATGTGTTCAGGATGGGTTCGAACGCGCTGGCGATAGTCTTCGCGCCGTGCATACTGCGCACGCAGAAGGTGCAACAAGCTCAAGACTCGCTTGCCGACATCGCGCGTCAGACCGCCGTGCTGGAAGCCATCTTACGAGACAAGATGAAAACGGTAACTTATTGAAGTGAAAATTTCTTTTGGCACACCACAGACAGATTTTTCGTGGGCTGTGAATTGAGCTCAAGCGTCACGTTCGTAAATGAAAGAAATCTGCGGGTAAACTCGGGACAATGGCTATGGTCATTCCCACGCTCTTCAATTTCATCTGCGTAGTTTCCAAATTGAGTTATCAAATTCTAAGTTATAAGTTTTCACTTCTATCGGCAGTCCCTATGACTGCCGATTTTTTTAATCAATAATTCGATTCAATTTTATTATTCGAAGGAACCTGAATTTTGGTGTTTATAAATATTTTTAGTCTGGAATAACACAAGGCTACTTTTTATCGCGGGAAATTACGGGAAAACGGGAATTAGGAAAGTAAAACTGCGGGATGCTGCTAATGCTAACATTTATCTGCCCTGGAGTAGATTTGTAAATTGTACCTATATCTAAATTTATAAAAATCAAGTGTCATATTTTCCCAGCGAGCTCTTCACCAACTCAACCGAGATATAACCGAATACACGAAACCTGGCATTTACATGTAATTTGATCCAACGATGTTGACGAACACGACAAAAAACTATGTATGATACACGTGTGTAGTGATTACCGTTCTTGGCTCTGTTAAGACCCTCACCTGACGGTTCGGGTCTCAATGCCGCTTCAGGGGTAAATCACCAACATTACTAGTAGCATAATTGTATTGTATCTATTTGTAAACTGTATCGTATTATTTACGGTAATAAATGTTATATTCAGATCCGCGGCGTGTTGAACGACATAGCGACGCTGGACTCTGCGTGCCACACGGCCACCAACCGGCTGTCGACGCTGCGGTCAAGCAGCGCCGGGCCGCGCCCCGAGGAGCAGCTGCTCGTCGGACACATCCACGAGATCGAGAAGGAGAAGGCCATCCTCACCACCAACCTACCCACGCTTATTAGGTATTGCTCTATAAACACGTATGTATTTACTATTTCTTTTTTACTTTCTTCCTTCCATGTACTAATGTGTATGTATTTACTATATTTTATAATGTTTTACGTCCATCCTTCTGTAAATCTTCTGGGGGTCTAAAAACAGATATATCATGTGATTAATCATAAGCAGAAGCAACTGATAAAGTAGTAACTTTTAACCTACAATACCTACATACATGAGATCCATAAGGAGAAGGCCATCCTCACCACCAACCCACTCTTATTGCTTTATCAACACGTATGTATTTACAATATTTTTTTATCTTCTTCCTTCTGTACTGAGCGTCTAAAAACAGATTTGGATGAATCATGTTACTAATCATAAGCATATGCAGCTGTTAAAATAGTAAATAGGCTTATAAAATTAGATGCAACAAGATATTTTATTGTAGAGATTAAATAATTTGCCAAATCATGCAGACTGTTTGACCAGTCCATATCTGAACTGTAGAATACTTGCCTTGGCTTATAGATATTGAAAGATATATGAATTATATATGTATGTTGTTTGTTTGTTTGACAGTATAGTATTATTTAACAAATGAATTTGCATATGAATAATAGATTGCTCCTAAAGTCGCCTTTTTAGACCTTCAAATCTATTTTGAAAATATGTGAATGTACACCACTACCTTAATTATTCCAAAATGTTGTAATAAGTTGGTATGATGCATGTATCGCTACATATTAGCAAGCAACGAGACTCATACATTTATTTAAATCGTGGTTACGTGCATTTGCATTGCGTTTCATCCACACTCCATAAATTATACACAAAACAATGTCATTTTTTTTATAGGAAGCAAATACGAATAACATAATGATTCAAATAAATTCCTAAGTAAAGGTTTACATTATTGACGTGACAACGTCTAGTAAATCGATGAACGCCGGCTGCATTTTTTTTTTTACTTTAATAGGTTTACACTTGACCGCCATCTCGCCTGATGTTAAGCGACGATGCGGCCTACGATGGAGCGTGTTTACCTAGAAAAAACCGATTCACTCTCGATTTGAAGACACCAAGATTATAACTATCGGGAAAAACCCACTCAGGCAACTCATTCCACAGCCTAGACGTTCTTATCACAAACGTAGAGACAAACCTCTTTGTCCGTGTCTTTGGAATATCCACCATGAAACGGTGCCGCTTCTTCGAGTTACGAGAAGTACGATAGTAAAAAGGGCAAGGTGGTATAAGATCGTGCAGATCAGTTGCACTCTCCGAAGTGTATCCGATAAAAAACCGATAAGCTAGCACGAAAAATTGTCCCGTTATGTCCCGTTACGCTCATTGTACGCTTGCGCCTCATCCATCAATGTTTTGTTATGACGTCACGTTAAATTATCGTCCGTATATCAACCGACTTTACAGTCAACCAATTTTTTTTATTGATTGTAGCACTTGCTGGAAGTGGAAATTGTACAATCAACGTAATTGTACAATGGGCTGTATTTTTTTATTATATAAAGTCGGGACGGGCAAGACATGTGCTTAAGCGACACCTGTCCATTAGAGCACAGTGCCGTGCAGCTATTTCAACATAAAAATTTAAAGTAACTGCCTAGCACTGCACTACATTCATCCACAATAAACTCGAATTTCTCTGGTAACCAGAAACATAGTTCATCAAACTAGGACACAGTAATCTTGGGCATAATTAGCTACTTGTCGGCAAAATAACTTGCAAAGCTGTGGGACTTCCTCAGGCAGACTCTGCAAAGAGTAATACTATTTTTTTTACCATACTATAACATGTCACAGATCATTTCGCATTAATGAATTTTAGCTTTTTTTAAATAGACTATCTGTATAGATTTCTTTAGGTGATGGTAGATTGTTCTAATTTTATGCATATATTGCATGTTTTAATTCCTTATTCTTTAATTTGCACCTTAAAAAATGCACTGGTGATTGAGGTGGTGCGTAAAGATGGAGTTACTAAGAAACTTTTCAATTGTGTTTTCTGGGCAACCCACAAGTACCTTATTTGGGTCTATACTATTACTGTCATGGACATATAAAAAAAGACACGGACACATGCATACATCAGTGGGTCATTACACGCGCAAACTTGTGTTAGCCTGTACAGTGACAGCGCACGTTCATAATATGTGGCCGACGCTATAGACACAGTTTTTATTTTAGCGAGACTACGTCTCACTTTTTTTATACTCTAACTTTCTCTATACAGTAATCATGAATGATTACTGTATAGAGAAAGTTAGTAAGACATTTTAATTTATTATTCAAGACTGCGTATAGCGTGCGTAATCCGACATATACATGCGTTCTGCATAGTCCTGTAAATATTCTAATAATTGATATTCTGGTGCTTTACTCACTAAACTTTGGTCAGCCTTATGCACAATTTTGTAAATAGTGCATGATTTCTAATTCCACATACTAAGTTTCTATCAATTTCAACACACTACAAACAACACACGACAAAGCTGCAACTCATTAATTTAATTTAGAATTAACAACTGTTATCTATAGCAATTTGTTTGCGATTTTGTCTGCAGAGCGACATCTGATGATGACTTGCTATCTACAACGGACCACGATGGAGAGTTAGGAAGTACGGACGACCTCAGCACAGGCGCGAGCTCGCTTCGTTCCCAGAGGTTACACAGACAACTGTCTTCAGATGACCCCATCATGGTGTAGTGAACGCTTCGTCAGGGCGCGGTGATTCCCTGAACAAATTGCTTATTCCTGACTGTGATTGTGAAAAAAACAGTAGCTATTAGCGGCCTGCTAGAAAAGTGGCATGTAGGATCAACAAGAAATGCCATTTAGTAAAAACTGAAATATACTCCACATGATATTTTCTTCTATGTTAGGAGTTAATACAGTTTGACACTTTCAACATTGTAATATTCAATTGAAACCTTACAACAAACAACAATTAGCAACAGTGAAAAAGATAACTCATGAGATATTATTTGGTGGAGTGTTCTTGGTGGAGCTAACATAAATGCAATTATGGTAATCAGTGCTATCTTTTCTATTATACGAAAGTTCCGTTAGTGTTCAGTTTTTGAATTATTAGTTGTGTAAATATGTAAGATTTTATCTAATTGTGATTTTAAAAGTTAGGTTAACGCCTCTCATTTTATCCACTTAGCGTAAATGTAAGTGAACTTAGCATGTCAAATTTTTTTATTTTACAAAGATATTGAGATTCCAGGACATACGGACTTAATTAGATAATAAGATACTACAGTAAGCAAACAATCTAAATTGATTTGTTGACCCATTCCATGTTGTTTCGACTACAAGTAAACTAAGTGATAAACATTTATTCCAACATTTAGTATCAAATCCAAAAAGTATGGTCCGAATTACTCAGTTGCTCATTCATTTCTATGAATACATTTTAAAATATAATTTATCAGGCTCCACTCTAATTTTTGAGTAACAGTTCAAATTATATACAGTCATACCTACTATGTAAGGCCCCCCTCTTACACTACTGCTTTCACCATGACATTCATAACACAATACAGCTTTTAAGAATATATTTATACATTGGATGTTAGAAAATTCATATGAAATAAAATGTGTAACATTCTGCTTTTAATATAAAAGACTGTCTAGTACGCTATTAAATTTATTGTAAGTCACAAATATTTTAACCATCCTATAGTAAGTTTGTAACTATTTACTTACTTATACAAACAACGAATTATTCTGTGAGAACATTTATTTTTAACTTCACTGATGCAGCTTTTATAGCTCATCATTTTAACTGACTTTTTAAACTATATGTGATGATAAAAATTATATTTATTTATGGTAAACCACAGGTGTTGAATCTCAGGTTCTCATTGGATGATAACTTTTTATACAATCATTCAATGTTATGGAAAAGCTTTCTTTTGTATATCTTTTATATAGAGCCTTCAGCTACAATGAAAAAACCTTACACATTATGTGAAACAAGTACCGTGGAGTAAGTACAGGTATTTCATACATTACTATTGAATCCCATAAAGATAGGTTAGACATTGAAATATGCATGGGATGCAATATTTATGCATCTAAAATACTCTTACTTACTCCATAGTTCAAATTTTATTAGCAATAGTGTAGATTGTTATTACTGTATATTCTGTGCCTTCGACTAGTTTGCTTCTACCAGTCCATAGTCTAACTCGATCACGTCTGAGAGTAATTTTAGTGCTATTGTAATGAGTAGTAACATATAAGCTACTAATCAAACGCGTAGTACTTCCAACAGCCACAGGATTTCATCATTCTCAGACACCCAAGACAACATACTCAAGCTTATAGATAAGTTACTATTTAAAGAGCTCAATGTGCAATGTGGCTACCGAAACTTGTACAACATATAAAACACTTTAGAAGTGTTTGTAGATATTATGTGAATTTGTGTATTGTCTCCTAGTACTTTGTAAATAATTTATTAGTGTTAAAATTTTAGACAGGAACTATTTTATTGTAGGTATTGTTATATTTGCCACTGTTATTTTGTAGAAGTGCCTATCAGAAAATGACTGTTTTTAAATTGTTTTTTTTTTATTAATAAATGGTGCATTAAGTGTTCCAATTTTACGAAATTGCCAAACTCTTGTTTTAGATTTAATCTGAAGATTTGATTTTATCTTCTATCATAAATGTCAAAGTTTGTGTGAATTTGTTAACCTATCCAGATAGTAGTTATTTTAAAATTTACAACTATAACACTGGTATCTTGGTCATCTGGGGTTCAAACCCCCCAGAAAAAGGAATATTGTATGAGAGGATTTTCAGACGCGACTCGCAAATTTAAGCCAGAAAAAAATACAGCTAGTAATAAAATTATAATAATAATACCATTTTTTATGACACTGAAATTGTAAAATCCTTGTATAACATACCCTACATTTTTAAAGAAATTCCTTTCATATATTTTTTAATAGGTTTCCGAAGAAATTTCAAGTGCTTGACATCAGTGTTTTAAAAAAAAAGACGAGCGAGTTAAATAGAATATTAACTAACCCAAAGTTCTCAAACAATATTGAAACCTTGATAAAGAGTTATCTGTAAATTAATCAGTAGATTGAACCTAAAATGAATATTCATTGTTTTCTTTTTTGATTTTGTGCTCTGGTGAGATTGCAGGGTGCAGCTAGAACTATATAGCCATTGATTAATTATTGTCAAAGATTTCAATGGCTTTTGGAACACTATTGAAATGAAACATTGTTTATAGAAATTATAGTATCTGGAGGTCTAAACAGGCCACTTGACAGTAAAACAAATTAATATCAATCAACTTCCCAAGCAGATCCAAAAAAGTTTCAAATTTAGACAATTGTTATAAAGGTGAATCTTCATTGGTTTATATTGACTGTTGATTGATATTTGTTTAATCTTAAATAAATCTTCTTAGAACCTTCCAATACTTGCTGGAGTTCTATTTTCTTAAATGTTAAGAACCAATACTTAACTATTTACACAATGGTCATTTTGTACTTCTTTATGTACTCAATTAACCTAGATATCAGAACATTAATATTACGTAATAAAAGTTCTATATTATACAGTTGATACATTATACAATCAATAAATGAATCTTGTATCATATAGTGTGTATATTGTTCAGTGTATTTTTAGGAATTCTATATTTGAAATGTAACCAAAACACTATTCAAAATATAAACATTTCTGTGAAACATAATCTTTTATTTATTTTTAATTAATTAAAGGCACTTTCAGTACATGGTTTAATAAAATTAAGGACAATAGGATCAATTAAAAAATTCATACATGAATTGAACAGAATTTCAAGTGATTTACATTTTTTGGTTTGAAAATATATTTAGATCCATAATTCACTCCATTTCCACATCAACAGTTTGATGCTGCCATGGTACTCTGCCAATAGGACAGGCTCCCCAATTGTGCTTTCCAGCAATTTTCCAAATACCACTTAGAGTCTCATTGGAACTCTGGCTTTCATTACAAATATCATTAATTTCATGAATACTCTCATTCACGTCAATCTCTTCAGGTTTCAAATCTTCAACAGTGTAGATTTTTTCCGATGGTTGAACTGGAAACTTCTCTGGGGCTGAAATGAGTTTAGCCAGCTTGCATATCTTTTCACATACTTGCTTGGGCAGACATGGCTCAACTAATTTAAGAAGGTCTGTGACAAAATAGGTCAAATAAGAGTTATAGCATGATATTATAGGTTGAATCTCATTTATATCTGATAGTTTGCTAGGAACTGGTTTTGTCAGATCTAGTATGAGACCATCTAGCTTCTCATTAGGAAACCAATGGTGATACAATACTTTCAGGTCTTTCTTCTTTTTGGAGACTCCACCTTTGGCATTCATTCTGAAATAAATACAATAATTAACAGTTTACTTTTTTGGTGATAAAAATAGGTATGTGCTCCACTACCTGACCTGATGAAAATTTGGTAAATGTTAGTCTATATAGAATATTAGGGTTCATTTTTATGTAAAAAATGGTAGTAAAATGTTGTCATTGATGCCAGAACTTTGAAACTTATACCTAAAAACATATTATTTTTGATTACATATAGATAAATGATGTTAATAGTTTGTAGAACTTTAAAACTCCTTAAGGAGTAAAATCTGTACAAATAATACATAATTAATGGGACACAGCTAGTTAGGAATAATAATGTTAACTTAATAACTAAGGACACACTTGATACAAATATAACCTGGACTTTGGGTCCACATGTACAAAATATTTACAAAAACATTCAGTCCATTTACTGTTTTGAATTGAAGATAGGTAGCTAAAACTAAAATCTTCAATAATATTTTTGCTTAAATAAATTAAGTGGTTTCTATACATAAACAAAGGCAAAAGGTGTAAACAAATGGATAAGAAAAACTTATTACTGTTTGGCTCTCTCCACAAATTGTTTTGATTTCTTCAGTGCCGATAATATTTCTGAAATCCACAGAGCAGCCAGAAGACTTTTCTTGCCACAATTCTCTTCATTCTGTGTCAGGTTAACAAGAGCCAATATAAAATCCGCAATTAAGTCATTTGAGTGTAGGAAGCTAAGTAATACTTCAAAACATTTCACATAGTTGGTACTTAATCTATTTCTGTTTTTGAACTCATTTCTACTTAAGTATTCTACAAGTTCCAGGGAGAGAAATAATGATTCTTCTCCAAGTAAAGCCTTGTTGATGTAAATTATTGCATCACTACTTCGTAATATCTTTTTTTGAATGAGTTTCAATCATATTAATTAAGCTTGCAATAGATACAGTTTTCAGGTTGGACAAATCTATAAGATCTCCAAATAAGTCTCTAGCATCATTAACAATCAACTCTAGCATAGAAGAGTCTGCAATATCTGCCAGTTTCTTTATCTTAGAATGTGAACAGATGCTAAGACAACTGCAAAAATTTATCAATACTGCTATTTTGTTTTCATCACTGCTGGAAAAGTCTTTCTGACCGGAAACATAGTCTTGAATGTACAATTTATGTTTGCCCCAGTAATTTTTCTGTAGCCAATCTAAACTTATGACACAGGCATCTCTTAGTAATGCTAAGGATGGCAACTTATTGCTATGGGCAGTGTCATGCCTCAGTTCAACAATCCAATCAGGTAGACCAGCATTTTTTGCAGCATTGTACAAACTTGTTCCTCTGGCTGTATCAGTATCCAACATGTGATTGACAAATCGCATCAAAGCAGAAGAATAAGCCAGGCGCAGTATTTGATCATTTCCTGTGTCTATTACACATTTCTCATATTGAACATCTACTTGAAGCAAATTCAAAGTTGACTCTATACCGGACGGCAAAGCAGGACATCTAGCTTTCCACATTTGTAGCATATCTAAAGCATAATTTTTATTTGTGTTTTCGGAATAAATACCGTGATAAACAGAGTGCCATTCTTGGCTATCGAACCATGGTACTACTGTATTGTATTGTTCAGTCATTGTAGCTAGAGAGTTTTTCGTTATCACACAGTATTACTAATCAACAAGTTACATGAGTAAGAGAAAAATCAACATTTAAAATCTTAAACGTGGTGAGATAAATGCAAGATGTAAACAAAACACATGATAAAACACAATTGCAATCCTAACCTCAAACAATATGAATTTAAAAAAAACACGTCTGTCACTGTCATTTCAGAGTTATGTCATAGATTAGATGTTATGTCTCAATGCACGATACGAAGCAGAAGCAGCTATGCTTTGCAACAAAATGTTTGCTGCTTGCAATCGGTTGCACAACGATTAAGTGCAGAGAAATCGTCTCCAGTACGAGTTTAAGGATTTAACCATAGGATGACGCAAAACATTTGGCTTGCTAATGAACTTCTAGCGTCACGCTCGGGAATGATAAGAAATCTTCGGGTTCTTTCGGTTTCGGCCGAGTTTCTTCCATAAATCAAGTTTCGGCCACAGTTTCGTTTTCGGCCAAAATCGGCCGAAACTTTTGCCGAAACCGAAACTTAACAAGTTCAAGCACGTTCACGATCGCCTAACTTTGTTTTCCGCGGCAACGCTTTAACGGACGCTGTCCGCCCTTTTCGGGAATTATCGTGCGCCGTTCGGATAGTTCTGTAGCAACCAGCGATGCCAACCGTACGAGGTTCCTCGTACAAATACGAGATTTGTGAAAGACTACGAGATACGAGGACAACAAACAGTAAAAATTATTGATTTGATTTAGTTAGATGACTGATTTGACAGAGAACTTAATTCGAAAAATTATTAAAAATGTTATTAATGTTTTTATTTTATATTCAATAAATGATTACAACAATCTTAATATGTTGTGTTTCCATTTCATGCCCTAATTAAGGCAAAATAATAGGTAAAATGCACCAAATTTCAGTATGTTAATAAATTATATACTTGACCACGTGAGTTTCGGTTTCGGTTTCGGTTTCGGCCGAAACTGAAGCCACGGCCGAACATTCGGTTTCGGTTTCGGCCGGAAAATCAGTTTCGGTCGGACACTATTATTGGTAGACACGTATATCTCTACTTAGTCTGTGGTAGACACTTCCCCAGACAGAATAGCCTATTCTGAGAATAGCCGCTTCACACGTGCTTCACACATCTCCGAACAAACTCACAATGGGTTTTTTTAACCCCGACCAACAAGAACAAAATTAAAAATTTTGATTATCCCCCGACTACCTCGGATTTGTTTTCTGTACAACATTCTACTAATCAAGCCCTTTCATTTGATACCCATATTAAGGGAGTTGTAAAAAAATAAATGTATTTCGCCATTTTATGGAAGCAGCCATCTTGGATTTCAAATTTGTCATAGTGCAATGTATTCTACTAGTCAATCCCTTTCGTTTGATATCCATATTAAGGTAGTAGTGAAAAAAAATTCGCCATTTTGTGGTGTCGGCCATCTTGGATTTGATTTTTTTTTACTTTTGATTTTATATATCAAAATTTTTAAATTTTGTTCTTGTTAATTTGGGTAGTTGAGTTGGCCTCAAGTGGCCTCTGTTGCTTACCGAACTTTAGGCTAACGCAGAATGAGCAGCAGCACCTTGACTAGCTTAAGCTTATAGTCCAGGATCCCAGAGCCGCCAGACGTCACGTATTTTCTGATAGATGAAATGTGGACGATTGAGTAGAGTTAGAACGTACTAAGAACACATGCTTACCCGCTAACTTGCTTTGACGGCCAATTTTGGGATATGGGGTCCAGAAGATACATTACTTCACGTATTTTCTGATAACTGATTTTCATGTAGGTATGTTATAGGCCATATCTTTACAAGAACAAAATTAAAAATTTTGACTAACCCCCGACTACCTCAGATTTGTTATCCGTACAACATTCTACTAGTCAAGCCCTTTCGTTTGATACCCATATTGAGGTAGTAGTGAAAAATATAATTCGCCATTTTGTGGTGGCGGCCATCTTGAATTTGATTTTTTTATAGTGTATAGTATTCTACTAGTCAAGCCCTTTCATTTGAT